>MU105574.1:13030-335862 GCA_012274485.2 Sinapis alba
TAGACTCCTGGTTTGATCACGTGCGTGACTTTGTAGGGTCCTTCCCAGTTAGTGCCAAGTTTGCCCGCCCTCCATTCCTTGGTATTTTCAAAGACCTTGCGAAGAACGAGATCGCCGACTTGTATTGGTCGAGAGCGGACTTTCCTGTTGTAGTAGGATTCGGCGAGATGTTGATAATTTTGAATCCGTAACAAAGCCTGATCCCGTCGTTCTTCGAGTTGATCAAGAGCGTCGATCATCATGTCATGATTGAGATCTTGATGTTGGGGGAGCTGTAACCTTCTGAAACTGGTGACATTGACTTCGGCTGGAGCCATTGCTTCGACGCCATATGCCAAGGAAAAAGGGGTTTTTCCTGTAGCACTTCGTGGTGTTGTGCGATGAGACCAAAGTACTCCGTCCAACTCGTCCGCCCAATGTCCTTTCTTTAGATCGAGCCTCTTTTTTATCCCGTCGATAATCACTTTGTTGGTTGCTTCCGCTTGCCCGTTCCCTTGCGGATATCTGGGGGTGGAGTAGCTGAGACGGATTCTCCATTTCTCGCAGAACTCACGGAACCTGGAGGCGGTGAACTGGCTGCCGTTGTCAGTGACGATCTCGTAAGGCAATCCATGTCGGCATATGATATATTTCCAGACGAAACTCTGGACTTCCTTCTCGGTGATTTGGACATAGGCTTTTGCTTCAACCCATTTCGTGAAGTAATCGGTTAAGACGAGTAGAAAACGCCTTTGTCTGGAGCTTGGTAGAGGACCGATTATATCCATCGCCCATCGCATGAATGGGTAGGGTGCCGATGATGTTTTCAACAACTCGGTTGGAGAGTGTATGTTAGGAGCATGTCGTTGACACTTGTCGCACCGGGACGTATATTCTTCGCAGTCACCGACCATGGTCGGCCAATAAAAACCCTGGGTTTTTAGCTTTAATGCGAGAGACCGACCTCCACCATGGTTACCGCCCTCCCCCTCGTGGGTTTCCATCATGACGAGCTCCGCTTCTTCCTTTCCGACGCAAGTAAGGAGTAATTTATTCGCAGTCCATCGGTGTAATTTGCCATCAATTGACACGTAATTCGAACTTTTAGCCTTGAGTCGACGAGATTCCCATTTGTCTTCAGGAAGTACTCCTTTGTCGAGGTAGTCGAGAAAGGGTGTTCGCCAATCGTCAATGGTTGATCTTTGGGGATTGATCTCGGCGGTAATTGAAGAGATAGCAAGAATATTATCACCATCGGGTAAGGTGATGCTTGGTCCTTCTAACGTATGTACCGGGATTTTCCTTCTGACTTGATTTCGTTGACTACTTCCTAATGCAGCAAGTGCGTCTGCGAAGCAGTTCTCTTCTCGGGGGACTTTGGTGAGGTCGAATTGATCGAATTCAGCAGCCAGGCTTTTGGTCAAGTTGAGGTATGCGTCCATCCTTTCGTTTTTTGCTTCGTATTCGCCGCTGTACTGGCTCGCGACGAGTTGAGAGTCGCAAAAGGCTCGTAAACGCCTTGCTCCGACCACTTTTGCTAGGCGAAGGCCGGCGATAAGTGCTTCGTATTCGGCTTTGTTATTTGATGCTGCGAACCCAAGTCGAAACGATTGTTCGATGAGTTCGCCGGTGGGTGACTGGAGGTGGACGCCTATCCCGGATCCTTTATTAGACGAGGCCCCGTCGACATGCAAGATCCAACTTTCGCCTGGAATTGCGAGTTCAGATGCCTGATCAGGAGGGATTTCAATAATGAAGTCGGCTAAAACTTGGGCCTTGATGGTTGGTCTGCTCCTATATGTGATATCATATTCGCTGAGCTCGATGGCCCACTTCGATAGTCTTCCTGACTGATTTGCATTCTGTAGTATAGTCCGCAGTGGGAGGTCGGTAAGGACTACAATAGAATGAGACTGGAAGTAAGGACGCAGCTTCCTTGCCGAGGTGATGATTGCGAGGGCCATTCTTTCGAGCGTAGGGTATCTTGTCTCAGCGTCAGTTAGACGTTTGCTAGTGTAGAAAACAGGATGCTGCTCTCCTCGATCTTCTTTGACGAGAACACTACTAACTGCGAATGGGGAAACAGCGATATAGAGATACAGGGTATCGCCCGCGTCGGGTTTTGCCAAGACCGGCGGGGTAGTCAAATATCGCTTCAGCGTGGCAAAAGCCTTTTCGCATGCTTCGTCCCACAGGAACTTCTTGTTTCCTCGTAATAGCTCATAGAAAGGGAGACACTTGTCGGTAGACCTAGAGATAAATCGGTTGAGGGCTGCGACTCTGCCGGTAAGACGTTGAATTTCTCGAGATGTCTTTGGATCGGGGAGATCTAGGACCGCAGAAATTTGCTTCGGGTTAGCTTCAATACCTCGTTGGGTTACTATGTAGCCGAGAAACTCGCCTGAGGTGACCCCGAAGGTGCATTTTGCCGGGTTGAGTTTCATCCCGTATTTGTTTAAGGTCTCGAAGCACTCGGAGAGATGTCGGATATGATCCTTTGCGATGAGTGATTTGACGAGCATATCGTCGATGTAAACTTCCATAGTGACTCCTAGTTTGTCGGCAAACATTCTGTTGACGAGTCGTTGATAGGTGGCGCCTGCGTTCTTGAGTCCGAAAGGCATTACTCGGTAACAATAAGTTCCTCTGTCGGTGATGAACGATGTCTTCTCCCGATCGTCAGGGTGCATCATGATCTGATTGTAGCCTGAAAATGCGTCCATGAAGGAGAGTAGTTCATTCCCGGAAGTAGACTCCACCATCTGATCTATGTGGGGGAGTGGAAAGCTGTCCTTCGGGCAGGCTTTGTTCAAGTCGGTAAAGTCAATGCAGACCCTCCATTTCCCGTTCTTCTTTTTGACGACTACCGGGTTGGCTAGCCAATCGGGATATTTGACTTCGGCAATGGATCCGGCTTGGAGAAGTCTGTCAACCTCATCGTTGACTGCCTTTGCTCTTTCGGGGCCCAATTTGCGTCGTTTCTGCTTGATTGGTTTGTAAGTGGGATCGACGTTCAGTCTATGGGCTGTTACTGAGGGGTCGATACCAGGCATATCGGCAGTCGACCAAGCGAAGGTTGATTTATTCGCGCAAAGGAAAGTGGTCAGCTCAGTTGCTAGACTACCGCTGAGTTTGGATCCTATCCCGACCGTTCGATCTGGGTTTTCGGCGTCGATGCCGACTTGGATCGTTTCTTCTTTGGAGGGGTTCAGTTTCTTCTCTGGTTCAATAGCGCAGGTGACCTGTTTGTTTTTGAAGTCGGTGATCAACATGCTTCGAGCCAGTCGTTGGTTCCCGACGAGCGTAAAGATTTTTCCTTCTTTAGTAGGAAACTTAACACATTGATGGAAAGTTGACGGGACTGCTTTCATCGAATGAAGCCAAGGTGTTCCCAGAATTGCGTTGTACTGGGTTTCCGTGTCGATCACGGAGAATTTGATCAGTTTGCTTACTCCTCCTACGAACACGTTGAGACAAATTGTGCCGAGTAAGGTCGTTGACGAACCATTGAACCCTGTGAGCGCGCGGGAGGACGGCTTGATGTCTTTGAGGTCGACCATCATTTTAACCAATGTCTGCCGAAAGATGAGGTCGACAGAGCTTCCGGTATCGATAAGGACTCGGGAGACTTCACAAGTGCCGATCTGTATTTCGACTATTAGGGGGTCGTTGTGCGGTTGATCGATATTGGAAAGATCGAGCTCTGAAAATGCGATAGGTGTTTCGACTGCGCGCTTGGCCGGCCAGCGGTGAGCACTCACGGCTTTTCGTTGGTGCTCCTTGATGGCTGTCACCGAACTGTTGCATACGGGAGAGCCTCCCAAAATGACATTGACTCGGCGGAATACACTGGGACGCTTATCCGTTAGCGATCCCCTGAGATCTACCCGTCCTGCACTTGCGCCGGATTCGAGCTTCTGGCGGAGGTCATCCTCTGATAGCTTAGACTTCTTCCTCCGGAGGAGAATGTCACGCATGTCGGTGCTGGGACGCTTTTGATGGAGATGCTCTCGTAGATCTCGGCAATTGCCACGTGTGGCCTTTCATCTTCGGTATCCGTATCATCTCTCTGCCTGGGTGGGGCTGCTGCATCTCGGTCTTCCTGTCGAACCTCCTGTGCTTTGGTTCTGTTCTGTTTGTTCTTCGTCCAGCTTCCTTTTTTCTTTGCCTGCTTAGCCTTCGGCGGTTCGGGAGTGACGACGCCGTTTTTAAATGCCGAGAACAGAGCTTCCGCGAGTTGTTTGCACTCCTTTGTGTCATGGCCTTTAGCTTTGTGGTAGGTGCAAAACTTGGATTCGTCGTAAGTTAAAGGTTTTCCCTCTAATGTTCTGTCCCACACATTCCATGGTCGCTCGGTGGGTGCTGCAGAGGAGGTAGATCCCGGTTCCTCGGCTACTGAGTAGACTTTCCCTTTCTTATCATTAGTGGCTTGATGCTGTCGCGGTTCCTGGGGGACAGAAGCCGCTTTTGTGGTTAATTGAGCTTTTAACGCGTTTTGCTTTGCTGTGTAAGCCGCGTTATCCTCTTCCATCCGTATGAAACAATTGGCTCTGTGGAGGGCGTCCTCCAGAGTAATTGTGCTGTTGGTGTATAGATCAGATCGGAAAGATGACCTGATCCATAATGCGTTACGTAACGCCTCTACCGCTGTTTTGTCCGGCACATCGACTTTTGAGACGAGATTTTTGAACCGTTCCATGAAGTCTTGGAGGGATTCTTTCTGACCCTGGGCTATTTTCCAAAGATCGGTGGCAGAGGCTCCTTGTCGGATATACATGGAGTAATGCTTAAGGAACTCGGTTGAAAGCTCCTTAAAAGTGCTGATGGAATCAGCGGTTAATCGGGAAAACCAAGTGAGGGCCGGTCCTGCCAGGCTTTCGACGAAGAGCTGGCAATAACCGGCATCTCGTTCTTCTGCAGAAAAGTAAGCTCGGCCCATAGCGATGTTGAAACTGGTCATGTGGTCACTCGGGTCGGAGTCGCCGCGAAAAGATGGAATCCGGAGTTTGTCTTGGTGTCGAACTCGGATGTCGGTTATCTTTTGGGTGAACGGTGTTTTCTGAGTCGCTTCCAGGACTCGATCGATTTCTGGAGCAAAACTGGTGGCTTGATGAATTTTAGACGACATATCTTTGATAGTCCCCTGAAGACGCTGGAGTTCCTCGTTAGTCGCCTGATCGGTTGCTTGGTTGCGCGCTGTAGTCTGGAAGAGACGTCGACGAGCGGTATCTGGATCCTGGTCGTCGGTTTGTGTTCGAGGAAAAGCGGCGGCGATCGTGTCCAGACGATCCTGAGTCGCTTTGTTTGCGGCTTCTTGCTGATCAAGGCGTTGAATCACGGTGGCGAGAGATGCGAGGACGGTGTTTAGGTCAACTGGTTGTTGACCTGGCGGGTTTATCGGAGATCCTACCATTATCAAGATCGACGTTCTTGATCGTTACTATCGGCTAGTCCCCACAGACGGCGCCAATTGTTGAATCTGAAATCGGTAACCTCGTTCGGTGAATCGATTTCGATGGTGAGTTTTAGTCGATAGGATGATCTTAGAGAACGATTTGGTTTTTATTCAATGATTTTGAGAGTTTGTCTGAAGAAATAAGCAAGAACAAAGTAATTCAAAGGAAAACCTAACTTCTAGACTTATTCTCCAGGGTTTGCGTGTCCCTCACCCCTCATTGAACCTTCTCTTTATATAATCGCCTTCAAAGTCGGTGTGGGCCTTATGGGCCGACTTCGATACTTCTGCTGGGCCGAGATCTCGTCAAGATGGGCCTATGGGGGTCGATGCAATCTATCCCCAACAGATTCTATTGCATTACTATTATTCTATAATTTTGTATGAGGGTTAGGAGAGAAAGGAGGAACTCCTTCAGAGTCCTCCTGTAACTCTTTTGGTTTTCATTTCATTTATATTTCATCTATGATTTTTGTGACAAAGATCATGTTTGAGTAGTTATCAACTAGGTTTAGGGTTGAATGATAGCAATCATGGATTAGTCCAAAAGTAGGATTGCTAGGTTAAGTTAATATCCATCAATTGAGTTGTGCTTAATGCTTGCATTCTAGAGTAGCTAACTAGGATCTCAAAGATAGGACATGGACAACTATGAGAGTAGGTTTTGTGCCAGAATAGACTTTATTGAACTAGGCTGTTAGGCGCATGAGAGAGCTGTTCTAATAAGTCTGGTGGACTTATCAAATCTCACCCCACACTTCCTTCTGATTTCACCGTTGATCGACATCAGGCCTTAGCCGTCGATCGATGGTCTTTCCTTTTGCTCGCATACGAGAGTTGGAGTTAAAAAGGTCAGAATAGTTAACATTTGAGTTCTAGTATATTTATATTTCCGTGCTTCCTATTCCATATAATTCATTTAGCTTGAAACCCTAGATTTAGCATATTTACATTTATATTTACATCTAGTTAATTAATAGCATATTTCTATATTTGCATTAGTAGCATATTTCCATATTGCATCCCTACCTCTTGATAAAGAATATTTCCTTAATTGATTGTTCACTACTAATATATAGTTACCTAGCTTAGTCTTTAGAAATAAGAAACCTATTGTGTGCCATTGCTCTCTGTGGATTTGATCCCTAAGTACTACACCTGATTTCTCTTGGCAAGAATATTATTTTGTATGTTAAGATTATGGTTAATTTGATAGTTAATTGTGTAGGATATTTATATCCAGCTAGAACAATAAACAAACACCAATGTCAACGACACACCAGCATTCTGATGGCACGTTTGTGCATCCTCAAGATGAAAGGATCTACAATGATGTAAAGGCTCGGCTCCAGGAGGTCCAGACCTAGTTGTCGCAACAAAATCTAGAAGGCGAACTCGTCTAGTTGTCCACCGTCAAACAAGACAAAAATTTTGAGCAGGTAAAATATTCAATCTTTTTAAATATATGTTTATATACATTTTAATTCTTTTAGTTTTATATGTGTACTAATTAATATTTATTCATTTATTGAAAGTTGTCCCAAAGAAAAGAGGATGGATTGTCGGGATCAGTACAATGAACGATGTCCCGAGGAGAGCTGAACACACTGCAAGAATGCATGAAGATTCTTAGCTCTGAACAGATTTGACGGCTGCCAACCAAATCATATCAGAGCTTAGGACAGACAACCAGGCCAACAGGACCCTTATAGGGCCATGGCGGGGATGTTCGATTTTATTGCAGAGACAAACGCGGCTCTTGTACAGATGTGGCAGACTGTACGTCCGACCATTAATCCCGAACCCATCCCGGAAGAGGAAGTGGATATAGAGCGACAGGCGGAGCAGCATAGTTCCGATTTCTTTGACGACATCAACCTTAATGTTTAGTTCTTTTTTTGGTTTTGTATTTTGAATATTAATTATTATATTTTGGATATTTTATTTTGTTTATGGATATATTATAATTTTCTTTATTTTTTCAAATTTTTAGAGTTTTATATAAATTTTATTTAATTTATAAAATATTAAAATTTATCAAAATAACTTTTCCCTAAATATTCGAAGTAATCTGGTTGTAACTGTTACGACTAATTAACTTTTAATCTCGATGTATGGTGGTCAAAATGGTTAAGACGAATTAACTATGATTGTCGATGCAAAGTGGTCGTAACCATTACGTCCAATTGACTTTGAATATTAATATTTAGAAAAAATAATTTTTTTCTTTTACGTCCAATTTACGTCGATGTACGTAGACGTAATGTTACGTCTTATTTACAATAAACTTTTAAAGTCTTAGTTACGACGAATAGACTTAGTCTTAGTTACAACGAATAGACTTAGGCTTAGTTACGACGAATAGACTTAGTCCTAAGATTACTTCTACTTTACGACAAAAATATTTAGTCGTAGGGTTACGTCTACGTTACGACGAATTGTACATTACGACGAGTTGTTAACAACAAATCTCATTTAGTCGTTGAGTCGTCGTAATGCCTATATAACGACCACATAGCGACTAATATTGTGGTCGTTATGCTTCTGTTTTCTTGTAGTGAGGGCTGGATTTCTCCTCAGCCAGGCCGGTTTTCCCTTCAGCCTAAGTCGGGATTTGTCCTTGTCTTTTTATTTATTTTTGATTAATTGGATGGTCCTCTTGCAGATACAATCAGATAGACAGAAAAGAGAGGAACATATTCAACAAAAACAGACAGCTCAAACGAGGTTCCCAAAGGAAGAGAGAATTCAAAAAGTTTGAGAATCAAACCCTAGATCAAGAGCCTTCAAATCTGCTCGGATACCATCTGATGAACCCTTGATTGAGAAAGATTCGTTTGTCCCTGATTCTTTGAAGGTTGATCACTGTTGTGTAAGATGAAATGATTGATCTTGTTGAAGGTGATGATAGATAGATGATTGATGATGATGATTCAAGGGATAGAAGTCGATATGTAGGGTGATCTTCAGTGTTGATTGATGGGAAGACCAAGCACTTGTGTAGATGAGTCAAAGATCAAGAGAATGAACTCTGTTTTCGATCAAAGACAAGGTGCATATGGAGAATGAACTCCTTACCAATTAATGTTCAGAGATAAACAAATGATCTACATATTTAAAAGAGATTTTTTGATGAAAAGGTGAATGAATATTTCTCAGGATGTGCAACCCTTTATATAGTCTTAAAATGTGTGAAAAACTAGAAAGAAAGTAGAAAACTAGGCAAATACTTTGTAGAAAGCAAGAATTTGACTGAAATTTAAAACAAGGCAATTTGTAGAACCAAGATGTTGAATCTTGACTGGACTTTGAACAACTCTTGCTTGACCAGACCAGGACCTTATTTGTTGATATTGTATGATTACAATGGACTTGAAATAGACTGATCAATGGGCTGGTCGAATTTTACAAGAAACAAACCCATATTGAACTTGTTACGAACTTTCCTTGGGCTGTAATACTTCTTCTTGAGCCACTTGATCCAAAACAGCTTCAAATGGTTTCTTGGGCTTGAATTTCGTGGCTGTTTGAATTTTGTGGCTGATCCATCAGAAAGAAATATTGGATCTTAACTTGGGTTTTGAACTTCATTTGGGCTGAGAGAAACAAGTATGATCCATCTTCATGTTTGGCCATAATTTATCTTGTCCACCAGCTAAACCATCTTATTCTTTAATGTTACTTAGCTCACTCACCACATCCAGCTCCAGGTTAGTGTCACTTAGCTCACCCAATTAATTAAGCTCATCTACTCTCACTTCAGCTGGTTTAAGCTCATACACACTTTCTTCAGCTGGTTCCTGCCCAACTCCAGTCTCCTTAGCTGGTTTCCGTTGAGATTTTAGGAAGAAAACACGCAAAACGTTGCGTTCTTGTAAAAGTTCAAGTCAAAATGTCAGAACGATACTGGTTAGCTTAACACCTTCGTCTCTTTGAGTACATGGACAGGTTTGCATCAGTTCATAGGACCAACACCATTAACAATGTACAAAGGACAAATCAGCAATTTCTCCAAGGATAATCGTAAAACGCATAAGTCGTAAAATGGTCTGAAATGGGCTAAAACACGAGAAAGCTCACTCATGGTTCAAATCAAGGATAGGACCATAGTAAAATGACGGTTTATACAATTTGGGTAAAGATCAATGGAAAAGAATATAAATGAAAAACTTCCAAGATAAACATAAAGATCGAGGAGATAAGGAAAACTTCCGCAAAGAGACAAAATCGAATCGAGGGCATAAAGGAAAAAAGATGGCTGACCTTGGAGGCATATATAAAGAGAGCCAACGTGAGGAGCACATAGGGGATTTTTTGAGACTTAGAACTCTTTGCACTTAGAAACCTTAGGCTTTATTCTAACAAGCTCGGTCTTCATGACTAGCACTCGATTACTAGACGAACTCGCACATGCAGTTCGATCTCTTGTTCCACTCTTTTAATTGAACTACGTTCGGCTTGATCCTGAAAAGGGGTACTTAGGCAGCCTTCCATAAGGTTCAGTCCGAAATCAACAAAACCTTTTCGTATTTTTTTTGTCTTTTGTTATCAAGCTGCGACTCAACAAGGATTAAGGTTTTAGGTGGCTAGAACTAGGGAACTCGCTGATAGCTCTTGCAACTGAAGCTTTTATAATCTTTTGTAATGATCGCAACGCTCTTACGCAGATTCAAAATAAATATATATTATATATATTTTTAAAATTTGTTTTGTTATCTTTCTATATTTTTCGTATTTATTTAGTCACTTGTCCTTGGCTCTCGCAGAGAACCGAAACCTTAAGGAAAGTAATGTATTCTTTTCTTTCCTCCATTCACTGAAATCGACAGTGCGAATTTTGGTTCTCACATTGACCCAAAACATCAAACCTTAAACTCTTAACCCTAAACCCTAAATCATTCACCGTAATCACCCTAAACAATAAACCTTTATTCTTTAACCTTACACCCTAATTTGTAAGTTAATAAAACCTAAATACTTCACCATAATCATGTTACCCTAAACACTAAACTGTGACGATTAACTATTTCCTTCCATAAACACTAAACCAATGAATGAGAACATAACAAAAATTGACATAGAAAATAAAAATAAATCTAAAATCAAAGATAATATAACGAAACAAATAGAGAAGTATTTATTGTACCTGAAACAACAATCCAGGGAAAATAGAAATTTATTTAAACAGAGTTTTTATGGGTCCAAATCATTGTCAGAGTCGTCTTTGTCTTTGGGGTATTCATCAGGGTCTTCGTCGTGGTACTCCATCTCCCTGAACTCCCCGAAGACAGAGTATTGTATGTCAAGCCCTCTTCATGATGAGATCATTTGTAAATTAATTGCAACTATTATGGAGGAATCAGTTAGGTACCTTGGTCCATTCATGCAGGCTGGGATGTGAACATACATGTTAGTTCACGAAAAAGTTGGCCGCACTGTTGAAGAGGATATCAATAGAAAAATTTGTATTTATGTGAAATTCCGCAACTTCTTCATCATGTGCCTTAATGTTGGTAATGTAAAGACAGTGATATTTGAAAGACTCCATATAACAACAAACTGTGGAGATCTTGAGGGCCTGAGGCTGTCGTCAAACTCTTGGAAACAAATGTTGGAACCCACGTTTTGTCAACCCTAATGGCTGGTATATTCAATGTTTTCCTTGGACAAATACAAAAGCAACATAAGCTTTTTGGCAGTTGCCACTGTCTCACGCAGACCTTAGTATCAAAGCTGTTAAGGAAATGGGAGACAAGCTGGAGTGGATATTAACATGGTTTAAGCCGCCTTATTCGAACAAATACGTCCATACCTTCAAATTTATAGATGGTGAGGAAATCAAGTCGGTAGATTGTGTGTATGACCATGATTACAATGTTGATAACGAGGGGTTCTGCATAAACTGTTGTCTTTTTGGATATGTTGCATTGTTTGTATCATGCTCAACTTGTCAATAGGAAATCTTAGATCGTACTTGTGTTGCCATATTTGTACAAGTTTATGTAGTGTATGGTGTACACTTTTATGTGGTGTTTGTAAAAATTTATCATGAAATATTTGTACAAGTTTATATAGTGTATGTTGTACAAGTGTATGTGGTGGTGTATAAATTTATGTTGTGTACAATAAGTTTATGTATTGTATGTTGTACAAGTTTATGTAGTGTGTGGTGTACAAGTTTATTCATGATGTGTTCATTGTGTGGTGACACCATGATCCTTCTAAAGTGAAGCGTTCTTTATGACTGTCCGTTCTTTGACCAAAATCTTATGGACTTTAGATATTGGTAAATCATTGTCTACTCACAGTTTCAAGTATCCTACTTTGACTCTTTGATGTATGAATGAAATTTGAGGTGTACATATATACTAGTAAATTAAAATATTTCTTGATTCATGATCATGTTACAAACGTGGGAACATATCCAAAAGAGACAACCATTTTTCAGCCCCACTCACTATAGATAGTGTAGCCATGCACATAAACACAATTTGGCATTTTGATGATCTCATCATTCAAATAGTTGAAAAAGGGTGGTATGCTTTTGAACATGGCATACCAAACCATGAGATTCTCCACACCAGGTCTTCACCCTTTGCCCATAGTGCTACTGACGTGATGTCCATGTGATTCACTGTCAAGTGATGAAAATGCTCACTTGCTTTTCCATCTGCGCCAAGACATACATTAAAAACACCATATGAAAGGGTCGACGAACCATGGGCCGGAGCATTTTATTTCAAGAGGTTGATCGAACCTTCAAGAGCTCCAAAGTGCGCTGCAAGATGGATAGCTTCATAGAACACCACTTCGGTATTACCAGCATTAACACACTTGAGGAAGAAGTTGTAAAATTTGACATTAATGCAAACTTGCCAAGTCATCTATGTATTGACTATCAGGCTATGTTGCACATTTTCAAGACATTAATTTTATGGAATAGCTTGTATGATCGCTTTCCAGTCCGCATGAAGGGACCAAGGTTCCTAAATGATTCCTCTCCAAGTAGTTCAATGATGTTATCAAGAAGAGGTGGTAGAACATCACTGGCCATTTCGTTTTTTTGTTGTGGAAATGCTTCAATGAGTTAGAGAGATATTGGACATGGAGAATAATATCAGTTTAATAGAGAATTCCTAGTAATAGGGGTATAAAGGCAAGAGTTAATGAAACAGTTGGAGTAAATTAGAAAGTCATTGTCCCACCTATATTTTCAACCTGCAAACTTATGCAAACACTTAGTTCATCCAGCATATCATGCAACATATGATACAAATGTGACAATACAACATCATGTCACAAGTGAAGTTCGTATATGAGTGAAGTTGGTGTATGAGTGAAGTTGGTGCACGAGTGCACTTAGTGTATGAGTGAACTTGGCTTACGACTGAAATTGGTTGACTTAAGTGGCTATGAACAATGGCCTCCAAAACATCCATAGCAGCACCCAAGTCTCCACAACGAGTTGCCAAAAATAGACATTCAACGTACACTGCATCAACATTACCTAGATTAAAACACTTTTCAAAGAATTCTTGACTTCTCCCCCTAGATTAAAACACTTTTCAAAGAATTCTCGACTTCTCCCCCTATGTATATGTCAGTAGGGTCACGGCACATGGACCAGATGTTGCACTTCCTCAACAAAACTGTTTGGTGAATCAGGACAAAAGTATACCTCCCAGCCCTTAAAAAAGGACCCAGACTCCATGCGGCTTCGTCATCAAGTACTTATAAGATTTTAGTGATGATCTCATCAGAAAGATCATGATTTTCCATAAGAAGCATTATTTTTTCTCCTAAAGTGAAGCAGACAATAAACAACCCACAATTGACGTCTTAAGTAGAGGAACTGGAGACAAGAACCTCTTAACCTTATCTATAACAACTATATTTCATAACTTTAGTAAAAAAATAGCATTCTTGTGCAATGGTTACATTTTCATTAATTTCATTATTTTAGTACAACGGTTAAATTTTTTATGATGTCTATATTTTGATAACTAAATTGAGGAATAAATGAAGATTTTGCTAAAAGAGGACATTTTAACCTTTGTGAGGTAGGTTGGTTAGGAAGTATGAAGGTTGGTGAGGGATAAAGAAGGTTTTAAATGTTTTATATATTAACTTTAGATGTACACTATAGGAAGTACAAAATTTGGGGGTAAATAAATGAAGAGAAATACCCTAGGATAGCCCTAAAAAGGTTTTGTCACAAAATAGCACACAAGGAAGAAAAATGACCAAAATGTTTTATTAAAGAGGTAAATATACACTTATATCCCTAGGATTAACTATTCTAGACTTAGGGTTTAGAGTTAAAGGATGGGGTTTTGGGGTTAGGGTTTCAAATTTTAAAAAATAAAAATTAAAAATTAAATTTTAAAAAATAAAAAGAGGGTATTTTGGTTATTTTTTTCTTGAGGGTTATTTTGTGATAAAACTTACAATAATGCTATTTAAGAGAATTTCCTATAAATAAATGTTGTTCGAGTAATCAATGAGGAAATTAAAAATTGTTAGGTGATGAATAAATGTTAATTTGTTGGAATGTAGTTCTAACATTGAAAGAAATGCCGACTATAACTTGTTGGGTTACTTTATTAAAAATATATAGTTCTTGTGAATTTTTAAGGGCTTTTTGCAAAAGTGACTCAAAACTTGAAGTCAATTGCAAAACCAACCCCTAATTTTTTTTAAAAAATTTTGATTTTCCCTTTTCACTCTAGAATTTTGGAGAATTTACGAAAATAACATTAATTTAATTTTTTTTTCCGAAAATGTGTGTATTACCATATCAGCCTCATCTTCATCAAGTATTTACAATATTGCCATTGGCTTCAATACACCAACCACCATGAACAACCAATTTAAAGCTTTTAATGCTTCTAAAAATAGATTTTGACTTTCCTTTTTCGTTTGTAAAGGTTAAAAAACTTCATCTCTTTCACTTTCTCTCTTTAATCATCCAAAAATACAGAAGATTTTGATTCAAAATTTTGTAAGGTTCATAGAGGCATTTAACGAGTGGGGCGCCCATGGTTCTTGGTCATTAACGAGTGGGTCACTCAAGTTGGTCATTTTCTGTGGTATTGGAGAAGCTACACAGGTTATCTCAGTTGTAAAGGTATGAAATCGATTTTTTACCCAGATTTGTTCGTCTTGAAGACCTCCATATAAGTCTTCTAGTTGAAGAAGACTTATATGAAAGTCTTCTGGTCAAAGAACAGATTAGTTTTTGCAATTGACTATCTTGGTATCTTTTTCAAACGAGTCATATGGAAGTGGGAAGACTTCCTGGAAGTCTGCCAACATTTCTTTGTTAACAAAAAAAAAAACGCGAAGACTTACACGTAAGTCTTCTAGAAAAACATATTTATTTTTGCAGTTGACCAAATTGTGTCAGAAATTTGACTTTCTCAGAAGACTTACAAGTAAGTCTTCTGGGTACGATTCAACTAAAGTCTTCTCAACTTTCAAAATTAAGTCTTCGAACCATTGGTGTAAGTCTTCTTAGGTTACTTTTGCAATTAACAATAAAAACTTAAAATAAGTCATTTCAACCAGAAGACTTACAGGGAAGTCTTCGGACAGAAGACTTACTAATAAGTTTTCTGGAGTTTTATTCCGGGATTCTGGTCAAGAAAGACTTATGACAGAAGACTTATTCGTAAGTCTTCTGGTTGAAATAACTTATTTTAAGTTTTTTATTGTTAATTGCAAGAGTAACCTAAGCAGACTTACACCAACGGTTCGAAGACTTAATTTTGAAAGTTAAGAAGACTTTCGTTGAATAGTACCCAGAAGACTTACTTGTAAGTCTTCTGTGAAAGTCCACTTTCTGACACAATTCGGTCAATTGCAAAACAAACCTTTTTTTCCTAGAAGACTTACAAGTAAGTCTTCTCCGGCATTTCGATTTTTTTTTAAAATCAAAGAGAGACTTCCCGAGAGGTCTGCTGTAGAAGACTTATCTGGAAGTCTTCCATTGTAAATTTTCAATTGCAAAAGTGACCTCTCCGGAAGACATACCCGTAAGTCTTCTTGCGAAGACTTCCAGGAAGTCTTCTAAGTCGATTTTTAATAAACTTTCATTTTCTCTAAACATATAGACTTTTAAATATTTTCTTCTTATATTAACCAAATACTAAGGCTACTGAATGAAATTTGTACCTTAATAGGTGGTAATTATGAGGTTCCCTATCAACATTATGGTTTTTAGCTAATGATAGAAGGTTATATTGATGTTCTATGTTATCTAATGTGTTTTAATTATATTTTTTTCAGATGATGCGCCACTTACCGGTAGTCTATGGAGAGTGGTTGGTGAAAGATCATTCTTGGGAATTTGTGGTTGATTATGTCAAAGGAGCGAGAATGTTCTTTTTGACCGAAGGTTCTACACATGAGGAACTTGTTCAAATGGCTCAAGAAGATTATAACCTAGACATGAACACAGAGGTTGTGGAGTTGACCTACTCATTACCAGAAGCAATGATGCAACAGATGGCTCCAGCATCCTTCCCTCCTATTCATGTTACAAGTGATAGACAAGTTCTGAACTTGATCGAGATAACTAAAACGCATTATGTACGTCTTTTTGTATCAAGCCGAGGCAAATTTGGAAACAAAGAAGCTGAAGATAGTAATGAAGCTGAATCTGAAGCTGCAGCTGAAGAGGGTAATAAAAGGGAAGAATATGAAGCCGGGGAAGAATATGAAGCCGGGGAAGAATATGTAGCCGGGGAAGAATATGAAGCCGGGGAAGAATATGATGATAACTTGCCTGAAGATGGAGAAGATGGTAGGGATAAGAATGCTGATATCCCTTATTTTGATGAAGAAGTTGACGATGCTGAAGATTACAGTGTTTTTGGAAAAGTTAAAGACGAGGAAGAGGTAGAAGAAGATGATATGGGTTTTGAGGAATAGAAAGAGGCATATGATAGGGAAGGATGCACTGGTATCAACGACAATATCTATGTCAACCAGAGTTTTGTTAGTAAGGATGCATTGGTTTCAGAGTTGCGGTTGACAGCGGTGAAGAAGAGGTTCTCCTACAGAATATACAAGACAACAAAAACTCTACTTGTGGCAAAATGTCGTGTTAATGGGTGTGCATGGAAGCTTAGAGCAAGTGTGAAACATGGAGCGAACACTTTTTGGGTAACCAAGTATGTGAAAGACCATACATGTTCGGTGACAGACCGGATAGCTCAGCGGAAACGAAGTGCTCCGAAGTATATTGCTAGTCTTTTCTTAGATCGCGTTGGAATCATTGATGGGTTAACTCCGCAGCATATCAAAGATGCAATGAAAAAGATGTTTGGCATGAATCTAGATTACACCACTTCATACCGAGCATTGTTACATGATCAAGAATTGGTGAGAGGTTCAGTAGAAGATGGGTATGAGCGGCTTCCTTCATATATGGAGCAACTCTCGTTAGCAAATTCGGGTTCTATCACAAGTATAGAGCTTGATTCTAAGAGTAGATTTAAGTATCTATTTATATCCTTTGGAGCTTCTATAGTTGGGTATCAGTATCAGAGAAGGGTAATCGTGGTGGATGGAACTCACCTAAGTGGAAAGTATGGAGGTGTTATGTTAGTTACAGCTGCACAAGATGGTAATTTTCAGATATTTCTATTGGCGTTTGGAATCGTTGATGCTGAAAATAATGAATCTTGGGAATGGTTTTTCAAAAAATTGAGGAGTTGTATTACTGATGAATATCCCATGGTGATAGTCTCGGACCGGCACGCATCAATTCAATATGCATGTGATAAGGTGTTTCCTTGGGCGACTCGAGGCATCTGTTATTATCACTTGCAACAGAATATTGTCCAAAAGTATAAGGGAAAGCATCTCTTGTATTTGGTTAAAGGTACTGCATATGCTCATACTCATTATGATTTTAACCGGTACATGGAGGAGATACGGAGTGCAAACCCTGATCTTGCAACATATTTGGAGGAAGCTGACGCGTCTTTATGGTCACGGGTTCATTGTGTAGGAGAAAGGTACAACATAAAAACGAGCAACATTGCTGAGTCAATTAATTCCGAACTCAAACGAGCTAGAGGATTTCCAATACCATTCCTTTTGGAGTTTATAAGGGAGAAACTAGGAAGGTGGTATTGGAAAAGGAGAGAAGATGATTTGACCCTCACAACTCAACATAGTCGGGGAGTTGAAGTCTTATTGGCGGTTCGTTCGGAAACAGCGGCTCCGATGAGTGTCCAACCAATTGATAGATGGCGGTTCGTTGTGAAAAGTGGTAAACGGGACTGTGTTGTTGATTTGGAACATGGAACATGTGATTGTGGTGTCTTTGCAATTGAACATATACCTTGTCCTCATGCTATAACAGCTGCAACATTCTCTAGTGTGGATGTCACCACCCTTGTTAGTCTGTATTACTCAAAGGAATTTTTGTTCTCAGGATACTCACATAATATATATCATTGTGTTGGAGAAGTTGAGGCACAGAAATGCCTTCCTCAGGAACAAAAGCGTGGTCCAGGAAGGCAAAAAAAGTCTAGATGGCAATCTTGGTTGGAGCTATCCAGGTTTAAAGGACGCAAACCCCGGAAGCTACACAGGGACTATAGGTGCTCAAACTGCCAAGAAACTGGTCATAAGCGCCCACATTGCACCAACTGATCGGGTGAGAAGACTTCCATGAAAGTCTTCTGGTGAGAAGACTTCCGTGAAAGTCTTCTGTTTAGACTTCTATTCTGTTAAGTTTTCTGGTGAGAAGACTCGTGAAAGTCTTTTATTAAGTCTTCTATTAAGTATTCTATTCTATTAAGTATTCTGTTAAGTCTTCTATTCTATTAAGTCTTCTATTAAGTCTTCGATTCTATTAAGTCTTCTGTTAAGTCTTCTATTCAACAGAAATCGTTCATTACAACAAAGTCATTACAAACAAATAATTACATATAAATCTAAGCCTACGTCATTACAAACAAATAAAATAACAAATAATTACATACAAACAAATAAGGGAACAAAGTCATCCATACGTATCCAAGTCGTTAAAATAGGACGTCTCATCTTCGATGCCTTCAAAGCCAGGGGTCTCGTGAAATATATCATGCGCCATCTTCTCCCGGATTTGCTTCACGTTCTTCTCACAAAAGGCAGCAGGAAACGAAGTGTACCCAAAAGCATGACACTCCATGTACTTCAAGGCGTACACACCACAATCACCAGCTATGCACTGTGGTACTCCAACTATCGGTCTCTCATACGTGAATGGCTCCAGTGAGTACTTGATACGCTCTTCGTCGGTGGAAGCGCACTCAACAAGTAAATAAGGGACCATTGTGAGAAAAGGCTCCATTATCTCATCAAGTTCTGCTTTTGATATATGTTTCATAATGCTGTCCCACACAACTATGTGCCTCTTAGGGATCGAAATCCAGATAGCAATCCAATGATCGTTTTGGAAGTTCACAGGCGCATATATCTCATCAATATCTACACCCCAAGTCTTATTAGTAGCGCAAAATGTCGGTACTATACCTGCATAAAGATCCCACGACCCGCCAGGCAGCCTTCTTCCTAAACCGTTGTGATCGGGCACCGAGCTCTTAAATTCCCTGTACTTGTCCCTCCACATCCGTGAAAACAGATGATCTAGGAAGCAAATTCTTTCGCTCCTAAAATGATTTGGGTTGTTTCGCTGCCGAAGCCTTAGAACATTGATATAAGCATCCATATGCTGACACCAAAAAACAAAAAAAGTTATAAGACTTTCCAGAAGACTTTCCAGAAGACTTTCCAGAAGACTTACATGTAAGTCTTCTATTGGGACGACGTCACAGAAGACTTTCCAGAAGACTTACGGGTAAGTCTTCTGTGAAGTCGTCCCAATAGAAGACTTACCCGTAAGTCTTCTGGAAAGTCTTCTGTGAAGTCGTCCCAATAGAAGACTTACCCGTAAGTCTTCTGGAAAGTCTTCTGTAAAGTCGTCCCAGAAGACTTATCCAGAAGACTAATCCAAAAGACTTACCGTGTCCATGAGCCATGCTAGGGGGGTTCGGATTACTTGATACCAATAACTTAGACAGCGCTTCGGTTTGCGATCAAAAGATTTTCTCCAATTTCTGCAAACACAAAATGTAGATAAGTCTTCTGTTGTATAGACTTAAACAACAAAAGTATCACTTACGGATCTTTTTTCACGTGATCCATAAGCGCCTTGGTCAACTGCTTGTCCGGGAGTGCAAAAGGATCATAGCCATGACCAACCTTAGTGTTTGGGATGATCAATTTGGCTGTGCTATTCCCCTGAAAAGGAGATTGCTGTGAGGGAGCAAGCTTCTTATCTCGTTCACTCCTTCCCCGGATAGCTGCCAAAGCAGAATCCTTCTTTGCAAGCCTCCTAGCGTCCTGCATCTTTACATCTGATACAGTGTCTTCGTCTTTGTCCATTAAGACAACACTAGCTTCAGCAGCACTCTCATCAGGTTCTTTGGCTTTATCACCAGCCTCTTTGGCTTAGGCCTCTTCCTCCAGTTTGGCCTCTCCGAGCCAGGCCTCTGCGGCCAGTTTGGCCTCCTTTTCCTCCTTTTCCTTGGCCTCTTTTTCCTCCTTTTCCTTGGCCTCTTTTTCCTCCTTTTCCTTGGCCTCCTTTTTCTTGGCTTTAGCCTCATTTTCCTTGGCTTTAGCCTCCTTTTCCTTGGCTTTAGCCTCTTTGGCTTTAGCCTCATTGGCTTTAGCCTCATTGGCTTTAGCCTCATTGGCTTTAGCCTCATTGGCTTTAGCCTCTTTCGCCTTCGCTAAGGCCTTCTCTAAGCCCTTATTGGCCTTCTCTTTCAACTCCTTCTCTTTGCCCTCTTTCACTTCCTTCTCTTTGGCTTCAACACTCAGGGCTTTGGATGAACTCGGTTCTTCATCCTGTCTTGATTTCGCCCCATTCACACTCTCACTCTGCAATACAAACGAAGTTTTCAGCCAAGTTTCCTATTAATTTTCCTAAAGGGAGCATGGTTTGTGAACTAACCCCGTGTTCGAGCCTCCTTTTAGGCAGACTTGAGGTAGTTTGTTGAAGATCATGAGAGGAGCTCTCTTTTCCGGTGATTCCCAGCTTCTTCTCCACAACATCCATCCTATTCCCAAGAAGCTTCACCTCCTTAAGGCACGTCCCAAACCCATCCCTCATGACATCTGTGAGGTCCTTGAAACATTTTTCAATGTATGCTTTATCAACCCCACTCACAGGAATAGAAGCCTTTGAACGAGCATCTGGAATAGCCCCCGAAGGATAATCTGGAATATCCTCCGAACGAGGCTCTGCAGGTGCCTCTATACGAGCTCTCTTTGAAGGTCTCTCAATATCTTCTTCTCTCACAACAAGACTCTTCACAGAACTTTCTTCCTTCACGTACACAACGTGCGTCTTTGGATTGGTCCACGGGTATATACCCTCGTCTTCCCAGCAATTCATGGTCCACTTCCAATTAGGCGGAGCATTAAACATGACTTGAATAATGTTCTCGACAGACACATCCTCTCTATCATTATCCCATTTTGGAAACATTTCTTCGATGTTCCTTTCAACATAGTTGATCACGCGAGTCTACATTATATAAAGATATCAAGTTAGATATTTGTCGTATTAGAACAATAGAAGACTTATATGCAAGTCATTTATAAAAAAAATTGACCAGAAGACTTACCAGAAGACTTAACTAAGTCTTCCCGTAAGTCTTCTGGCTAGAAGACTTTCGAGTTAAGTCTTCTGGAAGACTTAACTAACTCCTTCACATAAGGAAGACTTAACTCGAAAGTCTTCTAGCCAGAAGACTTACGGGAAGACTAAGTTAAGTCTTCTGGTAAGTCTTCTGGTCAATTTTTTTTAGATGACTTACATATAAGTTGTACTATTTAGGAAAATTACCTATCTACTGATAGCGTCTTTAAAACATTTGCGTCCTTTGCCATCCTTGAATGCTAGCAACGGTGGAGACGGTCTGTTTGGTAAGGGATTCCCATAATTAGCACCCAATTCAGGCATAGCATGGTAGATCCACACCTGGAGAACTTGTATGAACCCATCGACAGTATACGACTTCGTGAAATCTTTTGCCCTCAAAGAGTCCATCAGCACCTTAAAAGCCACTCTCCCCCATGGATAATTCTCGAATCTCTCCAAATCCATGACGAGCCTTGCAAGACTAGCTCGTGTTGCGCTTGAGTACTTCCTCCCTTCAATGAATCCAGAGAAGATAGCTAGGTATCCCAGACGCATGCGATCATCCCGAGACCACTCTTGGTATCTCTTAAGTGCTCTTATTATCTGCTCCGCACTTGGACCAGCATCGACAGAAACACCAATCCGCTCCCAGAAACTGGCCATCTCATTTGTAACCTCACATCTCGGATTTTCAAGGTGCTCGATGTACTCGCAGTTGAGACCAGTGAGTTGTTCAAACTCTATCAGTGAAAACCTCACCGGATCTGCACCAACCAGACTCCAAAGTTCATACTTTTTCTTGATGTTGAGCTGGAAACAGAGCATGTAATGAACCAGCCTTGATGCCCAACCAAAATCCATCTCCTTGAACTTTAGGAAGACTCCCAATCTTGATTCCTTAAGCTCCTCGTATTCATCATCATGTAGAGCATCCCTTACAGCAGAAAACAACTTCGAGTCATCTGTTTGGTATGCTATGCTTTTGATTGGAAAGAGCTCTTCCCCTAAGGTAAATATCCTCTTCGGGAGTTCTAGTGAATCCATTTTTTAGTCTGCAAAACAATTAAAAACCAACATCTCAATCACAAACCAAACACAATTACTGGAAGACTTCGTAGAAGACTTCCAGTTATTATTATCCGGAAAGACTTACTGGAAGACTTACTGGAAGACTTCCAGAAGTCTTCCAGTAAGTCTTCCAGTAAGTCTTCCAGTAGGCTTCCCGGATAATAATAACTGGAAGTCTTCTACGAAGCTTCCAGTAATCTTCTCCGAGAATCTTACTTGAAGACTTCCTCGAAGACTTCTTCGAAGACTTCCACAAAGTCTAGACGAACATATTGAAGAACTTACAGTCGGAAGCTAAAGCCGTGAAGTTAGGGTCGGCAACGACAACAGCGGTTAGCAGATCTGCAAAACTCGAAGTAAAATAAGAAGTCAGACTATCACGTTTATGGTTTAACGGCGGCGAAACTTCGTAAAGGTTCGCCTTAAGTCAAAACCTGGACTCGACACCAAAGAGTAAGAACTTACTAGCAACGGAGCTCAACGATAACAATAACGGAACACGAACGGTTTCGGATCTGAAAAAAAAAGAAGCGGGTTAGTTTAATCTCCATAAATACTATTCCAACATGAATGATAAAAGAGATTCGATGAAAGAAAGAGATTAGCGCGGTGAAAACGACGGAAAACGAGAAACGGCGGAAATCGTCTTCGGTATCGCCTTTAGAGAGAAACGGGTAGGGTTCCGTGGTCTACCAGCAAATAGTGAATTAATTAAAAAAAAAAGTAAAAAATTAGTATTTATATGTCCGGTAAAACATCCGGTTAGGTTAACTGTAAATTGGTAAAATTCAAAACCGGTTCGGCATAGAAGACTTACGGGTAAGTCTTCTGGCAAAAAACATGCGAGAAGACTTACGGGAAAGTCTCTTACACCCTAATACGTCTAGAAGACTTACATTTAAGTCTTCTAGCGTAATATGTTTAAGAGACTTAAGTCTTCCAATACCCTAAACAAAAAGCCAAACTAAATATCAGTAAACCTAGACTAAACTTAAAATCAACTCCAAAACTGTTTAATATACACAAAACTAAACAAATATATGTAAAAAATGAATTTTCAAAAAATTAGTTAGGCTTCCAAAATCTAACCCTAAAGATACATACAATACTAGAACATATGTTTCCAAACCCTAGACCAAAGAATATCATGATACATTCACTCATCTATGTTGAAAACAATCCAATTTTACCAGATTTTATTTTATATCACTTACAAATGTTTATTATTACGTGATTTAGATTTTTCCCACATCAAAATATTTTTTATGTAATTTATTAATTATTTTTAAGATTTACTAAACGAGAAGACTTACATTGAAGACTTAAATAGGCTATGAAGGTAAAAACGCATACAATTTTTTTTTTGTCATAAGGGGCTTGTTGTAATCTCACTACCCTTTTAGGTTACTTTTGCATTTGATTGATGTTTGGGTACACTTTTGCATTTGAATTCAAGTTTTAGGTTGGTTTTGGCAATTTTCCCAATTTTTAATCACAGTTCTTTACAATCTGCTTATTATGACTACTGATCCTACCTACAATGACGATAAGAGGGCAAAGAAGTGGATGTACATGTTGTATGATGTAGCTGACTCTGACTACAGCATTCCAACATGTTGTCCATGTGACAGCCAGATTATCATAGAGATCTCTGATGCAGATCAAATTAATCATTGAGCCAACTCTCTCAAATAAAAAATCAATTGTAGTACTTAAGGATCAAATCGACAGGGAGTGGGGACACACAATAGATTAGATTATATGTAAGATTAAGATAAGTGAATAAGTATTAAAGCAGTAAATAATTAATAATGCAGTAATCTAGATGTGGTTTGATAAACATATAAGATAGAAGCTAGACTTCAAGTTTCAGGTAATCTAAATTATGATAAATAGATTCTAAGAATATGTGATGATCAATCCTAGAACTCAAATGTAATTGAGTCGGCAAGGCCTTTCTCGCTCGAGTATCGATTGACACCAAGGATGAGTGTCAACCGACACTTCCTCTATACATCAACTCTGTCTCCTCTTCATTGCCCAGATAAGGGTTTTCTCCCCTTTAAGCTCCATTTAGCTCCATAAACTCCACAATGCTCCAAAATGTACCTAAACCCGAAAAGACTCTAAAATAGACTCCAAACAGACTCTAAATAGAACATATACTATGCCATAAAAAGTGGTGAAATTTATAGTATATCAACTTTCTCAGACTTATTATTTGCTTGCCCTCAAACAGAACATAGAATAGTCCTGTGAAAGAGGTTTAAAAACAGCGGGAACTCAAACAATTTTTAAAACTACTAACATCAACTCTACAATGTTGCAAGCCACATCAAATTGGTGCCAACTTCAGAGGCATTTCCATGTACTAGCCCTTAGCTTAGCAACCATACCATCCAGCCCACAACTCAACTGATTCCATATGACATTTCCCTCTATTGACCTCAATTTTGATGTTAATATGTAAGCTAAATCTTGGGAATATCGATCAAAGGATACATGGACTCTTACCCCAATAAATATCTGGACCGACATGTAGTCTTCTCTAATCCCTTTCCTCCCTCTTTTTCTCTTCTCTGAATCTTTTTTTTTCTTTTTTCTAATGAACAGTGATGCTGCTACAGGCTAGTCTGTCTTGTTCATCTTCTTTTTCAATTTTTTTTATTTGGAAAGTGTAGGCAAATAATGGGGTCATAGGAAATGTTCATATCCCTCGCTTCCAACAATGTGTGGTCATTTTTTTGAATTAGAATAGTGGGGTCATAGGAAATTTTCATACCCCTCTGCATCCCAAGAAATTATATAAATCTTTTTTTTTTCTAGATGCCGAAGAGAGGAGAGAGGAAAACTAGAAATACACAGACTTTTACCTTCCAGACTTGCTGGAGGAATCCGATCTAGTGTATACCAATCCCCAAAACAAGCAGTTGACTTGATTTAGGTCGGAGGTCAGCTTTGGTTTCTCCATACTTTCTAGGATAGCGTGGATGTTACTAGCAGGTCAATCTATTTTGGCGTTTCTATTCAGTACACCCTGCATTCAATAACCTCAAAGAATTGTGCTAGAGAGTGGTTATATAAGAGATAGAAATTGAAAAAATCATCACCATCCCCTTCTTGACTCAATAAAACTTAAAAATAAAACTCAAAATAAAACACAACAATAATAACTACCTCCCCCCAAACTTAAATTACAATGTCCCCATTGTTATTCAGTCTAAGATTGGTGAAGAAAATAAATCATAAGTAAAATATAACACGGAAAATCGAGTAACCTACTTTTTGTGACCAATATCGATTGATGACGGTAAGATGTTGAGTGACACTCGTCGAAGTAGGGTTGACCTATACTTGGGATGGTTTCAGACGATGCTTACAAAACTCATGTTCCTTTTGGGTATGAAAACAAAATAATAACAAGAATAAGTAAAAATAAAAATGAAAACTTAAACAAAATACCTAATAATGGATTTTCTCCCATTCAACGCTTGTTTATAGTCTATAGCTTGACGTTTTTAAGTGTTGGAACAAGTGAGGAGGGATAGAAGAACTTGTTGGAAAACAAGTCTCAACATCTTTCTCAGACATCTTGAACCATGTGCCTACAAAACATCTTATGGCTTTTTCTCCTTCGGTTCTCTATCTTTCCAGCCTCTCCACAGTACCACTAACTTGATCCAATCTACCCCAAGATCTTCTAGACATTTTTTATCCATGTAATGCTGCTATCTAGAGGATAGTATACCTCATCCAACCTCCTATAAAAGTCATCCATCATTCTTTCCTGGGACGTGTATACTCCAGCTATCATGTCTTCAAGCATGTCTTTGGTTGCTAGTTGTGGTGCAATCGGTTTGCTCATCTTGAGACTCCGTTCGTACTGTGGTAAACTCAAGTAAACACTTCCCATATCATCAGCCATTTCAAGGATATATGCCATGTCTTTCTTGGATACATATATAATCCTTCCATCTTTTCCTTGCGCGTTTCCCCATTGGTCTCTGTAAACTTCATACTCATATGGAGTGAGCACTTCAAGTTATGATGGTGGTTCTCTAGGAGGAGTATCGGCTTCAAGTGTCATAGCTCAGAGCTTCTCTGAAATTGAAGCAGTGTCTATCGATGTTGATTGGGTTTCGATCGACACTCCATCGTCATCGTCGTCTTTGCGTTCAAAATTGCAGTAACATGTAGCCACAAGTCCTGGGTCATCACCCATCTGAATGTAGTACATGCACTCTCTTGAAACTTGGAAATGGTCATAGAAAACGTTCCCATCAATAAGTGTGAGACACATCTAGTTTGTCTGCATGTTGCAAACAGCAGATACAGTAGCCATAAAGGCTCTCGCAAGAACTAGAGATGTATTCCATCCTATCTTGATATCCATCACACTGAACTCTACAAGGATCACAAAGTTACCGATTATTACCTCAAGATCTCTGATTAATCCTCCTCAATTTACCTTAGAGCAATCCACAAAAGTGATTAAGTCACTAGAAGGTTCAATCTTTAGCCCAAAATGATCTGCCATTGCTTTAGGCATGATGCTCACTAAATATCATGTATCACACAATGCATTCTGGTAGACATGTCCTTCAACAGTACCCAAGACTATGAATTTTACAGGATCACCTTTCCTTTTCAGCGTTGCATCTCTCTTTTTGAGGACTCTAAGTTAATGGAACATTTGCTCGATGTCTTCTTCTGTTTCTCTGCTCACTCTGAAAGCATCCAGAGATTATGGTTTTAGTAACCTCATCAAATGGCTCATCTTCAGGGATTCTCAATATCCTCTTGGTAAAGCCATCTATCTCTTTGTCAGTTGCTTCTCTCCTTAAATTCTTAGGAACTTTATTATTTTTCCTATTCCCAATAGGAACATGTATGTCAGTAGCCTCTTTATAGATAACCAGCTCTGGTGCATCATACTTTAGAGAGCGTTGAACGTAGTTAGGTTGTTAATTAATATCAACAGTCGACCTCGTCTGAAATGGGTATCGATCAATATATAGTCAGTGTTGATCGATGCTTGGGAATCGTGCGTGTGTAATCGATGCAGGATAGTATTGATCATCATCAGGGTAGTGTCGATCGATGCTAGCAGTCTGTCGAGATCCTACGGATTCTTCAAGCGGTGTCGATCGCTGTTCAGCTGGTGGTGTAGAGCGGCACCAATGCGAACTATCAAAGGACATGGATCTCTCGAATTTTAAAGTCTCCTTCTTAAGGTTTCTCATGTTTCACCACCTACCAAAAATCATTATCTATGATGGCTCTCACATGGTGTCTTTTTCCGGCATCACTTCTTTCTTTAACCAGTGCTTCCTACTTCCTTACAGCTTCATTAGTCTGCACAACCTGAGGATAAGTGTCGACTGACACTTTCTATTGGGGATAGAAATTTGGGATTAGTCAAGATTAAGGATACATGTTCCCCCGTCTCTTCAACAGGTTCTGCATTTCCAAATGGCACAGGTTTTCATTTCCGAATATTTTGGATCCAGGGTGAGATGGTTCAATGGTGAGTGTCTTAAAGACAGGCTGCAGAGAGTATTTTATCAATATTGAATTTGTGAACATGGTAATATTAAAACTTCAACTAACCTGCTTGGATGGCAAGACATATGACTGTGGATACCATATATAGCCAATGTACGTAAAATGACAGTTGTCACTGCCTCTTGTGGGAACCGAAATTCACACCATCGATTTCAGTGAATGGAGGAAAGCAAAGAAACCCTACTTTCCTTGAGGTCTGGTCTCTTTGTGAGAGCCGAAGACAAGTGACCAAACAAATGTGGAAAATATACAAAGATAAGAAAATGAATCTAGAAAAAGTAGATCTTATTTCAAATCTGAGTAAGAGCGTTGCAGTTGTCACAAAAGATTATAAAAGATTCGGCCGCAAGAGCTGTCAGCGAGTTATCTAGTTCAAGCTACCTAAAACCTTAAACCTAATTGAATCACAGCTCAATAACGAATGACAAAGAAGACACAAAAAGGTTTTGTTAATTTCGGACTGGACATTATGAAAGGCTGCCTACGTACCCCTTTCGAGGATCAAGCCAAACGTAGTTCAGTTTTAGAGTTTGAACAAGAGATTGAACTGCCTATGCGAGTTCGTCTAGTATGAGTGCAAGTCATAGAAACCAAACTTATCGAGGATAAAGCCTAGGGTTTCTAAGTGCACAAAGTTCTACAGTCTAAAGAATCGTCTTTTTTTTTTTGCTCATTTCCTTGGCTCTCCTTATATATGCATCCAAAGTTGGTTGCGTCTTTTCCTTCTGCCCTGATCCAAATTTATCCATTCGCGGAAGTTTTCCTTATTTTTCTCGATTTTCATGTTTATCCGGAAATTTGACATTTCTCCTATTTTTCCATTTATCTCTTTGAAAACCAAGTAAGCTTTCATAACAGATGGGCTCCTTCTCGTCTAGAGTTTGTAAGTGGGCCATTGTCATGTTTTGATCTTCTAGGCCGTTTTCTGACTTAGACATTTTTTACGACTTCTTTCGAAGAATCGGCTTTCGTATGAGGCTGGTCATTAGTTTTCTTGAGAGAACACAGAGTAACCGTATAGTTATGACAACTATGGTTTTAAGTTAACCAGTGTCATAGTATTCGACTGATTTCCTAGATTTTTGTGAAAGACAAGGCTTGCGGTTTCTATCATAAAAATCTTACGGCACGTCTAATCGGGATGAAACAAGAACCCTTTGAACAAGACTTCGAGAGTTAATGCATGGCTTGTCCTTGGATAGGAAAGCTTAAGTCGTAATTTTCCTCGCCTTAGGGCGAGATGGACTGATCCGTGGATCGTCCCCGCCCTAGGGCGGGATGGTTTTGCTTGGAACGTCCCCGCCCTATGGCGGGGTTGATCTTTGAGAAACGTCCCCGCCCTAGGGTGGGATGGTTTGTCTTGGATTGTCCCCGCCCACGGTGGAGTGCTTTTGGTCGAGCAACTTCCCCCCCCCTCTCGGGTGGGGGTACTTGTAGAGCAACATCCCCGCCCTAGGGCGGGGTGACTTGTTGAGCAACGTCCCCACAATAGGGCGGGGTGCTTTGTCAAGCAATGTCCCTCCCCTAGGGCGGGGTGACTTGTCGAGCAACGTCCCCGCTCTAGGGTGGGGTGGATCGGACCGTGGAACGTCCCTACCCTAGGGCAAGCTGGATTGGACCGTAGAAGGTCCCTGCCCTAGGGCTGGGTGGATTGGTTCGTGGATCGTTACCTCGTTCCTCAGATTTTTCCAAAGTTGTCTGGCAAATCTTTCCAAAAGAACATGATGGCAGTGTCGAACGTTGAGTTCGAGAGTACATTTTTGGTCCCAAAAATCTGAGGAGCCGTCTGTTTAAAGATTGAATGATCTTTGGTCAAGGCGTTGTTCCTCGATCTTTTTTTAGTTCCTTTTAAATTATACGAGGTTTTAGTTCTTTCGCTTTATCTTTTTCTTGATAGAGAGTATGTCTTCGGGAGTTTTAGTCGTTGATTTTGCCATGACCATTTTTTATCCCAACAGGTAGCCCCCCAACTCGTAAGATTTTATGTGTAACTTCTTGCGAGGTAGTGATAGGCGTGTTAGGTGGAATCAATGGCTAAAAGGCCCGTTGGCAAAACCAGTTCTTTCTGAAAGTTAAAATGCTTCGTTCACTCTTCTTACCTCATAAGGATGGAACGTGATAGGATTGGGGCTGCGCCTTATGAAGGCTGCCTATGTACCCTTGTTGAAGGGATCAAACCTTTTGTAGTTCGTATTGGAGTTAAGCGGTGCTTGCGTATTTTTATAGAGAGGAAGAATGTGAGTTCTCATCTAAGCAACCACCGCTCCATCCAATCACTTAACGGAAAAATGACAATCCGCGAGTCATCTAAAAACGCCAAGTGACGACTACAAAAACAATTATCGTATAACCCAGAAATGGAAATCATATAGTAAAGTCTTTATAACAAGACTCAGTCCTAACAACCAAACCGTTAACAAAATTTTTTAACTTGTCGAAAATCGACCAAGTTCTATATGTTACACAATTCACTTTAATCCCACAACATTTTACCTATAAAAATTCATTTATTTTCCCCCAAGGAAGACGAAGCCTAAGAGGCTTGAAACATGACCCATGCAGAGTCAGTTGCGGGATGGTTGCCTGCTCGGACGTAACCGCGGGCAGTGAATGGTAAGAGAAAGTCTTACCGTCGAGAGACAAATCTTACGGCTTCATTTTGATCTATCTGACAGTTGTCTAAGCCCTTCTTCGTAAAAGCTGGTTATGAAAGTTGTTTTGTACATCTTGATCGGATTATACAAAGGATGTCTCGTGCAAGTTTTACGAGAAGGCATATTACATAAGTAAAAGGAGAGTGTTTCTCGCAGGTTACTCATGCCGTTTGCGAGTGTGGATTAGGTTCTCCTCATTTTTCTTTTCCTTATTGCAATGTCGTTTTTTCATCACACCGATCTTGTTTCTCGTAGACTGTTTTGTATAAAATGCTTTAGTTATATGAAAGTAATGGGTGATCGGTTTTACGAAGATAGTAAATCCGTGCGATATGTGGAGATGTCAAAGTAGCGATGTTTCCAAAGATTTTTCGGTCTTTGGTGAAAGTTACTTGGAATCACTCATGGGGTTTTACCAAAGGTTATTTCATTACAATTTAGTCTCTAACCATCATGTTATTAGTCTGATGTTGGTACAAGTTTCCTAATCGAAAGATTGCGACAACAGATGATGTAGAGTTCTCAAGACTATGTTTATAACGGTTTGGCTACACCGCTAGCATTTTGTTGATGCTGAAGCAAAAAGTTTTTGAAGTATGGGAGTAGACGAGTATAAGTACCTACTACCTCTCTTTTTTATGAAAGAAAACAGATGAACTGTTCTTTGGATGGGTTGTGTACGTTTTTTCGTTTGAGGATTGAGATGATCGACAATCTGGGCAGATTTAAAGACGACGTCGGGATTGTGATTTTTGGTTGTTTCCAGGTTGGCGACTTGAATTAGGTTGGTTTCTTAAGAAAAGTACTAGGAACAAGTCGGTTTTAAGACGACGTTCACGTTTCTAGTTCTTTCGATTACGAAGTGAGATGAGTATGCTTGAATGCATGGTGATCGTTTCTCGGTTTTACGAGAGATTAGATCAGTTTGCAAGTTATGCATGTATATTTAAGGAGAAATTGAACAAGACTGGAAAATCGCCTAAGACTTAGATTGCTAGACTATCCACCTAGATTCTATGTTCCCTAATCTTTACGACAGTTTCCAAAACATTTTCATTCTTTTCCTACGAAAAATTCCAACTCTGCTAAAAATTTCTAAGTCGGACATACCTTAGGCTTATCGGAGATTTGGGTTTGCCTCTTTTTCATTCTTCTTCTCTTTGTGTCTTCTGGCTTGAGTTTCAATTTTTGTAGTGTTAGTTTTATACAAGAACGGGTTTGTATTTCGTCAAAGTTTTTTGTGAGTATGAGTAAGTATTTTATAGAAAGTTTATTTGGCGTCTTAGGAATGGCCACTTTCGACTTAATGTCAAAGAACTTTGAAAAGTTTGATACTGATTTTCATATGCATTGTTTTTCAACAAAATTCTGACGAGAATATCAGAGTGAGAAAGATATTTCAACGTCTAAGTTTTCTGTTCTTGTCTCTTCGTACCCCTGGTTTTACTAAATTGACTGTGTGATAGGCTCTATTTAGGGTCTATTATGTGTGTCTAGACTGTGTTTTGGAGTATTTACAGGTCCAGGTACTCATTGGAAGCAATTGGAGCTTTTGTGCTATTTTGGAGCATTTAGGATGCTCAGCCAAAAACTCAATGTTGGATCCAATTTATGCGTGAAGCATCGATCGACATCACACCTTGTGCGTCAATCGATGGCCAAGTCGGCTGCAAAATTAATGAAGACATGAGAAATTACAAGTTTTTACCCAAAAGTCTCATCATTTGCAAGACAAGTCTCTGGCTGAAATTTAGACTATTTATTAGAGTTTTCTATCGTATTTTTCACCGAAGCCTAGAAGACCAAAGAAAGAGTTTTCTTAGTGACACAAAAGTTTTAGAGTTGAGAGTTGGAACACCTTGCTATATCTATTGGAGAGAGAAATCTGACCATTATTACATAGAAGATCTTGAACTTCTTATCTTTTTACTCGGTTTATTCTATGCATTTTATTTAGACTTTAATCATGTTCTTTATTGCTATGTGAGTAATTCATTGTTAGATTTAGGATTCTTCAATGGTGGTAATGTCTTGTTAATTTTATAGAATTGTTAGTGTAATGTTCTTTATTCTTTGTTTAAGTTGTTCTTAATGAGAGGTTGAATTTGATCACCTCAATCTTAGAAATTAGGGTTCCATAGCACAAGCGAGAGGCTGGTTATGACCCTGAAACTTCTTAAACAATCTAAATAACTGGTAACAAACGAGAGTTGAATTGGAAGTTTAGAGTACCCATCAAACCGCGAAACCAGTACCGTTTAGAATGAGCGTCGATTGACACCACCTTATTGGCATCGATCGACACCCAGTCGAGATGCGCGAGAGCGATCTCCTAAACTCTAAGGTTTGAGTTCGAGAACGGTACTTAATTAAAACACTAGCAATCTATTAATTTGCATTATCTAATACTACCTGAGAATTTTCCCTAAGTCAAATTCCTTAATTTAACATTCACAAACTAATTCAATCTTGAAATCACCTTTATTATTATTATTATTATTATTACCATTTGTCTAGCTTTAATTCGAAAACAATAAGTCTATTGTGAAATCCTAAAGTATTTGTGGTTTCGATCCCCAAGTACTACATTGAACCTCTTATTTGAGAGAGTAAAGTGGGAAATAGGTTTTTTTTGAGATTGATATTGAAACCCCACATCAAATATGGCGTCGTTGTCGAGGACTCTTTCTTATTGCCATTAGATTTCATTTAGAAAATTGTCTAGATTTTTTTACTTTACTGTATGCTAGATTATTCCTTCCCTGATCCTGTGATGTAGGTACTTAAAGGAGAGAATATGGATTCAGGACAACACGGATCGATCAACAGAGCTCATCCGGCATCGATTAACGTGAGTCCACTACTGTCGGGCGACACCCTTCCATTACCATCGATCGATACGGATCAGCTGGAAGCAGGTAAGTACGCCTTTACTGATGCTGATAATAAGAATATAGTCTTGATAGAACCAATGAACAATAAAAGCAACGAAGCAAGCCAACTCATTAATTATCAGGGGGCTGCAATCCCTGATCAAATCACTAAATCTCCAAAGAATGAGATACAACATGAATTTCCAATGCTCGAATACCTAAACCCCCGCAGGACCTATTCCAATAGGTCTGCAATTCGATTATCAGAAAACAATACAGGAAGCTCTCAGGCTCTCAGCTTGATATCGACTTCCTAATTATGGTGCGCAAAAATCAGTTTATTGGTCTTCATACTGAACACCCGAACGATCACATCGAGATGCTAGAAGACATGGTGAATGACAATTACAATTGTTGCAAACTTTTTTGTTTTTTCACTTGAAGGTGACGCCAGGAGGTGGCTGAACCAGATACCACCAGGGTCCCTGACATGTTGGGAATATCCACATTCATTCAAGGTAGCCGCAAATCCTTTAAAAACGCCTGGACGAGATTTAAGAGCTTCCAGCTTTCGTGCCCTCACCATAGATTCTCAGACCCCAAACTCATCAACACTATCTATAGAGGACTAAACCTAAACTATCAAACCATCCTTGATACGGACAGTGAAGGGAACTTCGGCACCCGAAGCCCCCCAAGCGCTAAAAGGCTGATAGAAAACATAGCTTTAGGTAGAGCTTTCGAAAAGAGAGACACCAAAAGGAAAGAACCACCACTGTTCGCGGTGGAGAAGCACTCAATCCGAGTTAGAAAGACTCTGGCATCAGTTGCGGCCCTTCTGGACGATGCTGTTTCTCCCGACTTTGAAAAGCGAGTTGAATTCTCTGATATGATGAGTTTGAACAACCAACGACTTAGGGAGAGCACTGGCAACTTCACAAGAAACTACGACGCCACTGTGGATAGACATGAAAGAAGTTTAAAGTCGAAGATGAATCAAGTCTTCCTAGGAAACCGTAGAATAGCCGCCGACCTCAGTAAGAAGTTATATCTGATATACGCGGAGATGACAGAAATATTCAAAACTCTAAGTGAACACATTAAGAGAATCGACAGCCAAGTGGTGAGTAACGCTATGTCCATCAGGAGACAGGACGGATTCTTACCTGGTAAAATGGACGCTAACCCCAAGAGTCATTGCAAAGTCGTGGCCTTACGAAGTGGTAAACAACTCATCCCTGGCGTTAAAGAAAGCATCACTATTGATAAATTCGCAAGAATCGCGACAGCGGAAAAAGAAAAATCGCATCCCGTCCCCCTCGACACTAATGCGAAAATTCCTGAGATTGTGCCCGAAATTGAAGAATTGGACCAAACTGACGACCTTGAGGACCTGTTTGATAAACAAAAGGAAAAGAACACAGAAGAAGGAAACATCGATAGACACTCGTTACAAAGAATCGATCAACACTCTGAACCTAAAATCCATCGACGTCTAGAAGCAAGACGCGATCGACACTCTAACCCAGAACCAACCGAACCAGTTAGAACAAGGATCTACCAAGCAAACACCATCTTTCCTCCGAAAAACGCTAAGTAGAAAAGGAAGCAGCAAGAAAAAGCAATATGCAAGAAAACGTTTGACAAAGTAAGCACTGAGATGCCACTAAGCGATGCCATTCACATCTCGTCTGCTATTAAGCAGTACGTGAACGATGCGGCATCGCGAGGATTCCATTTATCAGAACTTTGCGTGATTGTTGAGGTCAAAAACGGTTATCTTGAAAACACCAACTAAGTTTACCACTTCTAGAAATAACTTATCAAAAATGTAGTTTGGAAAGAACAAAAGCACCTTGAACCTAAGTCTTCATATGGCAACCTACAAAAGCAAAGTACGGGTCCCCATATGGTGACCCACACTGGCAACGCACAGGTCACCACACTCGCAAAGCATGGGTCACCATATGGCGATCTGCACTCGCAAAGCACGGGTCACCATATGGCAACCCGCACCCGCAAAGCACGAGTCGCCATATAGTGACCTGCACTCGCAAAGTACGGGTCGCCATATTGGCGACCTGGGCACCAAGATTACGAGTCACCATATGATGACCTGAACCCGTACAATCTGGGACGCCATATGGTATACTAGACCCACACAGTCCGGGTCTCCATATGGTGACCTAGACTCTCCAAGTCCGGGTCGCCACATGGCGACCTAGACCCACACAGTCCGGGTCGCCATATGGCGAACTAGACTCTCCGAGTCTGAGTCGCCATATGGCGATCTAACCCTTTAAAGATTGGGTTGCCATATGGCGACCTCAGCTCTCCAAGCCTGGGTTGCCATATGACGACTTGTGTCTCTCCTTCGTTTTGTCTCAATCGGAGTTATCGTTGAAACTTTACGATAAAAACCGTGAAGACTCATTTTTCGTATAAAGTTCAAACCAATCTTATATAACGGCAACGGTTGGATTAACTCCAAAGTTTCCTAATCTATACGAGAAGTTTGAACCCATTCTTAAAATAAACGTCGTATCAAAGATGGTTTTTGGAGAAATATGAAAAAAGATTAAAGTCAGAAAAATGGCCCGAGAGGCCTAAAACGCGACTAAAAGGCCCGCTTACGTTTTCATATGGAATCAATCCCAGTGGTGTTAAGACGGTTTATCTTTATCCACACAAAGATCAATATTGAGAAAATCAGAAGATAAATGCAAAGTTTCCGAAGATAACCAAGAAGATCGAGATAAAAAGGAACATTCCCAAAGTGATAAACTCGAGCAGGGGCAGAAAAGGAAGCGCCAAACCGCCTTGAAGATGAGTATATAAAAGAAGGCGAGGCTGAAGACAAAATATTGATTTTTTAGCATTCATAGCATACTTGGAGCAATAGTCATTTATTTCCGTTTTTTGATATTAAGCTACTACTCAATTAGGGATTTGCAGTCTTAGGTTACTAGAACTAGAATCTCGCCAACAGCTATTGTGGCCAAGGCTCTTTCCTTCTTGTAGTCGCTTAAACGCAGATTAGGAATAAGATTTCTTTCACTCTCCTTTTATTTTATCGATCCTTTACTATTTTGTTTGTTCTCATCGTTTGATTGTATCGTGTTTGGTTTAAAGCAGATTATCCAGGATCTCCTGGAAAAGTTAGTGCTTTCTGACTTCCTAAAGTTTACGGAAATCGACGGTTTGGATTTTGGTTCCCACAGTTTGGCGCTAAGAGGAGGGGGATTTATGGATTAATCTTTCTCGAACCACATAATGCCCAGTCAAGCATGTCAGCTAACAATCTCAACAACCACCAGCCTCATGACGAGGCGACTTGTGATACCGTCGACAACACTCCGGTAGTCGAGGAGATAAAAAACTGATCTCCACCTATAAAAAAAGGGCGGAAGAGCAGGGTAAGCTCATGGGATCTCTTGCTAAACAGGTCAAAACCCAACTGCGAGAACCCGAGTTGTCTTTCCTCGCTGGACCACTAGGCTCCGAGGAAGAAGACTCTTATTTCGCGACTCCTTTGGGCCGGTCCGCGAACACGCAGGAAAATCACTCCTGCGCCAGCACAGAAAAATCCCGACAATCTTCCACCATTGGAAGAGGATAAAGAAGAAGGGGAAATCAAGTGCATTAACATGGATTCCAGCAGTCAGTCCGAATCCTCGGACCAAGACACGGACGTGCATCCACGAAGGAGAAGGAGCCACAAGGCTCAATAAGACACGCTCGACAAACCCATGACAGAAGAGGAAGAAAACATCTTATGGGTAGAGCAGGAAAAGCTGTCTGGAGAGCAGACTCGGAAAACTCGCAGAAAACACCGACAAACTCATAAAACTGCTAACGATGAGTCTGAGATCCGTGATCTTCGTATTGATCTCATGTGAACAGTTGAGGAATTAAAAGCAGTGAAATCGCAGATTCACCATTCAACTAGCTCCGTACCTGAGATCGACCAGCTGCTCGAGGAATCTCGTAAAACTCCCTTCACGCCCGTATCGTAAACACTAGAGATTGGATCCAGGAAAGATCAAGGTACCGACGTACAACAGTACAACTGATCCCAAAGCGCACCTAGAAGCCTTTGAGATCACGATTGGAAGGCCAAGTTTAAAGACAATGAAAGAGATGCCGGCCAATGCCGCCTCTTTGTTGAAAATATTGTTGGAGGTGCGCTCGAATGGTTCTCCCGCTTTAGGCGAAATTCCATCTGAAGCTTCCGCCAACTCGCTTCGGAGTTTCTCATGCAATACTTGATGTTTATCAACTCAGAAACTTCCAATGTCGATCTTTGGAGCTTGTCTCAAAGGGAGAACGAATCACTCCACGACATTATAAACAATTTCAAACTCGTTATGGCGAGAGTCAGCAGTATCAACGATAAGGTAGCTGTGGACGCGCTTTGGAAGACGCTCAGGTATAAATCAAAGTATAGGAAGTGGATCACCCTTGAGAAACCGCAAACAATTCAGGACGCGTTACACAAGGCCATAGACTACATCTTGATCGAGGAAGAGTCCAAGGTGCTGTCGGAAAAGGATAAACCGATGAAAACTTCTTCGAGAGATCAGGCTCAGAAGTCGGAAAAGAAGCAACTGCCCATAACAAAGAAGAAGAAACATAGAGGGCATTACTATGCCATCAACTCCGGCTCTGAGCAAGGATAAACCTCGGGCAATACGTGGACCTGAAACTCCAATTACGATGAGAACGTCTTCTGCGACTTCCATCAGACTCGCGGCCACTCGACCGTTCTGCAAAGTTCTCGGAGAAAGATTGGCAGCAAAACTAGTCGCGGGAGAAGTCTCCGGGGTAACAAGCGTCAAGGACCTCATCCGAAACTCTGATCATCCACCAAAAAATGACAAACCTCCCCCAACCGAAAACTCTTCAGGTGATAAAAGCGTAAGGAGGCAGGATAAGAAGGGCAAACGATAGCAACCGTCACAAGTTAACATGATCATTAGAGGATCGCAGTTTTGTGGCGACACAGTCTCGTCGATCGAGGCCTATCAATGAAAGGCAGAAGCAAGCGAGAATTGGCCAACCTGGTTTCCGCCCTCGGATAACCAAAATCACTCCATCACCTTCGAGGAGGAGGAAGCTGGCGAAATCGATCAACCTCACTGCGACCCATTCATCATTGACCTCGTAATCAAATATCTCGAGGTCGCAAGAATCCTCATCGATACCGGGAGCACAGTCAACTTTATCTTCCGCGATAGACTTAGGAGGATGTAAGTCGAACTAAAAGAGATCGTACCAACGCCAAAACTGTTGACCGGTTTCTCGGGCGTAATCGAAATGACTCTCAGATCGATCAAACTCTCGGTCATGGCAAAAGAGGTAACAAAAATCGTCGACTTCGCAGTCGTTGACTATCCCGCCATCTACAATGTAATCATGGGCACTCCCTGGCACAACGCCATGAAGGCAGTCCCTTCAACCTACCACCTAGGCATTAAGTTCCCAACTAAAAACGGAACTGTCGTGATTTGGGGTAGCCAGAAACAGTCGCGACTCTGTCTTTTTAGCTGAACACAAGCTAAGACAAATCACGACTACTTTGATGGTAAAAGCCAAACGAGCAAAGACCACTCAGCCACCGGCTGAAAACGTTTCTCAAAAAGACAATCCGAAATCGTCACCCCAAGCAACGACTCTGAACGAAGAAAACAAGAAAATGTCTGAACCAAACGCAACAACCCAACTGGAGGAGACAATCCCGGAAAAAGATGTTGACCCTGCCAGAATCACCGCGACTAGAGTGGTCGACGCAACTATGGCCGTGTAGAAACACTCGCCGCCAAAACACTGAACTACGAGATGACTTGATCCTCGAAACGGGTACGTAGGCACTTTGTCCAAACGACAAGTTCAGCTACTCCCACATTTTAAATATTCGCCTTCTACTCGATAATTTTTTTAAATAAAAATTTTTCGATAATAAGAAAACACAAATCCTGCAAAGTCTCTTTTATTCAGAAAATCGTATGAACATCTAAAACTATTCAGAATTATCCAATTATGAACCAAACTATTTGCTACAATCAGTTACTCGTAAAACACATTCCGGTAAAACACCATTGAGGCCCTGTCCTCGAAAAGTTCGAACATCAGTTCACACCCGGAATCGTCAACTTACACACCTTATACTTTCAGAGCATAATACGAGACGTCGCATGAAACCTCCAAAAATATATTTTCAAAATTCAGTAACAGTCCGCCCGCGACAATAATCATAAACGAGCACTCCCTCTTACACCTTACTCGTTGATTGGCCCCGACGAGTACATTAGACGTCCTAAACAAACGCACCTAACCTTTCTCATACATCCGACTAGGATAAATGCGCACAAAAAATCCGAAATTTTGGTCAGCACTTCCAAGAGACTTAAAAATTGTCCTTGGAGAGATGCTCGATTCCGACCATACAAGTCATATAAGCCGAGAACATATCACAGACTTTAAATCGGTACGGAATCAGGTTGAAATTGCAACATGCAAAACGAAAGCCAATTAGTCATCACACAGCCTTAACCAAAAGTAAACCTAGGTCTTGCTCTAAATCCAGCACACTGGTCTCCAACGTCTCAAGGCATGAGTATCGAAAGATATGAGATCCTGAAAGCATGTCTCTTCGTTCACATCTAAACGCTCATGGAACTTTTCCACGCATCTCGAACGAGCAACAAATAGAACAATACACAAATACTAGTTAGATGCGAAATGACAACTCCCATTCTTCCCTCTACATCAAATCAAAATCATAAATTTGCGAAAGCTCAAAAACAGTAATATCTACCAATAAGTTTGTTGCTGATCAATACAAACTCGCAAAGTCCTAAACATACTAAGTTATCTCACAAGGATAGCTCATACATCTGACACAAGGATAATAGCGTTATAAAAGAAATCCAGAATTTTTGGTCAGCACTTTCGGGAGACTTAAAAATTGTCCTCGAAGAGTTGCTAGATTTCGACCATACAAGTCGTATAAGCCGAGAAAATATTGCGGACTTTATAGCGGTACAGAATCAGGTTGAAATCGCAACACGCAAAATGAAAGTTGATTAGTCATCGCACAGCCTTAACCGAGAGTAAACCTAGGTCTTGACCTAAACCCAACACACTGGTCTCTAACGTCTCTAGGCATGAATATCGAAATATACGAGATCCTGAAAGCATGCCTCTTCATTCACATCTAAGCGCTCACAAAACCTTTCCGCACATCTCAAACAGGCAACGAATAGAATGATCTACAAAGAAGAGTTAGGTTGTGAGATGACAACTCATAATCTTCCCTCCACACGCAACTACTCGACACACACTTAAATTTCAAATCCTTTCAATAAAAAGATTGGTCCACTCATGCAAAACCCGTAAAGCGGCAGGGATTCAAAGCCACACACGGTCAGTCCCAAAATAAAAACAAGGCTACACTTGCTAATCAAAACATAAACGAAAAACATAAAAATGATAAAAAGTCTCAGACGAGACTGCAACCTCGCCTTCAACGACCACGACATCCCGCCCTCTTATATCGCCCAAGCATGGCGGAAGGAGGAACTTGGATCTCAGACTGCCAGGGATCGTGTTGAAATCACACTCGGCTCGTGGAGATAGAGGCGCATCACCCAGGAACTGCTGACCTTCCTCAACAGCCGCGAGAACCAGATCCCTACTTCGGATGGGCATCAAGGAGTTGAGAGAACCAGCAATCCTCGCCAAGCGGTCCCCAAACTCAGCGCGAGGGGCCATCTTGGCTTCCTCGATCCCAAGAGCCATCGATCCTTCTTCGCTCTGAAGGCGGTGTTGGAGCCGACGAGCCTGCTGACCTTCTTCGCCTTGAGCAGGGAACTCACAGTCTTCCCGAGGTCTCGCTCGAGCTCACTGATCCGAGTCTTGAACGGGGACAACTCAGCAGAACCAGCCTCGAAAAAGTTCTTGGGAAAGTACCCTTCTTCGTGATTCCGATTAAAATACGCTACTCGTCCGCAAAAATCATCTCTGAGACTTTGCAGGCTAGGGGGCTAACTGTTGGGGTCAAAACCGGTTATCTCGAAAACACCGACTAAGTTTACCACTTCTAGAAATAACTTATCGAAAAAGTAGTTTGGAAAGAACAAAAGCACCTTGAACCTAGGTCGTCATATGGCGACCTACACACGCAAAGTACGGGTCGCCATATCACGACCCACACTCGCAAAGAATGGGCCGCCATATGAAGACCTGCACCGGCAAAGCATGGGTCTCCATATGGGGACCTGCGAAGCAAGACTTTGGGTCGCCATATGGCGACCTCCACTCGCAAGGTACAGGTCACCATATGGCGACCTGCGAACCAAGACTACGGGTCGCAATATGGTGACCTGCGCACCAAGACTACGGGTCACCATATGGTGATTTGCACTCGCCAAGTACGGGTCGCCATATGACGATCTGCACTCGCAAAGCACAGGTCACCATATGGAGACCAGAACCATCAAAGCACGGGTCCCCATATGGCAACCTGCGCACCAAGATTACGGGTCACCATATGGCGACCTGCACTTGCACAGCACGGGTCACCATATGGCGACATGCGCACCAAGACTACGGGTCGCCATATGGCGACCTACGCACTATGATAAAAACCGCAGAGACTCATTTTTCGTATAAAGTTTAAACCGATCGTATAATACGGCAACAGTTGGATTAAATCTAAAGTTGCCTAAGCTATACAAGAACTTTGAACCCATGCTTAAAATCGACGTCATATCAAAGACGCTCTTTCGTAGAAATCGGAAAAATGCTTAAAGTCGGAAAAACAGCCCGAGAGGCCTATAACGACTAAAAGGCCCGCTTATGTTTTCATACAAAACTAATCCCAGTGGTGTTACGACGGTCTATCTTTATTCACACAAAGATAAATATTGAGAAAATCAGAAGATAAATGCAAAGTTTCCGAAGATAACTAGGAAGATCGAGAGAAAAAAGGAATATTCCCAAAGTGATAAACTCGACTAGGGGCAGAAAAGGAAGCGCCAAACCGCCTTGAAGAGGAGTATATAAGAGAAGGCGAGGCTGGAGACAAAGATATAGATTTTTTAGCATTCCTAGCAAACTTAGAGCAATAGGCATTTATTTCTGTTTTTTGATATCAAGCAACTACTCAATTAGGGATTTTCAGTCTTAGGTTACTAGAACTAGAATCTCGCCAACAGCTCTTGTGGCCAAGGCTCTTTCCTTCTTGTAAGTGCTTGAACGCAGAGTCGGAATAAGATTTTTTCGCTCTCCTTTTATTTGATCGGTCCTTTACTATTTCGTTTGTTCTCATGGTTTGATTGCGTCGCATTTGGTTTAAAGCAGATTATTCGGGATCTCTAGGGAAAGTTAGGGCTTCCTCACTTTCTAAAGTTTACAGAAATCGTCGGTGTGGATTTTGGTTCCCACAGTGATGATGGTATCCGAAGAAGTAAGCAAAATTATTCAAGGAAAAACTCGAGTTAAACTCCCTGATCCTTGTAGCTTTGTTCTAAACTGCACTATCAACGATGAGAGATTCCAAAGATTATGGTGACCTAAGCCTTCAAAGATTTATGCTCTAGTGTAAACCTGATGCCTTATTCAGTTGCAGTCACTCTCGGGCTAACACAATTTCAACCTACCAGTAGAATTTCGGAAGGTGTACTTGAAGACGTGCCCGTACGCATTCATAACTGCGATATACCTGCAGATTTCATAATGCTTAAATACAAGCAAGAACCCATAAACCTGATTATTTTAGGGAGACCTTTCCTGGCCACAGCCGGAGCGATCATTGATGTCAGAGGAGGGCGTATATGCCTCAACATCGGGAAGATACTGATGGTCTTTGACATGGAAAAATTAATTAAACAGCCTTTGATCGACGGTCAAACCTACCATATCGGTTATCTCTTCGACCTACCAGAAGAATCATTCATGGTTATGTGCTCAACTGAGCCTCTCGAGCGAGCAATTACATCTCCTGAAGTTGACATCTTTGCGATAGATGATCGGAATGAATATATGAGATTGATGGATGCCACAAAGGAAGTCTTTCATGTCGACAACGAAGAACTTGATCTATCTACCCACGTCGATCGACACCCCGATAGTACCACTGATCGACAGAATGGCTTAACCGACAATTGGAACAAAGCAAAAGCACCTAAAATTGAGCTTAAACCACTTCCCGCTGGTCTTAAATATGCTTTTCTTTACGAAAACTACTATCTTGTCATCGTCAATGCCAACCTGAGCAGTGGAAAGCAAGCATTGTTGCTAAATAAATTGTGGAAGCACTGTAAGGCTCTCGGATATTCGTTAGATGACATCCCGAGAATCTCTCCCGAGTTATACATGCATAGGATACACCTTGATGATGAATCCAAATCATCCGTTGAGCATCAAAGGAGATTGAATCCCAACCTAAAGGAAGTAGTCAAAAAGGAAACCTTGAAACTTCTAGAATCAGACGTTATTTACCCGATCTCATACAGCAACTAGGTTAGTTCGGTTCATGTTGTTCCGAAGAAAGGCGGAATTACGGTAGTAAAGAATGACAAAGATGAATTGATCCCCATGAGAACTGTCACCGGACATAGGATGTGTATCGATTATAGGAAACTGAATGGTGCCACACGAAAATATCATTTCCCTCTACACTTTATCGATCAGATGTTAGAAAGGCTTGCAAGCCACGAATACTACTGTTTTCTCGACGGGTACTCAGGATTCTTCGAGATTCCCATACATCCAGATGATCAAGAAAAAACTATCTTCACCTGTCCCAATGGAACGTTCGCGTATCGCAGAATGCCATTAGGACTCTGTAACGCCTCTGCGACTTTCCAGAGATGCATGATGTTGATATTCATCGATAAGATCGAAGACTTCATGGAGGTTTTCATGGACAATTTTTCAGTATACGGTCCGAGTTTCAAAACATGTCTCGATAACCTGTGTAAGGTATTAGCTAGATGCGAAGAGAAAAATCTGGTTTTGAACTGGGAAAAATGTTACTTTATGGTTAACAGCGGAATTGTCTTGGGACACAAGGTCTCAGCAGCTGGAATTAAGTTAGACAAGGCATAGATTGAAGTAATGACTGGACTGCTACCACCCGCTAATGTCAAGGACGTTAGAAGATTTTTAGGACACGCTGGATTCTGTAGGAGATTCATAAAAGGTTTTAGTAAAATTACTCGACCCCTCACTGCACTCCTGTACAAAGAGGTGAAATTCAATTTTACACCTGAATGTCTTGAAGCCTTTAAAGAAATCAAATCGGCGCTCGTATCTGCCCCTATTGTCCAAGCACCAGACTAGGATCTGCCATTTGAAATTATGTGCGACGCCAGCAATTTTGCTGTAGGCGCAGTGATCTGGCAAAAGAAGGGCAAAAAGTTGCATGCTATATAGTACGCCAGTAGAACTCTGGACGATGCGCAACGCAATTATGCGACAATAGAAAAAGAGTTACTAGCCATGGTATTCGCTTTCAAAAGATTCTGATCCTATCTAGTCGGTTCAAAAGTAATTGTTCACACCGACCACGCGGCATTGAAATACTTAATGAACAAAAAGGACGACAAGCCAAAACTTTTACGATGGGTTCTACTTCTCCAAGAATTTGATATAGAAGTGAAAGACAAGAAAGGAGTGGAAAAACGGAGTCATGGATCACTTATCACGCATAAGAGTAGATGACTATATTCCTATAGATGATTTCTTACCCACAAAAAATGTCTACTTAGCAGAATCAACTTTCGTTGGCAAAGTCAGTTCGGCACATGAAGTTAAATCAATCGATAACACGCTAAGCCCATCGAACGACTATAACCGCAAAGCATCGATCGATCTTGTCCAGACACCATCGATCGATGATGCATTCAAGACGGACGATGACATAATCATTCCAATAGATATCAACATCAGTTGTAATCCTTCGTTCCCAAATAATGACTCTCCCGGAGGTAGAAGTGTAAGTCAGGAGGTGTGTGCACTGAACACCACTGTTAGACCGTGGTATGCAGATATAGTACACTATCTTCACAAGATATCATAAAAAAAAAATTAAGAGAAATCCGGAGATATCACTGGGATGAACCCTATCTTTATAAACACTGCTCTGACGGTATATATAGACGATGCATTGCTGAAAGCAAAACACATGAAATTTTGTATCATTGTCATGGGTCCAATTACAATGGACATTTCGCTAGTTTTAAGACACTGTCAAAAATTCTACAAGCAGGCTTTTGGTGGCCAAATATGTTTCGAGATGCTCAAGCCTACATAGCAAAATGCGATCCTTGCCAAAGAAGTGGAAAAATCACCAAGAGAAACGAAATGGAACAATATTTCATACTTGAAGTTGAAGTATTTGATTGTTGGGGCATCGATTTCATGAGCCATTTCCCTTCTTCACACGGAAATAAATACATATTAGTTGCCGTAGACTACGTATCCAAATGGGTCTAAGCAATATCAACCCAAAAATGACGCTTCCGTAGTCATTAAACTATTTAAAAGCATCATCTTTCCTAGATTTGGAATCCCGCGAGTAGTTATAAGCGATGAAGGTACCCACTTTATAAACAGAGTTTTCGAAAAACTACTCAAGAAACATGGAGTTCACCATCGAGTAGTGACATGGTGTGTTGTTTATTGTCCTAGCATGGTATAAATATGCTAAACAGTTAACTATCAAATTAACACTAATCTTAACACACACAATAATACTCTTCCCAAGAGAGATCATGTGTAGTATTTAGGGATCGAATCCACAGAGAGCAAAGGCACACAATAGATTTCTTATTTCTAAAGACTAAGATATGTAAATATATATATTGGTGGTGAATAATCAATTTAAGGAAATATTCCTTATCAAGAAGTATGATGCAATATGGAAATACGCTACTAATGCAAATATGGAAATATGTTATTAATTAACTAGATGTAAATATAAATGTAAATATGCTAGATCTAGGGTTTTCAAGCTAAATGAATTATAGGGGATAGGAAAGCACAGAAATGTAAATATACTAGAACTCAAATGTTAACTATTATGATCCTTTTAACTTCAACTCTCGTATGTGAGCAAAAGGAAAGACCATCGATTGACGGCTAAGGCCTTGTGTCAATCGACGGTGAAATCAGAAGGAAGTGTAGGCAAGATTTGATAAGTCCACCAGACTTATTTGACCAGCTCTCGCATGCGCCAAACAGCCTAGTTCGACATAATCAATTATGGCACAGAACCTACTCTCGTAGTTGTCCATGTTCTATCAACGAGATCCTAGTTAGCTATTCTAGAATGAAAGCATTAAGCACAACTCAATTCATGGATATTAACTTAACCTAGCAATCCTATTTTGGGGCTAATCCATGATTTCTATCATTCAACCCTAAATCTAATTGATAACTACTCAAATATGATCTTTGTCACATTAATCATAGATGAAATAGATATGAAATATAAAATAGATAAAAACAAAAGCAGTTACATGAGGACCCTGAATGAGTCTCTCCTTTCTCTCCTAACCCTAATATAATAGAATAATACTAAAATGCTCTGTCTAAAGTTATTGTCTCTTTCTCTCTATCTTCTCAAGACATCAATATAAAAACCCTACATTTAGGTCAAAACTCGTCCAAGACATTTTCGTCATTCTGGCTTGGGCTTTGAAATATGTTGTCATTGATCGATGTCAATTGTGCTACATCGATCGACCTTTGGATATAATCATCGGTCAACGCCAAGTATATTCCATCGATCGATGGCTTCATCGATTCTCTAAATGATCAGCTACGGATTCTTCTCCTTTAGATGCTCCAAAAGCTTCAAGTATCTCATGTGTCTCCAAAACGTACATGGACCTATATATACTCTAAAATATAGCCTAGACACACATAATAGACTCAAAATAGAGCCTATATCAATTCCCCCAGACTTAACCTTTTGCTTGTCCTCAAGCAAACAAAGTCTGTGAAAGAGGTTTTGAAAAGTGGTGACTCACATAATATCTAAGTATAACTATCACCTTACTTTGTTGCTACCACGTCCTATTAAGTCAATCACAGAGAAACTTTATGTACCCTATCCTAATATAGCAACCAAATCCATTCTACCAACAACTTAGCAAATACTAGTTTGACTCGCCGCTCTACTGATCTCATTTCTTTGCATAAAATAAAATTGCATGTTTTACCTTGGGAGTATTGATGAAAAGACATATGGATTCTTACCACTACAAGTATCTGAACAACTAGGGTACAAAGTCTTCTCTGATCCCTTTACTCCCTCTTTTCTCTTTTCTCCGAATCTTTTTAGATCTCTTCATCTTTTATTATTTTTTCTTTTTCTTTTTCTTCTTTTTTGGGCAAAGTTGTAGGCGAATAGTGGGGTCATTAGTAATTTACCTATCCATCGCTTCCAACAATGTGTGATCATTCCTCTAAATTACAATATTGGGGTAATTGGTAATGTACCTACCCCTATGCATCTCGGGAAGTCATCTCAATCTTTTAAGCTTTTAAGTAGATGCTGAAGAGAGTGAGAAGGGAACCAAAGGTGCAATGACTTGTACCTACAGACTTGCAGAAGGCATCCGATCCAATGTATACCAAACCCCAAAGCAAGCTAATAATGTCAGGATTAGTGTTGGAAATCAGCTTCGGTTCCTTCAAACTTTCTAAGCAAGTGGGGTATGGTGGCAGGATGATCCACTTTGGTATCTCTAGTAATCTCTACAAACAACCATCTAAGAGTGGTGCTAAAGTGTGGTTAGCCAATAATAAATCTTGATCATAATTCCATTTTTGACAATAATTTTTTTTGAAAAACATATATATATATATATATAGCAAATAAAACTCAAAACAAATTAAATAGCGTTAGCGAACCTCCCTCAAACTTAAATTACACTGTCCCCAGTGTAATATGTCCTGGATTGGTTAGGAAAATTAAAATCATAAGTAAATAATTAAGTGAGAAACTCGATACCTCTCTCTATAATAGAGTGTCGATCGATGATAGGTAGGTGGTGTCGATCGATGGTCGTGATCCATTGTCGACTGATGGTGACTCTATGGTGTCGATCGATATTACACATGTAAGTTTCTGCTTCTTTTTTTATATAAGTATGACTCAAAATGGAAAAAAATATTAGTAAACCTCCCCCAGACTTAAACAACACTATCACCAATGTTATACAGTCCGAGATTGGTGAAGAAAATAAATAATAAGGACAAAATTTAATCAAAGAAAACGGTATACCTACTTGTTGATGGTGGCCGTCGATCGACACATCTAAGTGGCTATCGATCGATGCTATTGTTACTCTATCGATCGACAATGATCAAGTGTCGATCGATGCTCTGTGCAAACTACCTTTCTTTTTCTTTTAAAAACCTATAATAATATATAAAAAAATCCAAAATTAGACTAATATAATCTTAAAACTAATTAAAACTTACTAAACAGTGGGTTGCCTCCCACTCAGCGCTTGGTTATAGTCTTAAGCTCAACGCTTTGAACTTTCTGACTAATATGGAGGTGGATCAACACTTGGAAAACTAGTGTCTACATCTTTTCTGCTCTCTTGAAACAATGTACCAATGAAGCTCCTCATTGCTTCATCACTTCTGGTTTTCTCACTCTTTGTAACCTCTCTAGCAACCTCCATTGAATGCATTCTTCTTTGTAGGTTCTCAATATTGCGCTGTAGTATTCTAAGTCTTGCAGCTGTGGTCTCTGATATATCTTCCAACTATTGAGAAATATCTTCCTTCATTAGGCTATAAGAAAAGGCAATCTCATCGATATATCTTCCAACTGTTGAGAAATGTCTTCCAATTCTGTTTTTGCTGCTGTCTTATGTAGGTTGGCTTCAGTGTCGATCGATGGTCGTAGGGTGCTGTCGATCGATGCTCGTTCATCTAGCCTAATTGCATGCTGTCTCTGAGTATCTAAATCTTGCTTCATCTCATCCATGCGTGTAGTCAAACCGGGGAGGCACTTTTCTATAAGATAGTAGACATCATCAAGTCTTGTGTAGAAATCATCCAGTGACATCTCTTGAGCTTTATAGATCTTATGCACAATATCATCAATCTCTGCTCTGTTGTATGTCCTTTGATTCTCCATAGACACACTGATCTTTGATGCATGTTCTGGTAAACATATGTAGCTCTGCTCAAACATAGTAGCTCTCTAGAACTGCTCCGATGTCTTCAGCTTGCACATTCAATACTCTTTCGTCTGTAGCTCGTGCATTACCATTCTCATCTCTATAGATGTCATACTCATCTTTCTTTCCCAATGGAAAATTCTTCTGCCATTAGCATCATAGGCTCTCGTACCATGCTCGATACAGCCGTCGATCGATGATGGGTTGATCCCGTCAATCAATGCTGAACTCTCCATATTATAGGCAGTTAAAGTATGGAGTTTGTGAAACTTTTGAAGGGTGCAGTCGATCGATGCATGTTGTCTGCTGTCGATCGATCTAAGATGTGGAGACGTGTAAGGAATAATACGGATCGGCTTGTTCTTCTGCTTCTCAATGTCGATCGACACTGAATGAGATGCGTCGATCGATGCGCGTTTGTCTACTTTTTCCCAGATGGCGTGTTCTGATACAAGATCGTGATATTCAATCAGCTCTCCTTCTCCATCGATCGATGGTGTATGGTGACCGTCGATTGATGCTTGATACCAAGTTGCCTGAACAGATTTCCAGCTCCATTGGCCATTTCAAGTATATCAGCTATATCTTCCCTCGTGACATTTAGCATTTTGCAATACCACGATACTCGATTAGCTCTTCTCTGTAAACTTCATCGTATTCGAGGTAGGCTAGGGTGTAACTGCCATCTGCGTGGCAAATGTTGATCGGTTCTAGGGTTAGGCTATCGATCGACAATGAAGGGTGGGTATCGACCGATTGTTGAACAGCAAACACGTCGATCGATTCTCTGGGTTGGGTGTCAATTGATGCTCCATCTTCAGTCTCCTCGTTGAACTCCTAATTGCAGAAGCATGTGTCCACGAGTTCTACATCATTATACAACTTCGTGAGGGCAGGTTTATTCTTATAAATTTCATAATTAACATTAGGATCAATCAAGCAAAGGCACAACCTATTAGTCCTCATGTCGTTGATAGCTCCCACGGTAGCCATGAATGCTCTCCCAACTAGTAGTGAAGAGTTCCAATTGATATGGATATCCATCACGTGGAAGTCTATATGGACTAGGACAATCTGAATCTGCAGTAGGACATCTCTACAGATACCTCATGAATCCACACTGGAGCAATCCACAAAAACAAATGAATCACTGGAAGGCTCCTCTCTCAGGTTCAACTTTTCTGCCATAGCTTTGGGTATGATGCTCACTGATGATCCAGTGTCGCAGACGACATTGGAAAACTCGTGACCTTTGATCAAGCATGGAATCACGAACTTCCCAAGATCACTTTTCTTTTTCAGAATGATGCTCTGCTCTGAAGTTGTCATATTCGTGACTTTTGGTAGATGAACTCGTTTTGTTGCTGGAAACCATCAATCGATTCTACCATCGCTTCGTCGATCGATTGTTCAAGGTTTTCCCGATTCTGCTAACTCTATGGGTACCGTTGATCGATGCGCCATTACATGCGTCGATTGATGAATGTGCAACCTGTCGAACAAACCCTTATTTTCCACACGGGAATCCCCCACTTGTAGCTTTTCTCTCTTGACTTCTACCCAAAAATATCAATGCATTGACGTGGTGATTCTGTCCAGCCTCTATTTTCTCCTTGATCAGGCTCTCATATCTCCTAATAATTTCACTTGTTTGCATCACCTGATTCTCCAGCTTCTTTACATGGGTGTTCAGATTTTAGAATTTGGTGTTGAGGTTGAGGTACAGCTCATATATCTTTCCATTTAAATCCACGGTCATTTTCTGCTGTCCCTCTAAAACTTTGTCAACCATTGCTTCAATCTTGCTTCCTTGAGCTTCTAGAGGAGGGTTCTGGTAGTAGGAAGACTCATAAGCTCTGTTGTTGTTGAAGGGCCTTTGCTGTGAATTCTGATTAAAATTACTCATTTGACCATTCCCATAGGAGTTCCTGTTGAAACCTTATTCCCTTGTCTCTGGAAACCATCCCCAACAACATAGTCCACATCCTCTTCAATCTCATCATCTCTAGACTCTATTGCTTCCATTTCTACAAAAGTGACCTTCTTCCTGAGAAACTTTGAACACTATCCAATTTTGCCTTGACTTTTGCAATATGCTCCTTTCTCACTGTTGTAGTTGATTTCTTTCTCTCAAAGTATGTGTTCTTGGTGATGCTATTGGATGTTAGATTCTCAATCAACCTTGTAGCCTCTTCAGGACTCCTGGTGCTGAAATTTCATTCATTGGCTGTGCCAGAGGCATCTGGTACTGTAATCCAATACCTCTAAAGAAAGTACTGAGAAGTTTCACTTTGTTGAACCCATGATGTGGATAATCTCTCTGGTATGATTTGAATCTGATCCAGGAGTTTCTGAAAGATTCTAAAGGGTCTTGCGAAAAGGTAGCAATCTTGCTCCTCGGGTCTTCTGCTCTTGCGTCATCAAAGAAGTTGCACAAGAAAGCATTCTTGATGTCAGTCCAGGATGTCATGGATCATGGTGGTAACTGCTTGAGCCAATATAAAGCTTCTCCAGCAAGTAAGTACTTGAAGAGCTTACAAAAAAGATAATCATCAGGGACTCCATTGGCTTTAATGGCAGTTAGTAGATCCTCAAATCGCTCCAGATGATCCATAGGGTTCTCATGTCGCAGCCAATGGTAGGGTGTATGTGCTACAAGTCCGAAGAACGCGGGCTTGATTTCAAAATCATCTTTATAAAAAGCTGCAGGACGGATGACGGATCTGTTGGCGTAGTACTGGTCTGGACGATTGTAGTCAGCCAGTGTTCACTGAGCAGCTTGGGAATTAGCTTCAGGTTGAGCTTATGCAGCGTTTGCTTTTGCTTCTGTGTCAGGGATTATAGTCCCCTGATCGTCTATCTTAAAACCTGCTGCATTACACATGTGACCGTCAGGGTCACGCAGGTCTCCATTATCATCCCTAACCAGTATTAAAGTCGCAACCATCTGAACTCGTCTACTTCTGTCGATCGATGCAGGTCGGTTGATGTCGATTGATGCTAAGTGATCAGTATCGGTCGATGTGAGTAAGTTGATGTCAATCGACGAGTGTAGGTTGGTGTTGATCGATGCTAAATGATCAATGTCGATCGACGGAGGAGTTTGGATGATGGTCGATACGGTCCATGGAAAAGTGTCGGTCGACGCGGTAGAAGTGATGTCGATCGATGCTTGTCGTCTTTCTTTGTGGATCGTGCGTTCAAGTCTGTCAGGTCAGAGGATAGTGCTAGTTTTTGTCCTTTATTGCTCTTGGTGCTTCTTTGCATGTACCTGAAAACAAAGGAAAAAAAAATTAGTAACTTGAAAATTAGTAACAAACCTAGACTAAATCCTAGAAATTAAATCTAATGGCGATCAATGCTTCCGGGCAACGGCGCCAAATTTGACATGGTGTGTTGTTTATTGTTCTAGTAGGGTATACATATCCTAAACAATTAAGTATCAAATTAATCATAATCTTAACACACACAATAATACTCTTGCCAAGAGAGATCAGGTGTAGTACTTAGGGATCGAATCCACAAAGAGCAAAGGCACACAATAGATTTCTTATTTCTAAAGACTAAGCTAGGTAAATATATATATTGGTGGTGAACAATCAATTTAAGGAAATTTTCTTGTAAAGAATTAGGATGCAATATGGAAATATGCTACTAATGCAAATATGGAAATATGATATTAATTAACTAGATGTATATATAAATGTAAATATGCTAGATATATGATTTCAATTTAAATGAATTATAGGGGATATGAAGCACGGAAATGTAAATATACTAGAACTCAAATATTAACTATTCTGACCCTTTTAACTCCAACTCTCGTATGCGAGCAAAGGAAAGACCATTGATCGATGGCTAAGGTCTGGTGTCGATTGACGGTGAAATCATAAGGAAGTGTGGGTGAGATTTGATAAGTCCACCAGACTTATTAGACCAGCTCTCGCATGCGCCTAACAGCCTAGTTCAACAGAATCAATTCTGGCACAATACTTACTCTCGTAGTTGTCCATGTCCTATCATCGAGAACATAGTTAGCTACTCTAGAATGCAAGCAATAAGCACAACTCAATTGATGGATATTAACTTAACCTAGCAATCCTATTTTTGGGTTAATCCATGATTGTTATCATTCAACCCTAAATATAATTGATAACTACTCAAACATGATCTTTGTCACATAAATCATATATGAAATATATATGAAATATAAAAAAGATAAAAACCAAACGAGTTACAGAAGGACTCTGGAGGAGTCTCTCATTTCTTTCCTAACCCTAATACAATAGAATAATACTAAAATGCTCTATCTAAAGTTGTTGTCTGTTTCTCTCTGTCTTCTCAAGACATAAATATAAAACAGTAAATTTAGGTCAAAACTCGTCTAGGGCATTTTCGTCATTTTGGCTTGGGCTTTGAAATTTGTTATCATCGATCGATGGCAAGTGTGCTACATCAATCGACCTTGGGTTATAATTATCAGTCAACGCCAAGTGTATTCTATCGACCGATGGCTTCGTCGACTCCCTAAATGATCAGCAACAGATTCTTCTCCTCTAGATGCTCCAAAAGCTCCAAGTATCTTATATGTCTCCAAAACGTACTTGGACCTGTAAATACTCTAATATATAGCCTAGACACACATAATAGACTCTAAATAGAGATTATAACATGACTTAAAACTGGTAATAAATAGGCTATATCAAGTAGCCAAACCCTATCTTCCTCAAACTAGCGGACAAGTAGATGTATCCAACCGTCAAATCAAAGAAAGCTTAGAAAAGACGGTAGGATCAACCCAAAAAGATTGGTCTCTAAAATTGGATGATGCGCTTTGGGCAATACCGAACAGCGTATAAAACACCATTAGGAACTACCCCATTTCACATGCATTATGGAAAAGCATGCCATCTCTCGGTAGAATTAACACATAAAGCTGAATGGGCCATCAAAAAGACAAATTTCGATGCTAAACCCGCAGTACAAAAGAGATTAATCCAGCTAAATGAACTAGACAAAATTAGGTACCACGCCTACGAAAACTCAAAGTTATACAAGGAAAGGAAGAAAGCCTATCACAACAAGAAAATCATTTCTAGGCATTTTGAACCAAACGATCAAGTACTCCTGTATAACTCGCGGTTGACTTTGTTTCCCGGAAAACTACGTTCTTGTTGGTCCGAACCCTTCACCATTAAAGAAGTTACGCCTTGCGGGGCAATTGTCCTATTTAATACTAAAGGAGAGGAATGGTGAATGGGCAGAGAGTGAAATATTCTTGGGCCAAAGCTGAAATTCTGCACACTCATACCATGCGTCTCGAGATGCCTGACCCCGAATGATAAGCCATTTTCTCGTCAAGCTAACGACCCTAAACAAGCGCTGAGTGGGAGGCAACCCACTAATTTAATATTTATATTTACAAAAAAAAATGAATAACATATATACATATATCTAATAACAATTATTAATTAATTAACAACAAATATATGATTAATTTTATTAATTGTTTATGCATTTACAAAAAATTTAAGTGAAAAAGGAATCACAGAGTTGACCATCGATCGACGCCCCTATAAGAGCGTCGATCGACTCCCCTATAAGACCGTCGATCGACGGTCGAGTGTCAAGTAGGTTAACTCGACATGACCCCGATTCGTAAAACACTTTTCTCTGAACCGCCAAAAAGACCTACGAGTAAAATTTTATTTCTTTCTCAAATTTCGGCCGATTTTGCATGTTCTTGAGCTTGAATCACTCAATTTTCAACCCTTATACTTGTTTAGTTCACTAAATCACTCGATCATCAAGGTATGTTCTCTAAATCTCTTAGTTTAGGATTTATTTTAGGGTTTATGAAAAATTGAATCTTTTGTGGTTTAGCTCGGATTTTAGGACGATTTAAGGAAATGGAGTACTAGAATAGGAACTATCTACCTTATTTACACACGATTTCAGTCTAACATGCCTAGCATCGATCGACGGTGCTTTATTGTTGTCGATCAACGGTGATCTAATAGAGACGTTTAGTCGATAGTTCGGGTCCACCATCGATCGACGTGATGGTCTACCGTCGGTCGACACTAACCTATAACCATCGATTGATGCTCCTCTCGAGTTTGGTATATTCGACTTTCTCTAAGACTGTTTACTTATGATTTAATTTTCCCTAACAAATCCGGGACAGATTACACTGGGGACAATGTAATTTAAATACGGGGGAGGTTCGCTAATTCTGTTTGATTTGTTTTTAGTTTTATTTACTATATACATATATAAGTTTTCACAATATTTTATTAAGACAAGAAGGGGACTATGAACAAGATTTATTATTGAGTAACCACACTTTAACACCATTCTTAGAAGGTTGTTTATAGAGATTACTAGAGATACCAAAGTGGATCATCCTGCCACTATATCACACTTGCTTATAAAGTTTGAAGGAACCAAAGCTGATTTCCAACACTAATCCTGATATTATTTGCTTGCTTTGAGGCTTGGTATACAATGGATCAGATTCCTTTTGCAAGTCTGTAGGTACAAGTCATTGCATCTTTGGTTGCCTTCTCTTTCTCTCTCTCTTCGGCATCTACTTAAAAGCTTAAAAGATTAAGATGACTTCCCGAGATGCAGAGGGGTAGGTAAATTACTAACAACCCCATTATTCTAATTTGGAGGAACGATCACACATTGTTGGAAGCGAGGGGTAGGTAAATTACCGATGACCCCACTATTCGCCTACAACTTTGCCCAAAAAGCAAAAGATAAAAGCTTAAAAGATTTGTTTAAGTTGTTCAATGGTAGTAATGTCTTATTGATTTTATAGAATTGTTAGGGTAATCTTCTTGGTTCTTTGTTAAAGTTTTTCTTAATGACCCTAAACCTATCTTAAACAATCTAAATAACTGGTAACAAACAAGAGTTGAATTAGAAGTTTAGAGAACCCATCAAACCGCAAAACTAGTACTGTTTAGAATGAGCATCGATTGACGCCACCTTATTGGCATCGATCGACACTCAGTCGAGATGCGCGAGGGCGATCTCCTAAACTCTAAGGTTTGAGTTCGAGAATGGTGCTTAATTAAAACCCTAGCAATCTATTAATTTGCATTATCTAATACTACCTGAGAATTTCCCCTAAGTATAATCCCTTAATATAACCTTCACAAACTAAATCAATATTGAAATCACCTTTATTATTATTATTACCATTTGTCCAACTTTAATTCAAAAATAATAAGTTTATTCTGCAATCCTAGAGTCTTTGTGGATTCGATCCCTAAGTACTACATTGGACCTCTTATTTGAGAGAGTAAAGTGGGAAATATGGTTAATTTGAGAGTGATATAAAACCCCACATCACCATACGCTTTGTATATTGTTAAAAAGTTTATCAAATATTTATGAATACATGTTTTCAACTCAACGTGGCAGAATTTCTTAAATATGGATTGTGTTTCTTTCTATCAAAGGAACTTTACGAAATCGTTGAAACAAAGGCAGGAGAAGGAGTTGATGATCCGAAGAAGGCTGAAGTGGACGATTAGGAAAAAGAAGCAATGGACACAATGTCATTCGGGTAAGGTGCTCAGTTTGCCGAGCTGCGAGTGAACTGGTCCTGCCCTAGCCCTTATTGTCTTTGTTTTTCCGTTGATGGTTTCATATGATCTTGTGTGACTTCCCGAAGGTCGTCAAATTGTTTCAAGTTTTATTTATGAGAACTGTTTTGCAAATGTTGTCCAATTTACTATATGAAGGTTGTATTTTACATTAATGTCTTGTTTACACTTTAAAAATAAGGTTCTGTAAAATATTGTTGAGCTTAATCTTACAAAAGTTATTTCAAAAAATGTTATCGAACTTAATTTTGGGAAAATTTTTCCATCAATTTTTTTCGAGTTTGATTTTACAAAAGTTGTTTCGTAGAATGTTTTTCGAGGTTAATTTTGTGAAAGTTATTCCACAAAATATTGTCGAGTTTAATTTTTTGAAAATTGTTTTGCATAATGTTTTCGAGCTTAATTTTGCAAAAGTTATTCCGCAAAATGTTGTCGAGTTTAATTTTATGAAAATCGTTTCGTAGAATGCTTTCAAGCTTAATTTTGCGAAATTTTATTCTGCAAAATGTTATTGAGTTTAACTTTACGAAAATTATTTCGTAAAATGTTTCTCGAGCTTAATTTTACAAAATTTGTGCCGGAAAGATGTTTTCGAGTTTGGCTGTAATGAAGCCGTTTTTTTTTGGAAAAACTCACATTTTGCAGCTGTTCCGCAAATCTAGTTTCTGAGTTGTTAATATCGAAAACTCTTGCTGCAACGAGCTTGATTATTGCGACCAAACTTAATCAGAAGTTTTCTTGTTTCGTAGGATCGATTCAAGGGAGTTTTGAGTACTCTTTCGGAAGTAAGATTAGTAGAAGAATATCAAGAGTTCGCAGCGACACTTGAATTTTTATAAAAACTAAGGTTTCAGAAAACGCTTTAGCGCTGATGGATATAATCCCTCCTATTGCTTTGTTTAGTAATTGTCAGCCGTTTTAGGTTTCGAGTGATTTTATAGAAATCAACTTCTTCTTTTTTTCTGAAAGTTATTGGGAAGAAGAATACCGCTGAGGGATTAGGAATCCGATTTTCCATGATTCTATTTTGGCGAGTAATCTAGGGTATTTCCGCGGTTTCAGGACAGCATGTTTTATTTATCCAAAAATTTCTCGGAAATCGTTTTTGGTTGAACCCTTACTCGTTGAGATTTCCCCAAATTGGTAATGAGACGAATTTTATGGGTCTGGGTAGATTTTATCGTTGCCCTTTTTGTTTTGACAGAGAAATCACATGCTCGTTTTGGTGCTCTCTCTGTGGCGAATATTCGCGATTAGGTTTCGATTTTGTTGAACACTGTGGCGTTTGCGTAAGCGTTGGCAAAAAAAGCTGTCGCTGCTGGAGTTGTTTTACCAACGTTTTTGCGAGATGCAAGTTTGTCTTTCATATTTCCAGAAATTGTCTAGTATGATTGCAAGTCATAGAAACCGAACTTATCGAGGATAAAGCCTAGGATTTCTAAGTGTAGAGAGTTCTAGAGTCTTAAGAATCGTCTTCTGAGTCAAATATAAGGAGAACTAAAGAATCGTCTTTTTTTTTTTGCTCATTGCCTTAGTTCTCCTTATATATGCCTTCAAGATCGGTTGCATCTTTCCCCTTCTGCCCTGATCCAAGTTTATCCATTTGCGGAATTTTTCCTTATTTTTGTTGATTTTCATGTTTATCCGCAAATTTGACATTTATCCTCTTTTCAATTTTTCTCTCCCAAAACCAAGTAAGTTGTCATAACAGATGGACTCGTTCTCGTCTAGATTTTAAAAGTGGGTCATTTTCATGTTTTGACCTTTTTGGGTCGTTTTCTGACTTAGACGTTCTTATGATTTCATTCGAAGAAATCGCCTTTCATATGAGGTTGATCATTAGTTTTCTTGAGACAACAGAGAGTATTTGTATAGTTATGACGACGATGGTGTTAAGTTAACCAGTGTCATAGTATAAGACTGATTTCTCGAATTTTTACAAAAGATAAGTCTTGTAGTTTCTATCATAAAAATCTAACGGCAAGTCCAATCGAGATGAAACGGTGACCCATTTGATCAGGACTTCGAGAGTTAATGCTTGGCTTGTCCTTGGATATGAAAGCATAAGTCATAATTTGTCCTCGCGTTACAACGAGATGGACTGATCCGTGTATCGTCCCCTCCCTAGGGCGTGGGTACTTGTCGAGCAACGTCCCAGCCCTAGGGCGGTGTGACTTGTCTAGCAACGTCCCCACCCTAGGGCAGGGTGCTTTGTCGAGCACCGTCCCCACCCTAGAGCAGGGTGACTTGTCGAGCAACGTCTCCGCCCTAGGGCGGGGTGGTTTGGTGTAGAAACGTCCCCTCCCAAATGCGAGGTGCTTTGGACCATGGGACATCCCGGTCCTAGGACTGGGTGGATCGGACAGTGGAACGTCCCCACCCAAGGGTGGGGTGCTTTGAACGATGGGACATCCCCGCGCTAGGGTGAGGTGGATCGGACCATGGAACGTCCCTGCCCTAGGGAAGGGTGGATTGGATTGTGGAAGGTCCCTTCCCAAGGGTAGGGTGGATTGGTTCGTGGATTGTCACCTCGTTCCTTAGATCTTTCTGAAATTGTCTTGCAAAGCTTTCCGAAAGAACTAGATGGCAATGTCGAACATTGAGTTCGAGAGTACATTTTTGGTCCAACAATCTCGAGAGCCGTTTGCTTAAAGATTTAATGATCTTTGGTTCCTCAATCGTTTTTAAATTCTTTTTGAATTATACAAGGTAGATTTTAGTTCTTTTGTTTTATCTTTTTCTTGAAAGAGAGTATTTCTTCGGGAGTTTTAGCCGTTGATTTTGCCATGACCGATTTTTATCCCAACACCTCTTCTTCTTCCGAGTCATTATCATCAAACACATGGACATTATATCAACACTGGCAACTGTTCCCTGACTGACCAGTCTAAAACACAAAATATTTGTTCTAATAAACATTGTGTACGTACGCTTTAACTTGGTGTACGCGATAAATAATATATTGGCAAAAAGTAACGACCTTATTATGTTAAACGTCAGAACAAGAACTTATCACCCCTTCCATGACTATTGTCTGTTGGGACACCACCTTTAACGCCCCGAAACCATTCTAGGTATAGGTCGAACCACTGGCCATCAATCAATCAAGAACATGAACGACGAACCGACCGTGTACCAAGGTTTGAAAGTGCTACATTGATCGGTTAGGAACGATACAGTCATGATCACAAAGAGTGCGATTAATGACTAGGCCATTCCACCCACAAACACGTCTCGTCAGATTAAGCCTTAAGGCTTTTCAACCCGTACGCGAGGATGACGTTGTGTTAGCTTGGACAAGATAATATCAGAAACAACAAGGCATTTACACAAAACATCGCGTTATTTATCTTATATAATGAATGGTTTGCAACATACAACATAATATACAAGTAGTGGCATGCCAAGAGAGAAAAGGTACATAGTTATAGTCTGAAAACGTTTTAAACACTATACCAGTCTGCCTAGCTTCCAGTGACTTCTGTAGGCTGACTCAATCTACTGGTCACCCGAAAACAACAACGAGTGAGGAATGAGTAATCTATTCCGAATATGGTAAAGTAGCTCCTGGATGGGGAACAACCCCTTTAGTATTACTCAAAGAATTACAATCCTTAATCTAGCAAGTACAACCTCTCGCTATCCCACCCCAAAAAATCTAAAGCGTGAGGTTCACCTAATAATAATTAAACGCAGTTCAGTGGATAGCAATATAAGCAATATCATATATACGCAGCATATAATAATAATAGCAAGATATTTAACGATACTAAAAGATAATCGCTAAATACTTGCTAACTACCTATACTCGATCTCAACTTAAATCAGGGTTTAACAACCCCATACACTATATAATATATAACTAAAGCCCTGGTGACTTCTTGTTCCTCCTCAACATCTACAATATCATATTTCCTTACCACAAAGGCGAGAAGAAGGGACTTTCAACCAACCGTGTCCCACAGTAATTCAGGTCACCGCGCGACAGCCCACAATCATTCAGATCACTGCTGGACATTACACCGTCGTGTAACACTCAGTCCTAGGCCATGACCCCATCTCTCTGAGTCATCCTGATCCAGCAATTAAGGGGTTTTTTTGAACCTGCTGGGTATGAGGTCGAGGAAACACTAATCCACCCCTAAACATGCCTAGTATTGTGGGTTACACAAATGTCATATGGCCAACAAATGACTAATACTAAACCATGTACACAACTCTAGGTTTCTAGTATTAATCGTAACTATCTCAATCACACATATTTTAGAATCCAACCTAAGGAAAAAAAAATCCAGAATACCTATCTATCCACAACTTAGCCATTATATCTAAGGGTTCAGCATTAGCTATCTAACCAATCAACCTAATCGCAATATAAACATAAGCCTGCTACTACTAATATCACGCAACTACTAAGCATGCTATCAACTCATTCAATCGAGATTAATTAAACTTACTACGAGAAATGACTGATTTTCTAAAGCATCTTTTTGTGACTCATTTGACTCGATAAAATTGTTAAAAAGCACTTGTGTCACGCATGGACGAAACCATACTCTGATGCCACCTCGGTAACACCCCCGAACTGTTTTAGGTATAGGTTGAACCACTGACCAACAATCAAACAAGAACATGACCGACGGACCGACCGTCTACCAAGGTTTGAAAGCGCTACATGACGGAATTGGAATGATCCGGCCATGATCACAAAGAGTGCAATTTGTGACTAGGTCAATCTGCCCACTAACACGCTCCATCAAATTAAGGCCTAAGACTTTTCAAACCGTGCCCGAGGGTGACGTTGTGTTAGCTTGGACAAGCTAATATAAGAAAAACCAAAGGCATTTACCCAAAACATCGCTTTATTTATCTTATATAATGCATGGTTTGCAACACAAAACATATATACAAGTAGTGGCATGCCAAGAGAGCAAAAGTACATACTTATAGTCTGACAACGTCTTAAGCAAAAAAGTGCAAACACTACACCAGCCGGCCTAGCTTCCAGCAACCTCTACAATTTGACTCGATCTACTGGTTACCTGAAAACAACAATGAGTGAGGAGTGATTAATCTAGTATTAATCAGTGAATTACGATATCCAATATAGCAAGTACAACCTCTCACTATCCCACCCCAAACAATCTAAAGTGAGAGATTCACTTAACAATAATTAAACGCAATTCAATGGATAGCAATATAAACAATATCAGATATACACAATATATAGTAATAATAGCAAGATAATTGATGATACTAAAGGATAAGCAATATCAGATATACTCCATCTCAACTTAAACAAGGGTTCAATGACCCATACATTATATAATATATAACTAGGTCCCTGGTGACTTCTTGTTCCTCTTCAACATCGGCAATATCCTATCTCCTTACCACAAAGGCTTGAAAAAAGAACTTTCAACCGACCGCGGCCCACAGTCATTTGGGTCACCGCGCAACAGCCTACAGTCATTCGGGTCACTGCCGGACATTACACCATCGTGTAACACTCAGCTCTAGGCCTTGAGCCCGTCTCTCTTAGTCATCCCAATCCAGCGAATAAAGAGTTTCCTTGAACACGCTGGGTACGAGGTCGAGGAAACGCTAATCCACCCCTAATAATGTCTAGCATTGTGGATTACACAAATGCTATATGGCCAACAAATGATTAATACTAACCCGATAAATAACTCTAGGTTCCTAGTATTAATCGTAACTATCTCAATCACACATATTCTAGAATCTAGTCTAAGGACATAAATTCCAGAATACATATCCACAACTTATCGATAATATCTAAGCTTTTGACATTCCCTAACTAACCTATCAACTTAATTGCAATATCAACCATAAGCATGCTACTACTAATATCAAGCAATTATTAAGCATGCTATCAACTCATTCAATCGAGATTAATTAACCACAACTATTATCTAATCAAACCGTTATTAAATTAGACCCGGCCTCCTGTCATTTTTTAACTTCATGTAACGGAAACCTGCATGGAAACAAGTTAACAAACAATTGATCATTACTCACTGTTTTTGGCTGAACGTGGCCTTGACCCCATATCCGACTTCTGCGATCCTAACCTTTCCCGAACTTCTCAAGTACACTCCAGTCTGGACTGATATTTAAATAAACTGATCTTCACTTGAACTGATCTCCACTTTAACTGATCTATCTTCAGTTGAACAAAAGCTTCTCTAGGTGCTGATTCAAAATCGGTAGAGTAACTGACCTTGGAAACTCTCAAAAACTCTAGAATAAGCTCGAAAACTCTCGAAACTCTAACTTTATTTCTTTGTTTTCTCTCTCATGTTTCTAACTTGCTTTGAACAGGTATGGATGTGGAGAAATGGGAGGGTTGTCTAGCCTATTTAGAAGCATCATCAGCCAATCATATTTAAGCCGTGTGACAGCTTATGTGTCCGTCTGCATGGCTCTGGTCGCATGCGCGGAAACACCTTGTGATTCACATGGCTGGTCTCATGGCCTGGATTGCATGCAAGAGGACACCAGGTCCTCCACATGTCTGGATGCAAGGCCTAGTTGCATGCAAGGCAACACCACGGTGCCCACATGTCGATCAGCATGCTCTGGTCGCATACGAGGCTACACCTCGTGCTCCACTTAGCTGTCCGTATGAGTAGATCGCATGTAAGGGCACACCTCATCCTCTCACATTTCTATCCACGAGCCCATATAGCATGCAAGGCGACACTTTGTGCCTACATGGCTGTCCTCATGGCCTGGTTGTATGCAACACCACACCTCGTGCTCCACATGTTTGTCCGCATGGGCTGGTAGAATGCAATGCGACACACAGCTGTTTAGGTCACCCAACTGTCCTGCAAACAAGTTGTCTGGTCGTCCATCTGTCCTGTCAGCCATATGCTTGCATGTATATATCACATGCAAGGCGCCACCAGCTGCTTGGTCGACCACATGTCTGGACAGCAAGCATTCTACATGTATCGATCGCATGCTTCGCGCCACACAGCTACTTGGCTGTCTACAACACCAGGTCGCCACTCCTATACTGAAACATGTGCCCATCTATGTGTCCTTCTACTGCCCGTCCAAACGGTCGATTCCGATTGATCTCAATTTTTCAGAATTTAACCCGTTCATAATCCCGTCATGCTTAATTCCCATCATGCTTCCAACTTTTTATTGTGTTCTCAACATAATATTTTATTAATACAACATTCTTCGAAAAATGCCGTGCTTCGGGAACATCATCCTTCTAAAACATCGTGCTTCTAAAATGATGTTTTCTGTTTAAGGGTTTCTACACCCACCCCCACCCCCACCCACCCACTCTTCAAATCTTGGCTCACTCGTTCCCTAATACGAGAAAATGAGTAAAATTAATCCAATGTTACCCAATGTTAACAGGTGACGTAGATGGTGGCCTTCTTTTTTTTTTTTAGTCATCACACTCGCTTCCTATAAAAGTAAACCTTTATACCAGTCAAAACAGTACAGTTAAGTAATATTTACTTTACGTCATCGGTAGCTGTATGACATCCTGTCCCACACTCTTCAAACCTTGGTCTTATTCTATTGTTACCCTAAATAAGCAGTGTTCTAAACCAGTTGACATAGATGGAGATCAACATATGTATGCCTTAATACCTTAAACAAAGGTGTACAAACACTAAAATTATAGTCATTACCCTTGCTACCTATATAGTAATCGTACACCTTTATACAAGCCGAAAAATAAAAGGGAACTATTATGACTTCACCTCGTCGGCAGTTCTATGATATTCTGCCCCAGTCTCTTTAAATCTTGGGCTCCTTCCATTGTTACCATGTAAATCAGTTGTCGTAAATGATGGTCTTAATCCATTAAACAAATATTTGTACAAACATTTAAGTTCTCGTATATTTAATAACAATATATCATCACCAATGTTGGGTGCATCAAAACCAGACTTATCTCGGCGTCTAAATATGTTTTTTCTTCTTCATCTTGAAGTGAATATTTGGTATTTTTCTTCCCAGGCTTGCCTACCGATGAGCCTCCTCTTTCTTTTTCTTCACATCCACTGTCTTCCTTTTACGGGTGTTGTGGATGTTAGATTGATTTTCACCTAAATGGGAGAAGATCTCATTCTTTAGTTTTTCAAACTGGTCGATGAACTCATTTCTAAGTTTCTCAAACTGACCCAACATACAGGGTTTCAAATCTGCGTGTGTACACCTCCGTCTTTGTCGACATCGATGCACATCTTTGGATTCATACGAGTCACGATAACAACTGTTGGAGTCTTACTGGGGTCGGAAAGTGTGCTGATGTTCGTTTTTAGAAATATATTTTGGCTCATTTGCCTTACCGGTTGAGGGCTGTCGCCCATCCCTTTTCTTCTCTGGTTTTGTTTCTTCAACAAGCTGTGGAATTGGAGAAATCGAATTGTCCCCACATGGAAATCAGAAGGTGTAAATTTATTGCCACGAAGCATCCACTCAACCAAATGAGTTACTTTGTCATATTCAACCTTTCCTACCCACAATTGTCGCTCAACATCTTCAACCAGGCTGAATTTTACATACACCTAATGGAGGAACCAGACAATGTAGCCGTTGATGAAACTTTCAAAAACTACAATGAAATAATAAAGGGATTTTTTTTAAAAAGAGACTAGTAACTTACAGCTGGATCTACTTCCACGTCTACAATGTCTTGCATATGCATGATTTATAGACTTATAGTGGGTTTGCAAGCCAGTGGTTATTTTTTTTTTTTTTTAAGTTATTTTGTTTCGCTCAGGAATTTTAGTGATATGCTGAGGGATAGCTTGAAAAACGAGCAACTAAAAAGCAATAGGAAATCCATAACATGTTGTGGTTAGTTAGGCTAACCAGACTCGCATTTTCTCAAGAGGTCAGTGATGTCTTTATTGACTTCCGGTGGCCAAAAACAGGACAAAGTCTTTAAGAACAATTTGTTGTTGCAAGCAATTAACACTGTCCACCAGTGCAATCAGCGCTAAGGGCAATTTTTCCATCTTGGCAGATAAACATTTCTCAACATCTCCAAAACGCCAGGCGCTGTAATCTCACCAACATAAGTATAAAAATTCTGGTTCTAAGTTCTCCTGCTAACAGAAATTCCGAAAGGTCTCAATTTTCGGATCCTTTTTATATATGCCTACAAGGTCGGTCGTCTTTTCTTTTTTTTTTTGCTTCCGATTCAAGTCTATCTCTTTGCAGATATCTTCCTTATGTTCTCGATCTTTATGATTATCCTGAAATCTTGACATTTATCTTCTTTTCGATTTATCTCCTGCGAAAATCAAGTAAACCGTCATTGTAGTTCGAGCTCATTCTCGTTTAGAGTTGTAAATGGCCCTTCGTCGCATTTTAGACTTTCTCGGGCCGTTTTTTGACTTAAGCGTTTTTACGATTTATTTCGGAGAATTCACCGTTCTAGATGATTAATTTGAACTTTTAGAAAAAGTAAGTCTTTGATGTTACTATAGTAAAACTTCAATGGTAAATCTAATTGAAATGAAACAACGATCAGTTCGATCAAGAGTTCGAAAATGAGTGTCATGAACGCCTTGTAGTGGGGAGAGACGAAGGTGTGACACGTTCCCGCCTTGTGGCATGGAGAAGAGGAGAGACGAGCCTTCCCTTCCCTGTGGCGGTGAGAGGAGAAGAGACGAGCCGTCCCTGCCCTGGCAGGTAAAGAAGAGAGGACGGGGTGCCCGCCTTGAGGCTAGGAGAGAAGAGAAAGACGCGGCCGTGCTCGCCACGACGCAGTGAGAGGGAGATACGGGGTGTGTGTCCGCCATGAGGCGGGGAGAGGAAGAAAAGGAGGTGGTCGTGCCCGCCATGAGGCGGGGGGGGGGGGGAAGTCAAGGTATGTGTGCCCGCCATGAGGCGGGGAGAAGAGGAGATGAAGTGGCCGTTGTGTTGCTCCAAAGCGTTTTCCTTAAGATTCTGTGAAATTATTTCGAGTGGGTTTCTTAAAGGATAGCGTAGTAATTTGTGACGTTGATTTCGACATTACTGTTTTTGCCTCCAACAGTTAGCCTCCCAGCTCGCAAATCTCAAGCGTGATGCTTATGGGCGAGTTATGTGCGTTTAATCGGAATCTATGATCAAGAGTGCTTCTTTTCTTTTTCTCGAAAACTTTGCCGATTATTTTATTGCAAATTTTTTCATTCCTATAAGTATTGGACCTTTATTCTTCATTCGTTCCAAACTTTCTCAACTTTCCAAATTCGTTCTACTCTTCTTTTTTAGAGCTTCTCCAAACCAAGATGTATTCCTCTCATGATGGACAAGGAAACCGCGATGCTGAGATGAGTATTGCCCTTCGTGCGAGTTCTTCAAGCTCCCTCGTTCATTGTGCTGTCCTGACCATGTGGCTGAGTTTCTCTTCTTCAGGACGAGTTGACTCATCGTGATGCAGTGTTGAAGAACTCTCCGCAAGTTAGTGTCCCGTGTTCCCTTGTCTTTACCAGTGCCTTGGTCCCAGAAGCTGAGGCCCTGCGCTAGTTCAGAGGTTGCCAAGAAGAGGAGATGCGGAAAATGTGTTTAAGTCAGACCTTCACCCTTGGGAGCGCCTCCTATGGGTCTGATGCCGCATCATTGTGCCAAGGTTCGTCTTAGATTTCCTTTGCTAGCACATCAGCTCTTTTCTTACTTTCTTTTTTTTGTTTGCACAGTTCGTCACTTTGATCGACGAGATGATCAATGATTGTGGATCTGAGGTTGAGCGACTTACAAAAGAGCTTGCTGAGTCAAAGGACAAGTCATCGTGGTTTGAGACGAAGCTACAAGTTATCGATGATGCTCATTCCCTTGAAATGTCTGAGTCTGAGGCTCGGATAAGCGAGCTTGAGAGGGTTCTTGGGAAGACTGAAAGTTTCTTGCTCAAGGCGAAGAAGGCTAAGAAGACCAAGGCATCAAAGGTGTGTCGCTTACAGCATCAGATTCAAGGGACGGGGAGTTCGGCGAGTCTTGGGATCAAGGAAGCTATAGCGTATGTGATGAGGAACTTACGAGTTGAGTTCCAGTTTTGATTGACATGGATTGCCAAATCGCTGGATTCCCTGATGATGGTCCGTGACAAGGACCTCGCTTTGGCTGTTATCAAGGGAAACCTCAACGAGATCCAGTTACTTCGGAGGAGTGAAGTCCTGACTTTTGTGGTAGAGGGGGCTCGGTTATTTGTTTGTAAGGAAGAGCTAGCCGCTGCTAAGGGGGACTTTGACTCAATCTTTGCCGGTCTAAAGTATGATTGCGTCCTCCCCCTGTTATTCATTGATACCAAAGAGATAGGCCCTGCAGGAGCCGAGCCTCATGATGTGATGGGAGGAGGTGAAGACGTTGTGGCTCCAAATCCTGACGAGGTAATGAGTGAAGGCGAGGTTCTGGCTTTGCTAGATGGGTGAGTTGTAATCCCATGCGGGAGGTTCTGGCTTTGCTGGACCACCGGTTTTCCTGAATTGGATTTGATTTCAATTGGACTATATATTCAAATTAATTACAAACCAGTTTAATCATAACCAAAATCAATTCTCAACAACCAATTGATTTAATCATAACCAAATATCAATTATACTAAACCAAATTGGTTGACTGGTCCACAAGTTGACTTGATGAGTTGACTCAACCGAGTCACCCAGTCACCGGTGAGTTAGCGAGTCAACCGGCGAGTCAGTGAGTCAACCAGCAAGTCACCGGTGACCGGTCGCCGGCGGCTTACCGGAAAAGTCACCAGCGGCAGTGGAGACGCGGCGGCGATACGGTGGCAGCTTCCCAGAAGAGGATAGGGGTTCACGCATAGAGCTTTGGGAGGCGCGTGACGGCGCGTCTTGGTGGCTCTTTGGCTGATCTTTCTGCTCCGGAGTCGTCTCGACATCACAAACACGATGGTTGATAGAACCAAAATAAGGATCACTCTTTCGGTATGGATGATATGAACTCAGATCCGGAAGGATTGAGAACTGATGGATCGAGGGGTGACACAATGGGTTGCGGAATAGCCCAAAGATCCTACCAGAGATTCGAAGGCTGCCGGATGTGACGCACCGGTCCAACTCAATGAAGTGATTCACTTGGAGATGACCTCACCAAGAGAAGTATGAATGTTCTAAGCGAAGAAAAATGAGAGAAAACTCAAAAGAGAAGTAAGAAAATCGATGTGACTTTTATTCATGGGATACTCACTTATTTATAAGGTTTGTGAGTCAAAGAAACATAAAGAATGTTGTGGGAAAAGAAACATTGAAAATAGAAATGAATGAAAACAAGACATAGAAAATAGAAATTTGACCAAGACTAGTCAAAGTTCGGAAACTGAGGGAGACTTGGCAAGATTCATTGACTGTCCAGGTTCATGATGTGTCCAGGTTCATGCTGTGATGATTAGGTCGTCCACGGTAAGGAGCAGGACGTTCGTAAGGCTGCCCGCAACATCGATCATAGATGATCCATGAACGGATGAAGAGATAGCTCGACCCAAATCTTCAGAGAGCTTAAGTAACCTTCCTTTGGAGTAGTTGGAAGCATCGATCATCATGAAATCATCAAAGTGGTCGGAAAGGTCGTGATCAGCCTGATCCGGTCGTGCGGTACGTCCCAAACGGGCCAGGAAGGACAAGCTAAGTCCGGAATCTGATTCTTCTCGATGATCATGGGTTCTGGCTTGACTGTTGGCTCTAGAATGAGGAATGGGTCGGGGAAGAACGCCTGTGGGTTGGCTGATTCTGTCATCAGGTCTGGATCCATCCTTAAGTTGCGTCCGGGTGCACGCGGGTTGATCCGGTACACGGCTCTGTCCGTTGATCTGGTACGGCTGACTGGCTGAACCTCAGTTGGACTGATCTGATCGTCCTGGTCACCTTGTTGAGTCTGCTCCACGTTCTGGTCCAGGTCTTGGGTTCTATCATTCCCTTTCTTTGACAAAGAAGTTGGAATTTCTGGTACTGGTTTCAGGTTTATCAGCCTTAGAGTCTTGGTCTCGGTTCTTCTTAAGTTGGACCTGGTCTTGATGGACTTCCGAAGGTGACAAAGGCACCAAGGTGATCTTCTTTCCCGTGTGATCAAATGAGTGCCGGTTTGTGAAGACATCATGCACTGCCTTCTTGTCAAATTGCCAAGGCCGGCCCAAAATAACATGGCAAGCATCCATGGGAAGCACATTGCACACAACCTCATCCTCATATCGACCAATGGAGAGTGGAACTGTGACCTGCTCCTTCACATATTGTTCCCCTGCCTCATTGAGCCACTCCAACCTGAAAGGACGAGAAAGAGGCCGAGTAACAAGCCCAAGTTTCTTTACAAGGGTGTCACTAGCCACATTAGTGCAACTACCTCCATCAATAATCAAAGAACAAACTTTATCGGAAATGAGACATCTAGAGTGAAAGAGATTCTCCCTTTGTTCTTTTTCATTGGATTTCGGTTGGACACTCAAGGCACGCCTAGTAACCAGTAGTGAACCTTGGCTCGGCTCATCAAGAACATCCTCATCATAGATCGGATCAGAACTCTCCACAAAGGTTGAGCAAAACTCATCGATCACGCCATCGGCCTCCTCATCAAAGTTGGGATCAAAGGTGTCGTCCAAAGTTTTTCTAATAACAAGAAGGGGGCCATGAACTGGGAAGTCAAGTGCTTCTTCCTCATCATCATCATCATACACTGGTCCGAGATCCTCCTTGTCTTCTTCAGATTCGACTTCTCCATTCTCCAAGAGCACCATCACCTTTTGGTTTGGACATCGGTTGGCATAGTGGCCAAGGCCATGACACCTAAAGCATTGGATGTCTCTGGTTCGTTTGGTCGCCTCTTCTTTCTTTTCTCTATCAACACGAGCAGGGACATTAGTCTTAAAAGTTGTATTTATTGTCGAAGAAGACTTACCCTTGTCTTGATAATTTAGCTTGGAAGCAAAGGTCGGTTTAGAAGCAAAGGTTGGTTTAGAGAGACCCTTTCTCTTGACTTGTTGTTCTATCAGCACGGCCTTGTGTAGCATCTGCTCCATGCTGCCATAGTCTTCCAGCTCCATGCGGTCTTGTATGTCCCGGTTGAGCCCGGTAAGAAATCTGGCCATGGTGGCGTCTAAGGGCTCGTCTACATAAGCTTTGATCATCAAGGTCTCCATCTCTTGGTGATAGTCCTCAACTGATCTAGAACCTTGAAGCAAACGCCTGAGTTTATGATGTAGATCCCGGTGGTAATGGTCAGGAACAAAGCGTCTCCACATCAGCATGGAAAGCTCATCCCATGTATCAATTGGCGCCTCACCTGCTCTCCTCCTGCTAGTCACAACTCGATCATACCAGTTAATAGCATAGCCAGTAAACTCGGCAGCAGCAAGTCTAACCTTTTTAATATCAGAAAAGTTTTGACAATCAAAAACAAGTTCAATCTTTCTTTCCCATTCAAGAAAAGCATCCGAATCATTCTTGCCATCAAAACTTGGAATTTTCAATTTTAAACCACCCAATCCATCTTAGTTCTTTCATTTCTACCAAATGGATTGACATCACCTTGGTTTTGATGTCTAGGAGCTCTTCTTGGTCGGTTGATAGACTGATCTTCATCAAAAGACTCTTCTCGGATCTCAAGGTCGGACCGGTTGTGTCTCCTTGGGCGGTCACGCCTGGTTCTGGTTCGAGACTGAGTTGGTCGGCCCTAAAGTTCATCTAGCCTTTGATGGATCGCCTTCAAACTTGTATTCAACAAGTTAGACATAGAATCATTGAGAGCACGCATTTGCAAGTTAGATAATCCGGCATGTGAGTTTCCGGGTCGGTTTCTTTCTTCTTCACTGCCCATGGTTTCCTGAAAACCTCACACTCTCAAGTGTTTATCCTCACCAACACACGTGTTTCACTCAAATTTTTGGTAATCACACAAGAGAGTTCCTCCAAAAGTTCTAAGAGAGCAAACTAGATCACCCAATGAGAAAATCCAAGTGAACCACAAATGATCAAGAGAGAAAGATAAGAGATTTCAAAAGGAAACCCGCCTTAACCACCCCAAAGGCCGGATTTCTCTTCGGCCAGCAGGCTTTCTCTTCCACCACCACACCGCAAAACAAACAAACTTGAATTTTCTTTTTCTTTTTTTTTTTCTTTTTTTATAAACTTTTTTTTTTACAGCATAAACTTAGATCTTTTTAAAAAAAAAAATATGGTGGGTAATGCGGGGCCCGGGTTCAAGAAAGGTAGAAGAAGAAGTGTTTAGAAGAAAATGGAAAGATGAGAAGATGGAATGATAAAGAGTTACCAGAAGAGTGGCTCTGATACCACTTGATAGAACCAAAATAAGGATCACTCTTTCGGTATGGATGATATGAACTCAGATCCGGAAGGATTGAGAACTGATGGATCGAGGGGTGACACAATGGGTTGCGGAATAGCCCAAAGATACTACCAGAGATTTGAAGGCTATCGGATGTGACGCACCGGTCCAACTCAACGAAGTGATTCACTTGGAGATGACCTCACCAAGAGAAGTATGAATGTTCTAAGCGAAGAACAATGAGAGAAAACTCAAAAGAGAAGTAAGAAAATCGATGTGAATTTTATTCATGGGATACTCACTTATTTATAAGGTTTGTGAGTCAAAGAAACATAAAGAATGTTGTGGGAAAAGAAAACATTGAAAATAGAAATGAATGAAAACAAGACATAGAAAATAGAAATTTGACCAAGACTAGTCAAAGTTCAGAAACTGAGGGAGACTTGGCAAGATTCATTGACTGTCCAGGTTCATGATGTGTCCAGGTTCATGCTGTGATGATTAGGTCGTCCACGGTAAGGAGCAGGATGTTCGTAAGGCTGCCCGCAACATCGATCATCGATGATCCATGAACGGATGAAGAGATAGCTCGACCCAAATCTTCAGAGAGCTTAAGTAACCTTCCTTTGGAGTAGTTGGAAGCATCGATCATCAAGAAATCATCAAGGTGGTCGGAAAGGTCGTGATCAGCCTGATCCGGTCGTGCGGTACGTCCCAAACGGGCCAGGAAGGACAAGCTAAGTCCGGAATCTGATTCTTCTCGATGATCATGGGTTCTGGCTTGACTGTTGGCTCTAGAATGAGGAATGGGTCGGGGAAGAACGCCTGTGGGTTGGCTGATTCGGTCATCAGGTCGTGGATCCATCCTTAAGTCGCGTCCGGGTGCACGCGGGTCGATCCGGTACACGGCTCTGTCCGTTGATCTGGTACGGCTGACTGGCTGAACCTCAGTTGGACTGATCTGATCATCTTGGTCACCTTGATGAGTCTGCTCCACGTCCTGGTCCAGGTCTTGGGTTCTATCAATGGTGGCCTAGGATTCCTGGCCAATCCGGTCTCAGTCGGCAGGGGCACTGGCTGCTCTGTCTCAAATCTCCTTAACGGCTTAGTTTCTGCAGAGGTTTGACGCTTAAGTTTCTCCCACGATTAAAAAGGTTGGAGGCTGAGTTTAGACGAAGAGATACATAAATGTGTATACGCTTACACGATTAGGGTTATAAAAAGAAATGGTTTGGTATTGGTTTAGTAAAATTTAATGATAAGAATAATTTCAAACCGGTTTTAGAAAATAACCTCGGGTTAGGGTTGTTACATTTTCAATAACCGCAGATTTATTCTTACCTGATAAAGTAATTTATTTTGTTAATACAAACCAGAAGTGTAAACAGGCTGAAACAAGCTCCATATATTAGGTAAGTACATTTTATTTGATTTGTTTCTTAAAAGAAATTATTTGATTTAGTGAAAATTTAAAACTGACAGCATGCTTATTATTTGAGGTTCTTGGTATTCATGCTTTTCTCGACTGTCTTGGCTTTGGCTTTGATAGACTCCTTGGTTTCCTCGGTTTTTCCGGTGACGGTATCTTTGATCTTTTCTGTAGTGTCCTTCACCTTATCCCAGGCCTCCTCTGCAGTGTTCTTCGCCTTATCCTTCAAGTTACCGGCGGCCTCAGAGATCGTTTGTGCTCCTTCGTCCGCCTTCTTGGCCACCTACATCATCCAATAAATTTGGTTATATGAAATCGTTTGTGAAGGATACAATGGATCGGAATCAAATCACACACAAACACACACATATATATATATACATCATTGTTTTTCTCTATTGTATACGTATCCATCTGCTTTTATCTTTCTCTGTAACTTTTTTTTTGTTTCTAAACGAACTCGCAGTTTTAAATTTTCAAACAAAATATGTTTTGTTCTTATATACGCAGACAGTCAAACACAAGCCGAGAGCTATACTTTCAAAATATTGAAAACTTGGATATGCAAACTCAGTACTATGTATGTTTAAAACAATTGAGTCCTGACTCCTGAGTTAAATATAATCCGAGGTGAACTTCTTAGGAAAATATGATACCTTTTGTTGAGCCTCGGTGGCTTTGTCACAGACGGAAGCTTCTTTCATCGTACTCCCCTTTGAGTAATTTAGTCAAATCATGAAGAACAGATAAGGTTAACTAGACGTACATTATCATGGATACATAAGAAAAACAAAATAGATTACATGGATGAGTCTTGTCGGGACGGAAGAGAGAACTCTCGGGGTGATGAGTGCCTTGTTGCGGAGGGAAAGTGCAATAGCTGATAAGCTTGCCATTTTTAGGGCTGTTCTTTTTGTTGATGAAATATGGGATGAGTTTATTAATTAGTTGAGGTGACGCGATTGAAGTATATATAAAGAAACTAAAAAAAAAGTATAGGAGTTGAGGTCCTATGTGAAAAAGACACATGGATTTTTGGTGGGACATGCGGAGTTTGACTCGGAACATCGAATGGTTCTAGTTTTGATTCGCTACTTTTAAGCTTTGTCCGTGCGTGACAAAATCCTTGCAGCCTATTTCATTTCCTTAAAAAAAAAAAAAAATTGTTATCTATTTCATTTCCTTAATTGATGTTTATTTTATTGGCCAGTTGACTGTTGGGGATAAATTACATCTACCCAATATAGGTCCATTTAGACGTAATTTCGGTCCAAGAATATGATCAATGTCGGCCCACGAGACCTAGAACCGACTTTAGAAGTCAAGCTGACGCATATATAAAGAAATAGGATTGAGGCATAAAAGACATAGACACACATAGCTCAGCAACTAGAACTATGATTTATCATATAAATTGTTTTTGTTGTATTGTTCATCAAACTATTCAAATTTATTCAATAAACAACTTTGATCCGCTCTTAAATTCACCTCTCTAATAACCTACTATCAAAATCGTACAACCGAACTAAGTATACCGATTTCAGATTCTAGAATTGTCGCCTTCTGTGGGGACATAAGACGATAGCGATCAAAGCAGCGATCAAACGATGATAGGATCTCCCACAAATCAAGCAAGGCAACAACCAGTTGACCTCAACGCAGTCTTGGCGTCTCTCGCCACCGTGGTACAACGACTCGATCAGCAAGATGCCGCAAACAAGGCTACACAGGAACATTTAGACGAAATCGCTGCCGCGTGCATACCACCAGATGATAAAGATCTTGGAACAGCTAGGCGACGTTTGGTCTGACCTTTATACGAATAGCACCATCACCCATGAAGACGCCTTTCATACAGCAAACTGCTTCGTCCGCATGGAGGAGGACAACGCGGATCATGCCGCAAAGCAAAACACATTGAAGCTCCAACTAACACCAAAGACGACAACCACTTATCAGGAACATCGCCAGCATCAGTCATACGACAAAAAAGCAAGGTCTTCTCGGCAACAGAGGAAGTAGGAGCCACTTCCATCTCGACACCAGCTGAGCGACCATGGAACGTATGGGATAGACTCGAAGGCAACATCTTGTCTTACGACGACACAAAGTTTTGAACTTACCACAAGTCTAAGGGTCACAATACCAAGGAATGCAAACAGCTCGCTGAGGCCTTATACTCGGCAGTCAAGAATGGGTCGTCCCACCCGACCCACCAAAAGCCAGGCCCAGCAAAAAGAAGGGCAACTGCACCAGAAACCGACAAACACAGGCTAAAGATGCATGAGCCAAACCAAGTAGTTCACCCAGATGACCAGGACGCCTCTGCTCCACCTCGGCATATAGACGATACCGACATAGAGGACGAGCGACCTCAAGTCTCTCGACGGATCAACCTCATCTCAGTACAATCTTCAACATCTTCTTCTGAAGATAAAAATAACCAAAGTCCTCAAGAGAAGGTAGCATACCTACAAGAACGTCTCCAACACAAACGCTTGACAATCGACCTGCAAGACACTCTCCTTCACAGGAAGAAGCCAAAGCTCTCGAACGACGACCTCCATCGAACACTCAAACCCAAGACATACACAATCACGCCTGACATTCGAAAGTCAATGTTTGATAAACGTCCGAGCATTTTTCGACGAATTAATGTCATCCTCGGTGGTCCGCCCCTATGCAACGATTCCGTGAAAGCAATCAAAGAATACCAATGCAAAGCAATAACTGCCCAGCGATGGCCGACCAAGCACGAAGGTGAGATACCGATCACGTTCTCGGACAACAACTTAACTGACATAGACCAACCGTACAATGATCCCCTTTTGGTCGAACTACAGATCGACACTTGCATAATGATCCAAGTGGGTTCAAGCCAAAGCCTATGTTCAGATCACCGAGAAGGAAGTACAGAGCTTTGTTTGGAAGTACATCATATGTCGGCACGGACTACCTTACGAGATCATCACCGATAATGGATCTCAGTTCACTTCCAACAAATTTTGAGAGTTCTACGACAAGTGGAAGATTCGCCAGGGCTACTCAACTTCTAAATACCTACAAGAAAACGGCCAGGCCGAGGCAACAAACAAAGTAATAATTAACGGGATCAAGAAGAGACTAGATCTCAAGAAGGGTCATTGGGCCGACGAGTTGGATGAAGTACTCTGGTCTCATTGAACTACACCTCCTAGCGCCACAGGAAGAACACCATTCTCATTTCCTTACGGGGTCAAAGCAATGGCTCCCGCTGAAGTTAACCTGACCAGTCTCAGAAGATTAAAGTGCCTCAACATGACGGTCTCAACTCTGAAATGATGATCAATGCTCTAGATCAACTCGAAAAACAATGAGATCAAGCTCTGCTCCGGATTCAAAATTACCAACATCTCACCGAGTCATACTACAAAAAAAAAAAGTTAAGTCTTGCCCTCTCCGACTAGGCGGCCTCGTCCTTTGGAAGGTCTTTGAAAACACCAAGGAGTGGAGAGCAGGTAAACTCGACACCAACTGGGAAGGTCCTTACAAGATAACACATGTAGTCTAACCTGGAATTGACCGACTTGAGACATCTTGTGGCGAACCAATTCCGAGGTCCTGGAATTCGATCAACCTAAAAAGGTACCTCGGTCCCTAAAAAAAAGAAAAAAAAAGAACTACGAGTGACTTGATACCATCTCGGGTACGTAGGAAGCCTTTCACCGGGTTCAGTCACAAAAAGAAAAAAAAGAATAATAATAAGAATGTATTATTTATTTGCCATATCGGCTTTATATCCGCTTGTCTCACTTAAGTTCCGTCTTTACGAGCTTACATGAACGAGAAAACCAAAAACACAGTAGTTTCGACTCCAACCCAGACTTCGAGATGAATGAACCACTTGACCTTTGTAAATTGTTGGCATTAAAGTCGAAATATAATCATAGGAACAAAAATAACTTAAGAGCCATTCTCGGCAAAATATTCAAAGATAAAATTAAAAGCCCACAGAAAGGGCAAAGATTTCTTACATAAAAAAGGGGAGAAACAACAAGCATAGATAAAAGATAATCAATCCGAGTGGCGGAGGTCTTCAACGTCTTTGAGTGAGAATATCGGCAGATTGGAACCATGTTCCTTGAGACCAAGATCAGGAGACTCCAGGTTGATCTCGGAGGAGTCTGTAATCTTCATTGCATTCAGCTCGTCAGAATACCAAGCTTCATCAATCCTCACATGCTCAAGCACCTCGTCGATAGACATCCCCAAAGCATGGATTTCTCAAGACCTTCTCTGGCCCCCTTGGCTTGAGAATAGAGAAACACTTTGCCTTGGATCGTTGCCTGCTCGTCCATGTATTGGCGCATCTTCCCGTAAATAGGCATCACCTGTTGTTTCATAGCAGCCTCGATGCACAGCCTCTCCTTCATCACCTCATGCTCCCGAGACTCCCTCAAACTCTTGGTTGTCGTCTCGAACTTGGAGTCTGCCTTGACCTTCTCTTGCTCCAACTCTTGAGGACGAGATTCAAACATCTCCTTATGGGCCTTGATCTCTTCCAGCTCCTTGGAAAGAAGATCCCCACGAGATTTCTCCATCTCGGACGTCTCCATAGCTTGGTCCCTTCCAGTTATTATTTGACTGACTTTCTTCTCATACATGTCCAATTTTCCTTTCAGCTCGGCATTCTCCTTCCTTTTCTTCTTTAGAGATTTCCTTTTCACCGCCAACTTCTCTTTCTACGCCTGGATCGTCACCTCATAGTCTCACGCCATGAGATTGACAAACCCGAAGAACTGGTCAAAGACAAAAAACGTAGTGGGGAGTCAGATGGATAACAGGAAAAGAAACTAGGCAAATATATGATACTTACGTTGGCGCCAGAGCGAGCCATTTCCCGATATCGACCACGTTGAGAAAGGTCGTCCAACTCAGGCATGCCTTTCAACCCGAGCTTGATCTGGCGGACCAATCGGGCAGGTGCTTCATGATCCCTGACAAAAGGGATCTCGGCATGATGATAGTAGAAGTTTACAAGGTGGAGATACTCTACAACCTCGTCGTCTTGAGTAGCAGGAGGAGAAGAACCCCGGTTTTCTCCTGGAAGTTCTCCCTCCAAAGTAGGATCTTCAGGAGGATCTTAAGAATGCTCGACTGATATCTCGTATATTTGCATAGTTTTAAGCATCATTCCATTCATATTTTGATCATCTATAAGCATTTAGAGTTTGTTTAGGTTGCATTGCATTTGCATGTTTTCAGGTTTGGAGAAGTACTAATTGGATTTGAAGCAAAATGAATCACAAATAGAGAAGAAATATGCACAAGACCAGGTGTTTCGCAGGCAACATTCGCAGGAAACAGAGGGCCGCGAAAGGGGACATGACTTTGCGGGCTCGATCGCAGGAAGAAGGTGGCCGCGAAGGAGATTGTCGAGTTTCACCAGGGTGTTTTGCAGGCAACCTTCGCAGGAAACAGAGGTCCGCGAAACGGGACATGATTTCGCAGGCTCGATCGCAGGAAGAATGTGGCCGCGAAGGAGACTGTCGAGTTTCACCAGCGTCTTTCGCGGGAGTCTTTGCGGGGAAAAGGAGGCCGCGGTGTAGGAGAATATTTCGCAGCCTAGTTCGTGGTCAAGAGGCGGTTGTGGCCGTTATCCGAAGCAGAACTATTTACCATTTTATCCTTATATTTTTGAGCTACTATAAATACTTTGAAAACCTATTTTCAGATCTAATCTTGTTTTGACTCTAAATACATTGTGTTTTGGTGAAAGATTCATCCTTTATCATCTTTTCACCTTTTCTATCTTGTGTTTATTGATTGATCTTGATCACTAACCATGTTTAACCTTAAATCATCCATGGTTTTTGGGTTTAACATGTCCATTAGTGAGTAGTTACCAGTTGGATCCATGGGTTAGTGTGATTAGGGTGATTGAGTGAAGATCTAGGGTGTTTAGTGTTAGATCATCTAGTTTCTTTGCTTATCTACTATTATTAATGCTAGATTAGTGTTGGCCTCTCTAATCTTGATCATTAGGTATTTCTCACCCGAAAGGTGTTCGACGAAATCCTTGAACCAAGTTGATCTTGCTCTTTGCATTCTTAACCGAAGACATTTGATGTTAGGATTGCCTAGATAGTTAATAGACTAGTTCTTAATGATTGCTTTAGCTATTTCAGCCAAAGACATTTGATGTTTGATTAGCTAAAGTAAATGAACATTCATCTTGACAAAGAGCTTATTTAGGATTGTGTGTAGACTTAAGGAAATCATTAATTGATAGCTTGCCACCCTAGGTTGAATCTTGGTCACGTGAAATCAAGTCCCTACACCCATGAGTCCTTTTTATTCCTATTGAATTGAAGTTTAAGTTGAATTAGTATTGCTAGTTTATGTTACTTGATAAAATTGCTCTCTTGGTTGCACTTAGATTAAGCATGAATTTGTATTCTTGTTGCATCGAGATCACTTAGAATCGGATTGACATCTTTCTATATTACTTTGATATTAGGATCCTTGAAAAGTCCTTATCAAATTTGTTGCCGTTGCCAGTTCTAAGAAAATTTTGACAGTGGGATTTGGTTGTTTGCTTGAGACTAAGTTTTCATTTTAGTTGCTTGATTACTTACACACTTTCTTCACCTCTTTTGTGTCTCAGGTATATGAACTTGAGGAGCAGAGGACCTACTGATCTTGTTCCCCTTGTTGAAGATATTAGAGCATTTGAAAGAGAAATTGCAAGAAAGAGACGCGAAGACGAGCATCGTGCACACCTACTGAGGTTGGGATTGAATATGGATCAACAACCTCACGTTGAAGATGATGCTCAAGCGGGCAATGGTCAGGGAGCTGACAACCCTCGACCTAACCATCCACAGCTCCAAGCTCGCCCCATTGGCACCTATGATCAACCTCATATTCATGGGAATAGGTTGGAAATTCGAGCTCCGGCTGTGGAAAACAACAACTTTGAGATCAAGTCCAGCTTGATCAACATGATAGAGAACCACAAGTACCATGGTCTTTCTCTAGAAGATCCACTTGATCACTTGTATCAATTTGATAGATATTGTGGATTGTCAAAGACCAATGGCGTTTCTGAAGATGCTCTCAAGCTGAGGTTGTTTCCATTCTCCTTAGGAGACAAATCTCACATGTGGGAGAAGAACATTCCAAGTGACTCTATCACTACTTGGGATGACTGCAAGAAAGTCTTCCTCAACAAGTTCTTCTCTTCTTCAAGAACTACCAAGCTGAGAAATGATATCTCTGGATTTCAACAACAAAATCTTGAAAGCTTTGGAGAAGCTTATGAAAGGTTCATAAGCTACATCTCTCAATGTCCACATCACAAGTTCAGCTTGGAGAGTCAACTTAGCATTATCTACAGAGGTGCTTTACCCAAATATAGAAGTCAACTTGATACTGCTAGCAATGGTTTCTTTTTGGGAAGAACTGAAAGAGATGCTTTGGAGCTGGTAGAGAATATGGCTCAAAGTGATACAGTTTCCAGTGAGGAGTATGATAGAAGCAATAGAGGCAGTGCAGGAGAAGATTAAAGCACAAAGAGAGAATTGAAAGCTCTACCAGACAAGATTGATATGCTTCTTCTGGACAGATCCAAACAAGAGAAAGTGAATTTTGTTGGTGAAAAGAGCAAAGAGGTCACAGCTGTGGTAAATGAAGTTGAGGATCTTGAGGGTTAAGAAGAGCTTTGCTTTGGGAATGCTAATGGCACATGGTACAAGAAGGAGCCAAACTTTCAGTACAACAATTATCAACAAAAGCCCTTCTACAACAACCAACAAGGTAGTTACCAAGCTAAGCAAAACTATCATCCCGGTTTCTCCACCAAAGGAAACCAATCTACTCAAGCTCAAGGAAGTTATTCTGATTCTCAATCCACAAGATCCAGTGTGGAAGCAATGTTCAAACAACTGTTGGATGCTCAAGCAAGGTGTGAGAAAAACATTGGCTATGAGTTAAAGAACATCCACACTAAGATTGATGGGAGCTACAATGAGCTCAACAACAAGTTCAAGGCTCTAGAAAATCAGTTTGCTTCCTTTAGCTCCTCCTCCAATCGACAAACAGGGTCTCTTCCCGGAAAATCAGAGAAAATCCCAAGGAGACAATGAAAGCAATCACCCTAAGAAGTGGTAGAGAGTTGCCTTCTAGAGTTCTCATTAAGGATAATGAGAAGCAAGGAGGGGAGGTGGTCATCAATGTAGATGATGATATTGTGATTGTTGATGAGAAGACTAATGAAGAGATCTTGGATAAGATAGTTGAAGCCAAAGGAAAAGGGAAAGTTGGAGAAGAGAAGAAAGTTGAGAACAAGGATGAAGCTGCTACTTCATCAAAATGAACTCCATTCAATCCTCCTCCCTATGAGCCAAAACTTCCATTTCCCGGTTGATTCAAGAGACAGCTTTTGGAGCAATATAAGACATTATTTGAGAAGCAAATGATTGAAGTTCAGATCACAATGCATATTATTGATGCCTTCATGTTGGTATCTCAGTATAGTAAATTTTTGAAGGATGTTGTGGCACAGAAGAAGAAAGAAATGGAAGGGATGGTGATTCTTACTCATGAGTGTAGTGCTATCATCCAGAGGTTGATTGTTCCTAGAAAGCTTGAGAATCCAAGAAGCTTCACTTTACCTTGTGTCATAGGACCTTTGACCTTTGAGAGGTGCCTTTGTGATTTGGGAGCAAGTGTCAGTCCCATGCCTTTGTCTATTGCTAAAAAGCTTGGGTTTACTCAATACAAGAAGTATAGAATCTCTTTGGTGTTGGCTGATCGCTCTGTGAAGCTCCCTAAAGGTATCTTGGAAGATCTTCCGGTCATGTTTGGGAACTGTGAAGTGCCCACTGATTTTATGGTGCTTGAGATGGATAAAGAGTCTAAAGATCCTTTGATTCTTTGGAAGCCTTTCCTTGCAACTGCTGGAGCTATGGTGAATGTAAGAGATTGTAAGATTGATCTCCATCTTGGGAAAGAAAACATTCTTCACTTTGATGTCAAGGAGGTGCTGAAGAAGCCCACTATTCAAGATCAAGTGTTTTACATTGATGAGATGGATGCTTTGGCTGATGAGTTTCTTGAAGAGATAGCACTTGAGGACTCTCTACAACATGCTCTAACAGTTGATGGAGAGATCCAAATGGTGGAGAACAAGGATAGCGCTGAGTATGCAAGGTTATTGGATTCTCACAAAGAGAAAGTGGGAAAAGACCAGTTCATGGAGCTTCCACAAGGGGTTCATCATGTTGCTTCAGTGAATCCACAAGAGAACCTCAAACAAGAGGACTGGAGTGAGCTCAAGGCACCAAAAGTGGAGCTTAAACCTCTTCCCCTTGGTGTAAGGTATGCATTTCTTGGCCCCAATGATACATATCCTGTTATTGTGAGTAGTGAGCTTGATGCAACTGAATTGTCTACACTTTTGAATGAACTTAAAAGGTGTACAAGGCAATAGGTTACTCACTAGATGATATCAAAGGGATATCACCTTCTCTATGCATGCATAGGATACATCTTGAGGATGAATCAATGACTTCTATAGAACATCAAAGAAGGTTGAATCCTAACTTGAAAGATGTTGTAAAGAAAGAGATTCTTAAGCTCTTGGATGCAGGTGTGATTTACTCTATCTCGGATAGTAAATGGGTATCTCATGTGCATGTAGTTCCAAAGAAAGGTGGTATCACTTTGGTTAAGAATGATAAGGATGAACTGATACCAACAAGAACTATCACATGACATAGGATGTGCATTGATTATCGAAAACGTAACTCAGCCTCTAGGAAAGATCATTTTCCATTACCATTCATTGATCAAATGCTAGAGAGGCTTGCAAATCATCCTTATTACTGTTTTCTTGATGGGTATTCAGGATTCTTCCAAATCCCCATACATCTCAATGATCTAGAGAAGACAACTTTCACATGCTCCTATGGTACTTTTGCCTATCGAAGGATGTTATTTGGGTTATGTAATGCTCCAGCTACCTTTTAAAGGTGCATGATGTCAATCTTTTCGGATCTCATAGAGGATGTTGTAGAGGTATTCATGGATGATTTCTCTGCCTACGGATCTTCGTTTTCTGCTTGTTTGTCAAATCTTTGCAGGGGTCCTACAGAGATGTGAAGACACCAATCTGGTGCTGAATTGGGAGAAGTGTCACTTCATGGTTAAAGAAGGGATTGTACTCGGGCACAAGATTTCTGAGAAGGGTATTGAGGTGGACAAGGCTAAGATGGATGTGATGATTGGATTAATTCCACCAAAATCAGTGAAGGACATTAGAAGTTTTCTTGGTCATGCCGGGTTTTATAGAAGATTCATTAAGGACTTCTCGAAGATAGCTAGACCATTAACCAAGTTGCTGTGCAAGGAAGCTACCTTCAACTTTGATGAAGAGTGTCTTGTGGCTTTCAAGAAGCTGAAAAGTGAGCTCATTAGTGCCCCCATTGTTCAACCACCAGACTGGGATCTTCCTTTTGAGATCATGTGCGATGCTAGTGACTATGCTGTGGGAGCAGTTTTGGGACAGTAGAAGGACAAGAAGACTCATGTGATCTACTATGCAAGTAGAACTCTTGATGATGCCCAAATGAAGTATGCAACAACTGAGAAGGAGCTTCTAGCTATAGTATTTGCATTTGAAAAGTTCAGGAGATACTTGGTTGGGTCTAAGGTGATTGTCTACACTGACCATGCAGTATTGAGACACCTCTTAGCCAAGAAAGATGCTAAACCAAGATTGTTGAGGTGAATTTTGCTACTACAAGAGTTTGATCTTGAGATCAAAGACAAGTCTGGAGTTGAGAATGGTGTGGCTGATCATTTGTCAAGAATGAGAGTTGAGTGTGGGATTCCTATTTATGAAGGACTTCCGGAAGAGCAGATCATGGCCATAAGAGCAGTTGTAACAGCTTGTGAAACCGGTAGGAAGCTTGAAGAGGTCAAGGCAACAAATGAAAAGGGTCCTTGGTATACTGATTTAGTGAACTACTTGGCTTGTGGAAAGGAACCTTTGGGACTCCAAGGATATGCTAAGAAGAAGTTCTACAAGGATGTGAGAAGATACTTTTGGGATGAACCTTATCTCTACATACTTTGTAGGGATCAACTCTATAGAAGAGTAGTAGCTGAAGAAGAAGTTGAAGGGATCCTTACACATTGTCATAGATCATCCTATCGAGGTCACTTTGCTACATTCAAAACAGTTGCTAAGGTGTTACAAGCTGGATTTTGGTGGCCACATATGTTCAAAGACACTCAAGATTTTGTCTCAAGGTGTGATCCATGCCAAAGAAATGGAAACATCACCAAGAGGAATGAGATGCCTCAAAACCCAATCTTGGAGGTAGAAGTGTTTGATGTGTGGGGTATTGACTTCATGGGACCATTCCCCTCTTTCTTTGGCAACACATACATTCTCGTGGCTGTTGACCATGTCTCCAAATGGGTGGAAGCTATAGCAAGTCCCACCAATGATGCTAGAGTTGTACTCAAGATGTTCAAGAGCATCATCTTCCCAAGGTTTGGAGTGCCAAGAGTTGTGATCAGTGATGGAGGCTTTCACTTCATTAACAAACTGTTTGAGAGTCTTCTGAAGAAGAATGGTGTCAAGCATAAGGTTGCAACTCCTTACCATCCCCAAAAAAGTGATCAAGTTGAGATTTCTAACAGAGAAATTAAATCTATTTTGGAGAAGACTGTTGGAGCAACAAGGAAAGATTGGTCTATCAAGCTAGATGATGCACTTTAGGCTTATAGGACAGCTTACAAGACACCTTTGGGAACCACTCCTTTCAATATGGTGTATGGAAAAGCTTGTCATCTACCAGTAGAGCTTGAGTACAAGGCATTGTGGGCTGTTAAATTGCTGAATTTTGACATCAAGAGTGCCAAGGAGAAGAGACTTCTCCAACTTAATGAGCTTGATGAGATTAGACTTGATGCCTTTGAGAGCTCAAGAATCTACAAGGAGAAGACCAAGGCTTTTCATGACAAGAAGATCCTAAAAAGAGAGTTCAGTGCTGGAGATCAAGTTCTACTCTATAACTCTAGGCTGAAGTTGTTTCCCAGAAAGCTTAAGTCAAGATGGTCCAATCCTTTCAAGATCATGGAAGTTAGACCATATGGGGCAATTGTGCTATGGGATAAAGATGGTGGAGACTTCACAATAAATGGACAGAGAGTTAAGCTCTACATGGCAATAACACCAGAGGAGGAAAGAACTTCGGTTCCACTCTCCGATCCCATTCGCGCCTAACCAAAAGAAAGGAAGTCAAGCTAGAGACTTAAAACAAGCTCACTTGGGAGGAAATCCCATGACTATCCCTGTACATATTTTTGTTGAGTTATTTTGGTCTTGTTTGTTTCTTTCTGTAGATGGCAAGTTTATGATCCAGGTCTCTATTGTACACTTTGAAAATGTTGATTTTTGGAAGACCACCGCAGCCATCGCCGCAGGCAAACGGAAGCCGCGTCGAGACACTAGCTTTCGCGGCCTGTCACCGCGGGGAAGAGTAGGCCGCGACGAGATTTGTCGAAATGCACCAGGGTGTTTCGTGGCCCAACTTCGCGGGATATAGAGCCCGCGAAAACCTGCCCTTCAAACCTCGACAAAGGCGATCAACTGCACCCCCTATCGCGACCAATCTATGCCCGCGGCGTGTCCAGAATATTTTCTCCAGGGTGTTTCGCGGGCCCTCGCCGCGACAAACGAAGCACGCAAAATGTTGTCTCCCGTCGCGACCGCTCACCGCGGAAGTACAAAGCCTGCGGCCAAGGTACGTAAACCGGTTCTCCCACTTAAATTGAACCGAAATCGCGATCAAACCGATCCTGAGCGGTTCGTAACTCCCTTTGGTCGAAATAAATCCCCTATTTCCCTTTCCCCACTGCCAAAAACCTTTATGTCATCACCTTCTTCTCCATAACCTCTCAAGAACTCAACTTTCTCAATTCTTCACCAAATTCAGTGATTCTTGTTGCTAATTGTCGGGTTTCTTGTGCTTATTTCATTCCCATAACTCGTTTGCTCTATTATTTGCCATAGAATCAACGGTATGCTTTTCAAATTCTAGGGTTTAATGAAATTTCAAAATTTCTTAAAGCTCAAATCTTTTGATAATGGTTGGTTCCTATTGATAGTAGAAGTAATATAGGTTGTTTGCATGTGGGAACCTGAGTCAATTCCAACTTTAAATTGTGTACATTGCAAATTTTTGAAGTTAGGGTTCTTGATAATTGGGGGTTTTTCGAAAACATTGAGGAATCTTCAATTTGATGTTCAAAGGTTGATTGAGAGTATTGTAGGAGTGTCAATAAAGTACTTTCATGATTAAGCAACTTTCATTTCATAAATGTTTAGAAATCATGTTAAGTTCTCAAGATAATTCAAGATAAGCTATGATGATTATTTGCTTGTGGTTAGTTGAAGCTTACTTTATTCAGTGATTAAAGCTTGTGCTAAATGATCATCTCTTGAATAAATTTAGAACATTCCTCAGGTTTCTTGTTGACTCAACCCTTTTTGATTATTTCTTTTGTTAGAATATACCATGGTGAAGACAAGTGTTAATGCACCCAAGCGATTTTTGTGCCAAAGAAAGGCTCAATGAATACAAGTGGAGAAGGGGGAAGTTCAAGTGCCTCTCGAGGCAAGGGTCGGAAGAAAGAAATAGTGAGAGAGGATCCCATTGAAGAAGAGGCTTCTAGTGAATCTGAAAGTGACAGAGAAACAGCTCCCAAGAAAAAGAGAGCAACAGCACCAAAGAAGAAGAAGCCACCGCCTTCAGAGATCGCTAGGTTCATCAAAGTCATGACATTTATGCCGACAACCTACCCCGATCCACATACGCTGCAGCGTTTGGGTCTTTACGAAGATGTGAGGCTTCTACTAAGCAACATGGGCTTGGAGCAGTTATTGACTCTACAGAGACCCGGATATGAAGTAGCCACCTGCCAACTCATTGCTTCTCTTGAGGCTACATTCTATTCAGGAGAGCCGGATCAAGATGAGGGATATGGGTTCATAACATTCCGAATTGGGAGGCAAGGTTACCGAATGTCCTTTAAGAGAATCAGTGAGATCATGGGATTTCCGGACAGAAACTCTCCAAGGTTAGGGGGTGTTAAAGATGACACTTTCAGTTTATGGGATATGATTGCAGTGGGAGTTCACGACACAAAGCTGAACAAGGGCGCTGACATTCGAAACCCCTCCCTCCGTTATGTCCAAAGGATCTTGGCCCACACTTTGTATGCCTGAAAGGACCCGGGAAGAGTGGTCGAGGATGAGCTGAGATTCCTTACTAATGGCCTTAAAGATGTTTTAGTTGAAAGATATTCAAACAAGAAACTGGTACATGGTGGAAGGAGAGATTTTTACCCGGGGTTTGTAGGGATTTTTGTGAACCGTCTACTTCACTACCAAGATTGGGCGTGGACGAAGCCGGATAGGGATCCACAGCTGAGCATAGGAGGCCTTGTCACACCAATTTTAGAGGCATTGGATATCCCTTTACCAGAAGCTGATGTTGGATATGTGCTGATGGATGAGTCATTCCTCAACCATATTGGTTTTCTTGATGGGACAGTGGGAAACTCATGGGTTTATTGCTACCGAATTGGAAAGGGAGATGATGAGTTAACAGAATCTTCCTTCCAAATCAGGAACTCACATCTGTAGCTGAGAGGAACAACATCATATTCAATCCTCCCAAAGAAGCCTTGTACAACCCAGAGATTCATGATATACCAATGAAGATCAATAAGAGTAAGAAGAAGCAGGCTGCTGATGATTCCCAGCAGGAGGAACAGGCTGAAGAGGAGCCACCAGCCCCCACCTATGGCAGCTCCCGCTACTACTTTACCTCTTATAGTGGAGCTTTGCTGATGGTCCTCTCCGCGAAGCACACAAACAGATTAGATCACTGCAGCGGGGAAACAAGTTTCAGGATCGAACCATTGCACAGTTGGTGAAATCTGTGAACTACTTAGCTAAGAAGTTGAAGAGCTTGATATTGAGACCGAGGAGTTCCCGAGCATCTACTCCTATCACTACAGATGATCCTATGGAAGATGAGGGAGCTGCCACTGAAGGGGTAGAAGAACCAGTTCACGCTCATAGGTATTCCTATCATGGGGATGCAAGCGTCACTCAAGTCTACTATAATGAACCACGAGCTTCTCTCCGAGAACCACGTCAGCGCAGGCCAAGGCGGCAAAGGCATCCAGTCCCCCATTACCCCGTGCTGAATCAGATAACGAAACACCATTCGTCCCCACTTCTGACACGGCCAAACAGATCGGTTTCACCGAGCCTTGAGGTACTTCTTCAACCGAACTTTGTACATATTTAGTTATCACGTTTTCTTTCTCTTAGATCTCTTTCTTGAGCTTACTCTCACACAAGAGACTGTGTGAAGTAAGTTTGGGGAGAGTCTACTATCTCACTTTATTTTCTGTTTTTTTACTTGTCATTCATGAGTCTCATGCATATGCAATGCATTGCATTGCATACTTATTTGCATAGAAAATCCATAAAAATTGAAAAAAAAATCAAAAAAAAAAATCAAAAAGAAGCATTTAGCATCCTTAGGATTGAGTATAGAGCATATAGATTGCATTCATTGCATTGGTATAAATTTTAAGAACTCATGCAAAGAACTCAATGTGCTACCCTTCTAAATCATAGTAAGTAGCTTGAGCTTCCCCTTGATAGCTTGTAGACTTCGAGCCTTGAAAACTCCTCTTGAAACTTGTTTGATTGATGAAGCTTGCTTGTCCTTGAAACCAACTCCAATCTTACTTGAGTTAATGAACTTAATCTATCTTGCCTATGGGCTCTTGTTGTGCTTGATCATGGATACCTCACACACACTTGAGTTAGTCTTCCCCTTTTCACAAGTCTTTGACAGTTCAAGTGGCCATCTCTCTTTTGGATGGTTATCCACACCTTTAACCATACCTTCCTTTCAAGCCACAATTAATTTGATGAGTGAGGTCTATTTTGAAAGCTTGATATGTGCATAATGTTGAGAGTATCGAGAACGACAATGTTTGGTCCTCATTACTTACTAGCTTTAGGACCTCATGATTGTCTAGCACATAGGATGGGAAGGGAGTATTGAATGTTTGAATTTGAAGGGTGGAGTGAGAAACTGAGTGAAAAGAAAGAACTCAAAGTCTAAAGAAAAGATAAGATACTAGGGATCAAAGAAAAAGAAAAGATTAGCTCAATGAGTATTAAAAGAAAGAAAAGCCCCAAAAAAAAAAAAAGAGAAGGATTCAAAAGAGTGGGGAAATAAGAAAAAAAGAAAGAAATGAGCTAAGTAAAAAAAAGGAGTGAAAAAAGTCCCTAGTAAGTGAAAGAAATAAAAAGTTATAGAAGTGAGAGTGATCTTGAGAATTCTTGAAGTCCTTGGGTGAGTTAAAGGGAGTTTGACATTGGGAAACAAGGATATAAATTGTTTATGTCTAGGAAATGGGTAGAACAATGAGGGTTGAGCATTGTATGCATGAGTTGTTCTCTTTCTTAGATATATTATGCATATTGTTAAGCTACTTGATTCTTGAGAGTAAACCTCCATAAAAGAACTTGATAACCTTCTCATTTCACCATAGCTTTAAACAATTTTCTCACCAAGCCAAATGATTAGGACCAATTGTCCATTTGCAAGAGTGCACTTATGATTATTGTTTAATGAATGTGAGGGTTGGTTGATTGGCTTGTTTGTGGAGTCTTGAAGGTGAGTGTAAATATTAAGGAGTTGTGATAGGCCTTGACAAGTAAGGGTTTGATAGGATGTCATGTTCTTGCTATTTGGTATAATTTTGTAAGGATATTACATTGATGGCTTTGAAGGGTTTCTTTTAGTTATAAGCCCATGTGTTTATATCTCTATTTCTTGAGTTTTTGAAAGTTTACTTGTGGACAAGTAAAGGACTAGTGTGGGGGAGTTGATATCTTGTATATTTGCATAGTTTTAAGCATCATTTCATTCATATTTTGATCATTTATAAGCATTTAAAGTTTGTTTAGGTTGCATTGCATTGCATTTGCATGTTTCTAGGTTTGGAGAAGTACTAATTGGATTTTGAAGCAAAATGAGTCACAAATGGAGAAGAAATGTGCACAAGACCAAGCTTAGCGTCCCGATAGCTTCGACCTTCTCCCAAAATCTGAAATCGGAGCAACCTTCAGTTTAATAGGAATTAACTTTCATATGTGGCAACTTATTATATTCCTCTATTGTTCTATATTTCTTTTATTTTAGTTGGTCATAAGAAGCTACTTGCCAAATATGTCCTGTATTCAGATACCTTTACAAATAAATCGTTCTGGAAAGATCATCGATTTGTACTCTCCATTAGTCTTAATATTACTTGTATAAGATGTTACTCAATTTAAAAGTATGACAAGAATAAATATACAATGTATGCCGTTTTAGGGGTTAGTTTAGTGTAAGGTATACTATGATTTTTTGCTTTTGATTGAGTTATAGCCACGTAAACTATGATACCAATTTAACATAGATGATGATGGCCACTTTAAAAAGCGATATTCAGTTTCTACAAGAAAATGATAATTTTTACTCGCTGATATTCTCTCATACATACAAAATGTGTAATCAACTAGTAAGAGTAACCTTCTCTTAAAATTGATATTATTTTTGTAACCGCCACCAAAAACTTGGTTTTTATGATCAATTCTCTTGATAGTAGTAGATATTAAACATCATAACAAGCAGTATCATCATGGAGTTTAATTTTAGTGTTTTATATAGGTTTTGAAATCATTTTGTATGTTTGAAAATGATGACCACTTTAAAAAGAGATATTAAACTTCTATAGGAAATTATAATTTTACCATGGAAAAGTAGTTTCTTATTAAAGTTAATATTGTTTCTGTAACCGGCACTTAAAACTTCATTTTCTACTGATTGATATTCTCTTACACATAATAACGAAAGAAAATCATCCAATAAATATTAAATCCTGAAATAACTCTGATAATAGAGATTTGTCATTTACTTATTGTTAAACATGAATATTCGCTTAACACATTCAAAGTTTTAAACGAATATTCGCTTCACACATTCGCCAACAGTCCCAAACGAATTTAACCATTTGTATTGTTTTCTTCCTGGTTGCTTTTTCCATCACGTCTATGATCCGAACCGGCCTTGTCTCTAAGGTCAAGTTTGTCCCTAGATCAGTGGGAATCTATGGTATGATGATGTCCTGATCTGTAAGACATTTTTGGAGCTGGAACACATTATGGAATGCTTCCATTTTGGTTTGCAGATGCAACTTGTATGCCACCATACCCAATCTCTCTATGGTCTTAAATGGACCGAAATACCTTGGACCTAATTTCCCTCTTCAGGAAACTCTTACATGGCCCTTGAAGGTAATCATCTTCAAATAGACCATGTCGCCAACCTCGAACTCAAGGTCTTTTCTTCGTCTATCTGCATAGTTCATGTGATGGTGCTGCGCCTCTTTCATCTTGTCCTTTAGGAACTTGATCTTCTTTGTGGTTTCCTACACAATCTCCAGACCAATCATGTTGCACTCCCCACTTGGGTCCAACATGGCCGCCCATATAACGCCTCATATGGCAACATACCAATGTTTGTGTGGAAACTGTTGTTGTATGCGAATTCCGCCAAAGTGAAGTGTCTCTCTCAGAAGTCGCCCCAATCCAAGACAAATGCTCGCAGAATATCCTCCAATGTCTTGATAGTTTGTTCTGACAGTATTTCCGTCTGCGGATGATAGGCCATACTCATATTCATTCTGGTTCCCAATGCTTTTTGGAAAGCCTTTCAGAAACGAGACATGAATCGTGGATCCCTATCAGAGATAATACTGATCGGAACACTATGCAACCTAACTATCTTATCCATATACTTGTGTACAATTTGGTCTCACTCCATCAGTTTTTTTGATGGCTAGGAAGTGAGCAGACTTTGTTAGTCGATCCACTATTACCCAGACCAAATCATCCTTATTCCTAGTTGTGGGGACTCCGGTGACAAAGTCCATGGTTATGTGATCCACTTCCATTCCAGAATAGGCAAACTTTGGAGTAACCCTCTTGGTACCTGATGTTCGGCCTTAAAGAGTTGACAAGTAGGACACTTAGACACCCATTCAGCCACATAAGTTTTCATGCGTAGCCAATGATAATACCTCAAAAGGTCCCAGTACATTTTGTTCAGTCCTGGATGAATAAAGAATTTACACTTTTGAGCTTCCCTCATGATTTCGTCTTTTAATTCTCTTCATTGGGCAGACTGACCCGTCCATGAACCAAGATAGTACCATCCTTAGACATCTGGTACTCAGTTTTGTCGTTCTGAGCAATCTTTTTCAGGTTCTCATCTCGACCTTGTGCTATCTTAATATGGGTGAGTAGGCCAACCTTGTTTACCGCCTCCAATCCCATTGGTTCCTCCGACCCAGTTAATGTATTTTAATGTAAAGTACAAACTATACCTTCCAGGTCGTCCTCATCTTGTACTGCCAAAATATCCTCCCGTCTCCGTCTTAAAGTGTTGGCACCAGGTTAGCTTTCCCGGATGATAGGCGATGTTTAGATGTAGTCTGCTATGAACTCCATCCATCTCCTTTGCCTCAAGTTTCAACTCAGACTGATTGAATATATACTTAAGACTCTTATTGTCCGTAAGTATTTGCACCTTGGCACCATATAAATACGATTTGAAGAGGGGGAGGTTCCAATTCCAATTCCAAACCATTTAGCTCCTCGTTTGGATGCTGAATCACCGAGCTATTGATCCCCAACCCTGGTCAAATTAACATTGGTTCATGTAAGGCATTATCTTGGTATGTAGCTTTAATTATCGTAAAACCTCATCTTTTGAATCCACCATACACGATACCATGTTTTTTATTCTGATATTAGATAGTTTATTTGTGTTGACAATGAACTAATTGAGGATTAGAAAGTGTGGATGGTGTGTCTATTAGGGAATTGGATAGCCAACAACTGGTATAATCATAAGGAGTGATAGAATTTTGGGAATGAAAGCTGATTATTTTGGAGGTTCATTATTTTGATTTGAAGAGGAAGAAAAATATAGAAAACCTAGTATAACTATGGTATAAGTTAAACGGTAAAACTGTAAAACTTGGTAAAATTAGACTGTTATAACTTTGTAAAAGTTGGTATTAGTTGAACTGTAAATATGCGTAACTAGGTAAAACTAGTATAACCTCAGTAGCATAATTGTATAACTAGGCATAACTTAGTATAACTTTGATGGTCTAGCTGTATAACTCGATTTAACTTTAATTAGTTTTTTTATACAACAGACAATGGATTATTCTTCTACAAACATACACTTTGACTATGATGGACATTATGTGAAGTATGTAGATGATTATGAATGGATTCCAAGCGATGGTCGTTTGTAGCTTATATCCTTTAAGACATCATCAATGGAGGAGATCACTTATCCGTTGTTGAAGGAAATGATATGCAAGAAGATGACCATAGATCCGTGTAGGAAATAGGCTGAATTTGAGTTACATTCCATTGGTAGTGGAACCTAAGAGATAATCATATATTTTGGATGATGAAGATGTGTTTGTTTATCAGTGGATAAAGAGAAAAGAAGAAGTATTTTGCATGTAGAGGTCATCACAGAATTGGAAATAGCCCCAACAACCGAACAAAAATCACAACCAAGAGTTGAGAAAGTAAGTTCCTATGGTGGGAACTATAATGAACTTGCAAGTGGAATACCCGAAGTTGAAGGTAATCCGGGTGAAGTCACTCTATTTACTCCCATAGAAGAAACATAACGATTTGTAGAGGGTATTGAGCGGGTGGAGAATGTTGTCAATGGAGTAATAGATGATGGGGCATTGGTTTGGATAACATGGAAAGCGTGGACAATAAGGATGATGTTGATAACTATGTGCGTATTGGTCCTATTTGCGACTATGTTGAGCTGCCACGTGTTACAAAACAAATTCCAGTGGCAACTGAGTGGGAAGATGGTATGGGTATTGAAATGTTTCAAGAATTTCCAAGTAAAGAAGCGGTGAAAGATTTAATTGATAAAGCATTACAGCAAAAAAAAATTGGAATCCGTATCTTGAACTTGGATAAGAGTCGATATGTGGTAAAATATTGGGGAGCGGATGAAGATTGTAAATGGTTTGTGAGAGCTGCAATGATAAGGAACTGAAGTTTTCTCGATAAGAACATACGTAAAGATGCATTCATGCTATCATGTTGACTCAAGTACTAGAATCAAAAGGAAAGTGACATGAAGATGTGTTGCAGTTATTGTTCATGAAGATTACTCGGGACTATTTGAGACACCAACTCTGAAAACCCTGGTCGGTCTGGTTCAAAGGAGATTGGGTGTGAAAGTGTTGTATGCTACATGTTGGAGAGAAAAAGCTAAAGCTGTTGCGGATATGCGTGATACTCCTGATGAATGATACAAGAAATTGCATCCTTATTTGTATATGTTAGAGAATGTGAACCCGTGTACAAAAACAAATTTGTTATTGGATAGAGAAAAAAGATTTAAATACCTATTTGTTGCTTTGGGAGCTTCCATTGAAGGATTTCAGTACATGAGGAAAGTCATCACTGTGGATGCAACTTTTCTGAAAAAATGTAGAAGGTGGTGTTTTAATTATTGTCATGGTTCAGGATCCAAACCATCACCATTATCCTATAGCTTTTGGTGTAGTTGATGGGGAGAAAAATAAAAGTTGGACGTGGTTTTTCACAACGTTGAAAACTGTTGTTCCGGATTTGTCTAAATTGGTGTTTGTTTCAAACAAAAATGCAAGTCTTATAAAAGTTGTTGCTGAAGTGTATCTGTTATCTAAACATAGATATTGTATATGGCATCTATCTCACAATGTGAAACTTAGTGTGAAACTGAACATGGACGAGGTTGCAAGACAATTGAGAATAGTTGCACTAATTTATTCTAAGGCTGAGTTTGAATAGAAGTATGAAGAGTTTAGGCAGATGTATCCAGCGTGTGCTACATATCTTGGTAAAAGATTATTTGTTAAAATTGGGTGAAATGTTATTTTCCCGTGGCAAAGTACAACATAGAACCCTCTAATTGTGCGGAGTCTATGAATTTGCTACTTAATAAGGCACAAACGTACTCTTGGCTGCCTATGATTGATACATTTGTTGACAAAATGTCCGAGTACTTCAACAGAGATAGGAAGGATGCTGCATGCGAACCACCATCACAAAATTGGTTATTTTTGTGGAGAATAAAATGCATAAAAGAGTACTGAAAGGTGAAAAACTAACGGTTACTTCATTGAACTCTTTGAGCTTGAATACAATGTCAATGGAAAGGACGAGAAGACTTATTTGGTGGATTTGCAGCATAAAATGTTTAGCTGCAAGTACTTGGATATAGACAGATACCCATGTGTCCATGCAATAGGTGCTGCCATTAAGTGTTTGAAGCATGATAGACTAATAGAGTTGAATGACATGTATGATTTAATCTTGTCTTATTACTTAATTAAAGTGTGGGATTTGGCGTATCAAAGAACTATATCCAGTCCCATATATGTCTGAATGGATGGTTCCAAAAGATATCGAGGAAAACTATGCCTTACCTCCAGTGTACACTAAAAAAACGGGAGAAACTCAAGAAAAAAAATATCCTTCGGTAGGAGAACGTTGACGTCACAATAAGTATGTGCTGAACAAGAATTTGGGTCGCTGGTTCAATTCCTCGCACGGAACAGAAGGAACACAAGAAACCTAAGGATCATAAAGAATATAAGAAACCCAAGGATCACAGGGAACACAAGAAAACCAAGGATCACAAGGAACACAAGAAACCTAAGGATCACGAGGAACTGGAGAAACTAAAGGATCACAAAGAACTCAACCAAGTCAAGGAACTCAATGAACTCAAAAGGTTGTACTTGTCTAGCTCAAACTTTTGGTTGTAATGTTTTATTGTAAAGAAAACTTAAAAAAAAAATAGAATTTTATGATTCTACAACTACGATTGGTAAACATAGTAAAACTTTGTATAAATTATAAAATATTTTATATTAAAGATACAAAACTCTTTAGTTTTATGATTAAAATGAAAATTTTAAAAATTTGCACCACAATACTTATTAATATGTTATTGATGTAATTTATGATATAAATTAAAATTTTAAAATTTGGAACACATAACATATTCGTATTCACTGGAAAGAAAATACATTATTCTTTTATATTTTTTATACTTTTTTTGTAGACATTACCTTGTTGGTTTAGAGAACTTTTCTATGTCATGAAATCAAGGATATTTATACAAAATTACATGAGAAAATCATATAGGAAACATAATATAGTTGGTATAACCATAAAATTATTCATCTAAGTGCAGTAAAACTAAGAAAATTGCAAAAAAAAAAAACAAGAAAGTAAAACTTTGAAGGTTTTTGTAAAATTACAAACTTGGTAAAACTTCAAACACGAAAATCGTTAAAACATTTCCCGTCCAGCTATTTAAATTTTGCCTCCCATTTTTTCAAAATTTCCCTCTCGCCAAAATCGTTGTGAAATCGAAGAAGACATGTATTAAACCCTTTTTTTGTTTTCCCCATATATCTCAACCACATCTCTCTCTCTAATTTTTCTCTCTCTAACTTTATCTGTCTTGTTTTGAATCCTCTTGTTTCTTCCTAACTCAGAATCAAGATTCATCCATACGAGGAGCACAAGCACATGAAAGCCTTGTAGAGACATAACGACATGATTGGGTTCGTGGTAGATGTCGAGTACAAGATTCCGACTACCTGTCCTTGTGGGGGGAGAATAATCAACGAGGTGTCTCCGGATCCGAAGTATCCCAACGATTTTGATACTTATCCAGAGAAAAAATACTTCACTTGCATCAACTTTGTTGTAATTTATGGATACTTTCGGGTTTAATGTGCATATTTTGATACTTTTTGTTTTTATGTGCAGAATGATGACCTCCATTTTTGTCAACCATGGGTCTTTGGAATCCAGCAAGAAGTCAAAATGTTAATTAAGCGTGTGGATGAGATTGCTTCAGAGATTTTTGAACTGAAGGATAAGCTTACATGTCCATGAGATGAGTCGAATCTTTGTAATCTTGTTGTTCTCTTACCCTACCTACTCTATGCTACTTTTAAACTTTGTAGCAACTCTTCATTTCGTCTGTTTAAGACTTCTAACTTGTATTACAACAACTATTGTAACTTAAAAGTAGCCACTATTCTTTTTTAGTGTATCAACAGTATCAACGATCCACTGGCATTGGCGGGTAATGGTACTCGTAGCAAAGGATCGCCCAATACTTTCCAAGCTGAAATCGATAGATCCTCCAAATGAGAACGATGGACTCCAAGCTAGCATTGGGATCCACCGACTGGTCTCTTGGGAACTGATGTCGACAATGTTAACGGCCACCGTGCTGTCTGATGAGATCTGGATGATTTCCGGCGGTGGTGGTTCAAAGATCTCCGCATTGGATGAGCTGATCTCCATTGCTTCCCACAACTCATTTCCATAGCCGTACTGGAAGTTGAATGAGTCGGATGATGCTTGCGGAATGGCTTCCATGCCTTTGGAAAAGTTCATACCCTCCAAATGATCAGATTCTTTTTCAATCTCTTCAAGTACCTCAGCTTCCTCAAATCAACACTGTAATATCTGCAAGGAAACATACGAGTTGAGACTATAAACAAAACGATCCTAGAAGGGCTCAAAATGAACATGTACACTACAAAGGGGAGTAGGGACGAAGAACTTGAGGGGGTCCTCTGGTCTCACTTGACGACTCCCCGGCCAGTAATGGGAGAAACTCCATTCGCTCTTGTTTACAGATCAGAATGCGTAATTCCCACAAAAGTTAAATTTCCTAGAGTACGACGAAGGTTACTATCTGAACGAGAAGAACTAAATAATATGATACTCCTAGACGATCTCAATCTCATTAACAAACAAAAGGATCATGCATTCATACAAATCCAAAACTACCAACAAGCTGCCGCAAGGTACTATAACTGAAACGTACAAAACCGCATGTAAATCAATGGAATGAACCGATTACTTGATCCAAGCAAGAGCGGTACAGGTTAGGCTACAGTCACACACTCACATTTTTCTTATATTCAATATGTATTGGTCTTTATGACACCCAGTCGGCTTGTTTTCAAAGATATCTCGAACTCTCGAATGTTCCTTAGTCGGAGTCACCTAATAGGCGACCGTGCTTGACTCGGACATGATTGATCTAACCAAATCTATGATTTCTTTGTTTGATCAACGGTTTTTCTCTCTCAGTTTCTCTATTGTTCTTACTTCCGATTTTTTGTGAAGAACAATGAAGAAAGAAGGAAGGAAGAAGATATGAGAAGTTGAGCGGCTTAGGCCTATAAAACTATCCTAGTAACTGTGTATGTACTTTTTCTTTGTCTAGAAAGTAGAAACCGTCATCCCGCGCTCAAATGCTTTCTTTGCGCGACTTTCTCCAAAATTTTCCAATATATGTTACCGCCAGTTTACTTAGTCAGAACTCAAGATTAAGACAGACTGTCCCAACCAACAAGTCTAACTGCTATGTTTGAATCGAACCATCCTTGTCTGAATCCAATAATCCATATTTGAATCAGATCATCTCAGTTCAGCCAACACTCTTAACTGTTTTGTCTGATTTCCAATAATCGTTTTCAAACCAATCAGTTTACCGTCTTGTCTGAATTCGACAAAACTTGTCTGAATTCTAACCAATGTTGTCCCAAATTTTTGCATTGTTTGATTAGTTGTCTGAACACTTCCTAAATTCACAAATTGAACTAATTCACAAATTGAAATACCTAACCATAATCTGAGCGTATGACCGACTGGGTCAACTTTTTATCGTTCAAAAACAGTTTTAATCCTAGCTTTGTTCTGATCATGGATCATCCAATCCGATCCGATCATATATCAATCTGATTCTTCTCCCAGTTTCAGTTAAATTTATTCATCTTTGGTTAGCTTTTCTAGCAATATCCAACCTGGCGGTCTAAATTAATTAGTCCTTAGATTATTGTATCTTAGATTCATGGAACAATGGACGCTACAATTAACACCTAAACTAATTATCCCAAAAATTAGTAGTTTGATATAGAACAATACTTAGGTTCACCCCCTATGGTAAACCTTTAAGTTCACCTCACATCTTATCACCTATCAAAGTGTCCCATAGATTAGTAAATTTAAAAAAAAAAAACTAAAAAAAAAAACTGAAATAGCTTTTAAAAAAAATAACGCCAATTTTAACTACGCTAAAACCGCTAGCTAAACCCTAAAATACTAATTCTAAATCCTAAACTTTAACCCCTAAATCTAAATCCAAATCCTAGACCGTAAACCCAAACCCTAGACTCCAAATCTTAAACCTAAACCCAAATCCTACACCCATACTCTAGACCCTAAATCCAAACCGTAGACCCTAAACCTACACTCTAGACCCTAAACACAAACCCTAGACTCTAAACCCAAACCTTATCCTAAACCCAAACCTTAGACCTTAAACCCAAACCCTAAACCCATACCCTAGACTCTAAACCCAAAACTTAAACCCTAAAGGAACAACATCGATGTTAACCCAAACCTTTAGGATATAGGGTTTGAGTTTAGTGTCTATAGTTTGGGTTTAGGGTCTACAGTCTCGGTTTAGGATCTAGAGTTTGAGTTTAAGGTCTAGGGTTTGGGTTTAGGTTACTGAATTTAGGTTATTGGGTTTAGGATATATAGTTTGGGTTTAGATTTAAAGTTTATGGTTAAAGATTTAGGATTTAGAGTTTAGTTGGTGGTATTAGCGTTCTTTAAATTATCGTCATTCTTTTTTCAGCTATTTTTTTAAAAAAAATTAATACTCCCTCTCTCCCAAAATGTAGAATTTTCTAGGTTTTTATTTTTGTCCCATAATATAAGATTTTCAGATTTTAATGCAATTTTTTATATTTTTTTCATCCAACAATAATTAATAAAAAAATTAAGTCAAAGTAACTGAAGAGATAAATTGTATCCGAAAATTTTGATGTAAAAATAAAATTAATTACTAGTCATTACTCCTTGACTCCTCATCTTCCACATTCGCTCATTATTACTACAGTCAAGTTCTTTGACGTAACTCTGAAATTAACAATGGAACAAAGAGAGAACAAATCAAAAGATGTTCAACCCATCAGCCAGTCAAATTCTCACAAATTTAATCTTAACTAATTATATTATGAAGAAGAGGAATTTCACCCCCAGCAAAGCGTTGGAACAAGAGGAAAGCAAACCAGAAAATGTTCAGTTGATCAACAAGACAATTTCGAGCACCACTCGTAAATTCGATTTAAACAAGACAAGTGCATGGGTTTGTTTTAATTTCACTGTTAAAAACAAATAATTTAAAGTATTAATACCCATAAATTCCTTTTTTTTTGTGGGGGCAGCAAACAATCACAAATAAAAAAAAGAGCAAGTGAACGCACACATCATGTAAATGAAACAGAGTACAAAGGGAAGAAATAGCGCAGAAGAAAGGAAGAAGTAAACTAAAAGTAAAAATGAAATCCAATCTTAATTAATTTCAATCTTAAAAATTCCTAACAAAAAGTTCAGCAAATAAACAAAATAAAAATAGAGAAAGAAAAAATGATAACAAAAACCAAATCATCTCCACTGCTATGATGAACTAAGAACGTTCACGATTAATAATCGACCAACGCTGGATCACAACTTAATCGTTTGGGAAGAAGACCCATTCTTTCCAACGTTTCTTTCTGCATATGCGTTTGCTTGTACTCGTTTGAGCCTCCAGCCATCATAATCTCCACCATACTCTATTGAAGAGTTTAAAAAATACGATTTACCTTTCTTATGGGGTATGCTTCATATGATTCTTCCACAACACAAACAAGATCTGCTACTGTTTTGGGACATGTCTTGTGTTGCAGAGATTGAATGGCACTAAAATATTCAAGATCTAAAATATTTAGATCCGGGGAATTTGGTGGTTAAGACTTTAATTGTATATCAAAGCCATCTTTTGAAGCTGCTTCTTGAAATGCTTTATCCGAAGAACGAACATGTGTTCTGGCATTGTCATGTTGAATAAAAATAGTCTTTCCATGATCTTCACTTGGCCATTTTCACGAATTGCAGGGAGAAATTTGTCAATCAAGCAAGCTTTTATATTCTCCCTCTTAACAGAAGTTGATGCTTTTAGCTCCAAAGTTCCAGCATCTCTGTTCTTACTCCGCCTCTTAGCTGGCTCCATATGAACAAATGGAAATATTCCAATTTTTCCAGAAAATATTTCTTTTCCCTCATTATCATATCTGGGACGAGCCATAGCAGCAAGAAACATAACCTTTGTGATGAAATTCTTACTTTGGCATGTACGATGTGGATCGTCTTCAGCCGGAAGTAGATAATACTTTTCGCTCTTCTTCGTCATATAAAGCCATTTTCATCGATATGCACAATATCATACATATCAATAAACTTTGTCTCATAAGGTAAAGTATTCTTATCGAGCATAGAAAAGCAAAATTCTAGTCCTTTTACCATATTCTCATCCTTCAAATGTGGCTTGATCAGATTGCTATGACGTTTAATATCTCCTTCTTTCTTACGTCTGTGTAATGTTCCAACACTCATTTCCATAGACATAGCAAACGTTCTTGATGTACTCAGGTTTTAACCACTAAAACCAACCGCAAGTGCACGGTAGTGCGCGGTAGTATATAGGGATTGAATTCCTCAGAGACCAAGGTTACACTATAAATCTTCGAGAGAAGAGTCAAGCTAGAACGACAAGAGTTTGTTTTGATTGTTTCAATTTCAGAAATGTAAATAACAGAATGTAAATTAAGTTTCACAGATGAATAAAAACGCTAGGCCATGGGTATTCTCAGGAAAACATAAATCAAGATATGACTGCTAGACAGGGGATTCATATTTAAACCGTTCTCGAACTCAAACAACAAGCATAGTTTAGTTAACTTTCGGTAAACTAAACCTTATGAATTAGAAATCTAAAGATCAACTTCCGTTTTATCTAGAATTCTAATCATGCAATTTAACAAGTTTGATTTGTTCACAAGTTTCCTAACAACGACTACCGTCGGTTATGAACACTTGTTCATCTAGATTCGTTTCAGAAGTTTAAACAATCATTTTCGGTGAGTTTAAACAACCTAGAGATCATGAACAAGGTGTGCAGTCCAGTTCAAGCAATAAGATACATCTAGATGAAGAACCAATGGGATTAACCCCTATCTAACATGTCAGTCTCAATGATTCATGGATCCCTTCGATTCACCCTAGCCTAACTGTAGGATTACTCAGACATGAAATGAAGAACACGGAAAATAACATAATGATTCATTGAATAGAAATGTGAAATCAAATAGGGTTCAGAAAGAGCTTCTCTATCAAGAGTATAGATTTCTTCTCCTAGAGCTTACAATCTCCAAAAGCCAAAACCAATCCAATGTAAAATGAGAGCGTGCTGAGAAAAACACTCAGCAACTGCAACAAATAGGGTTCAACACGTTTTTCACGAAATCCCTAAACAAAACCGGTTCAAACTTGAATAAAACCGAAAATCTGGTTTTCTTGCGCGCAGACCAGCTTGGATCGACCACGGGATCGACCGATCCAGGAGTGGATCGGTCGATCTGTATGACGAAGATCGACTCACTTCTTATCTCGGTCGATCGAAATATGTTCCGTAAATCCGTGCAAAAACGGATCGACCAAGAGATCGATCGATCCAGGAGGGGATCGATCGATCCATGTTATGCGGATCGACTGGCTTCTTGCTCGGTCGATCGAAATTTGTCCCGCACCAAAGAGCCAAATTTGCATTTTTGGATCGATCGATCCACTCCCTGGATCGATCGATCTAGCTCTATTTCACACATTCTTCTTTTCCTTGCTCCTTGTGCTCAAAACTCCATCCTAAAGCATTCCAGACCTGAAAAGACTCGATAAACAACAACAAGACTCAAAAAATGGTTGAAAACATGGGTTAGAATACGCTAAAAACGCAATATATCAACTCTCCTATACTTAGTCTTTTGCTTGTCCTTAAGCAAATTACCATGATCCGAGAAAGAGGTTTGAAAACGTGAGAACTCACATATCCTTTAGAACACTGTGTTACTATTTTCAGTTGCAAGCCACATCTAATTGCACCAACCAAAGAAGGTACTCCATGTACTCGACCTCAGCTTAGCAACCCAACCGTTTTCAGCCCACAACTCATGAGAGTTGTCCAAATTCACCATCACCAACCCTATTTAGAGCTGAACGTACAGTCTCATCGAGGGAATACTGATCACAAGACACATGGATTATCACTCATTCAAGTTCTTGATCACACATATAATTTCTTTCCTTTCTCTTTTCTCGCTTCACTCAGTCAATTTCTCCCTACTTTGTAGGGTATCATTTTATTTTATTTTATTGACTGATTTTATTGGACAGGCTTCCATGAGACACAAGCACTAATGGTGGTTGCCACTAAACACCTAGTTCACTTCTTTTTGATCTTTATCCTTCTCTTTTTGTTTCTCTTTTCATTTTTTTTTAAGACCGGACCAACACCGAACTCGATCCACTGATCGATCTAACCGAGATCGATCGATCCCAATTATGACCGGTCGATCCGACTAAGTCGATCCAAGAGACATCGAAACACATGAAGTTGCAAAACTATTTTCGATCGACCGGGTCACGAGCCAATCGATCTGCGAATCGATCCACTGCGGATTGATCGATCCTCCTTTGCGATCAATCGATCCCGTCCCCAGGTAAGTGTACCAAATCGATTTCTTTCGGTCTTCTCCGGTTTACTCCCACTTGATTTGAACCGAACAAACAAGATTCTATGCATGCTAAGTCGATTTTGGGATCAAAACCTTCATTTCTCCTCCCCCAAATCGATTTCATAGAGAGAAAAAGGTTTCCAAACCCCCAATTCCTAACTTCCTCAATTTCACTCTGTTTTTGACGATTCTTGGGTCTAATCCATACGATTTTGCGACCTGATTCTGAATCTGTCCCTATCTCCTTCGATTTGCAAAGGTATGGAACTCAAAACCCATTTTTGAGTTTGAAAATATAAGGTGAAATTTTTGAGTTTTTTAGAGTTGTTTGGCTTGAATTGTGTGTTAGGATGTTGATTAGTGATGATTTCAGACATAACCCATGCCTTAATTCATAGTTTTAGTGTTGATTTAGGAATTTAGGTTTTGTTCTTGATAAAAAAAAAAAAAAAGGGGGTAAGAAATGAGAATTGGAGATGAGTTTAATTGTGTCTAATTGTCATATTTTTGAAAACTCATTTTTGAAATTTTGTTTAATTGTAGAAGATGGGTAAGTCAACCTCGAGGAAGAATCATAAACAAAAGGTAGTAGCACGACCAGACACTCAGGATGTGGATACAGCTGGTGCATCCAACTCAGTCCAACCGGAAAGTGAGGAAATTCAGGCAGCAGCTCCTTGACTACACTACAAAAGAGTTGGGAATAGTGCGGGATGTCAAGAAGATGTGGAAGAACATGAGGCTTGGAACTCTTGGTTATGATCCTGAACCTATTTATCCGGAGCTGGTTATACAGTTTCTTTCCTCCATCGAGTTGCACTATAAGTCAGAGACGAATAGGGTGGCTGGTGAAGGCAAGCTTACTTTCCTCATCCATGGAGTACTTTATGAGATGACCATTCATCAGCTGTGTACACTGTTTGGCTTCGAAGCCAAACATGAGGCGTGCTCTCTACCCGATTTCCCTCAGGCTTGTCTCGTATGGTGTGAGATCGCTAAGACCAACTACGTTTCCAGAGAGGTCAAGCTTTCTATGGTTAGGAATTCAGTTCTACGAGTGGTCGCCAAGTATTTGAGTCATCTTCTGCTAGGAAAAGAGGAAGCAGGATCACTTACAGGAGATGAGGCACATCTCATTCATTACGGGTTGCCTTTAGCTCTCAGGCCGGTTTATGACTTTGGAGAGCAACCTCCCGTAGAGCTTTCAGTTAACATGGGAGCACTGTTCGTTGATATGCTATTTGTTAGGAAGTTCAGAGGCCTGGGTGATCATTTCAAGAAGCCTTTGGAGGAATCCATAGGTGGTCTCTTCACTCGGATCTTCAAGTATCATGACATCGTTCTCTCGAGGACTCCTTGTTTGGATGCTATTAGCAGGTTCGAAGCCCAGTTCCTCACTAACACCAGGACTCTCTCCCCTGGTAAGATCTACCGGTTTACCCTTCCTGACGGCGAGGTCTTTCTCTGCAAGCTCCCACAGCCTTCCATTACATCTATGACGTCTGTGGAGAACATGCGCTTCAGGCCTCCAGCTGAGTTTCTCTACACACCTCATACACCAGGTCCCAAACGTCGTCGAGGCTCTTCTTCTTCAGGTCCAGCTCAGAGAGAAGACGAGCATGACCCTACTCCTGACTTCACAGCTGATCACACTGCCCATCCCTCTATGGAGTACTTGCTGCCAGCTTACACGGGACAGTATGACCCTGCAGCACCGCCCTTGGATGGTACACCGCAGCAGCAGTTCGCTTGGACTGCAGATACACTAGGGAAGCTCTCGACGATGATGCAGACCATTTGGGGAGCACTTGTGAAGGTCCGATGTCCACCACCTCCATCTTGTTGCCGCGCTCCGCAGACTTCCGAGCCTTCCGAGCCGGCTGATGACATTGGAGGCATACCTGATGTTACTGGACACAGAGATACCGACACCTTGGACGACGATGATGCAGCTGATTCAGACCCTGATGCACGCCTTCCTAGGCGCAGGCGCAGACTAGGACAAAGCAGGAGTTGCAGTCCCGACGACCATGCGTGATCAGTATCATCTCTTTCTATCCATTGTATTATATCATTTTCTTTATCTTTATGTACTTTTGCATTTGTCGTATTCTCCTTTGGATTTATTTTTCACGCCGAGACGGTGTGAAATAAGTCTGGGGGAGAGTACATTCTAGGACTAACGTTATCTTGTGTTTCTTTTTGTGTTTCTGTTGAGTCAGTTTGTTTCAAATCAGTATGTTTTATTGAGTAAGTTTGTTTCAAGTTCCCGCCTGTCACGCGGGTGACCTGGGTTCGATCCCCGGCAACGGCGCCAAAAACTTGATGTACTCAGGTTTTAACCACTAAAACTAACTGCAAGTGCATGGTAGTGCGCGGTAGTATATAGAGATCAAATTCCTCAGAGATCAAGGTTACACTATAAATCTTCGAGAGAAGAGTCAAGCTAGAACGACAATAGTTTGTTTTGATTGTTTCAATTTCAGAAATGTAAATAACAGAATGTAAATTAAGTTTCACAGATAAATAAAAACGCTAGGCCATGGGTATTCTCAGGAAAACATAAATCAAGAAATGAATGCTAGACAGGGGATTCAGATTTAAACCGTTCTCGAACTCAAACAACAAGCATAGTTTAGTTAAATTTTGGTAAACTAAACCCTATGAATTAGAAATAGAAATCTAAAGATCAACTTCCGTTTTATCTAGAATTCTAATCATGCAATTTAACAAGTTTGATTTGTTCACAAGTTTCTTAACAACGACTACCGTCGGTTATGAACACTTGTTCATCTAGATTCGTTTCAGGAGTTTAAACAATCATTTTCGGTGAGTTTAAACAACCTAGAGATCATGAACTAGGTGCACAGTCCAGTTTAAGCAATAAGATATATCTAGATGAAAAACCAATGGATTAACCCCTATCTAACATGTCAGTCTCAATGATTCATGGATTCCTTCGATTCACCCGAGCCTAACTGTAAGATTACTCAGACATGAAATGAAGAACACAAAAAATAACAGAATGATTCATTGAATAGAAATGTGAAATCAAATAGGGGTAAGAAAGAGCTTCTCTATCAAGAGTATAGATTTCTTCTCCCTAGAGCTTACAATCTCCAAAAGCCAAAAGCAATCCAATGTAAAATGAGAGTGTACTGAGAAAAACACTCAGTAACTGCAAAAAATAGGGTTCAACACGTTTTTCACGAAATCCCTAAACAAAACCAGTTCAAACTTGAATAAAACCGAAATATCTGGTTTTCTTGCGCGCAGACCGGCTTGGATCGACCACGGGATCGACCAATCCAGGAGTGGATCGGTCAATCTGTATGATGAAGATCGACTCACTTATTATCTCGATCGATCGAAATATGTTCCGCAAATCCGTGCAAAAACGGATTGACCAAGAGATCGATCGATGTAGGAAGGGATCGATCGATCAATGTTATGCGGATCGACTGGCTTCTTACTCGGTCGATCGAAATTTGTCCCGCACCAAAGAGCCGAATTTGCATTTTTGGATCGATCGATCCACTCCCTGGATCGATCGATCTAGCTCTATTTCACACATTCTTCTTTTCCTTGCTCCTTGTGCTCAAAACTCCATCCTAAAGCATTCCTGACCTGAAAAGACTCGATAAACAACAACAAGACTCAAAAAACGGTTGAAAACATGGGTTAGAATACGCTAAAAACGCAACATATCAGTTCTCAAAGTTGTTCGCTTGTGTAATGGGATGCTAGCAACTTTCTCCAAATCAAGTGAAATCTTCTTACGACCACAATTTCCGGTTCTTCTATGGGAAACGTCGACTTTTCCGTTATTAGAGGAGTCTCTTGCTTATCGCCAAATCTTTTGTACCAACTGTATATCAACTGAAAATAAATCTGAAACTTCTCTTGTATGAATTTTTTTAAGAACTCCATTGACACTCCTTTGTAGCAAAGCTCTGAAAATCTCCCATCGCTCATCATTAGATAGGTTTCTTCTAGTTCATGGTGGAATTATTGCCGCTCCAGATGGAATTTCGTTCTCTGGTGTAACATATATAACGATAAGACAATAAGCATAATGAACAAATAAGAAGATGAATAACACTTGTAATACTCCAAGAGATGAGAACATAAACAGAGATTGTAACCTGAATAATGATCGAGAGGATGATCAATTGATAATACTCCATCACTGTTACTTGAATTTTCTTCCGTAGGTGGAACTTGGTTTAGATCAATCAAAACTTCATTTTCATGGTTTGTAAATGGAAAATTCAAATCAATATTATAATCCATCTACAATTGTTGTAAACTATTTTTAGATTGAACAAATTATATAGTGATGAACAATTGATGTTTCGTTTCCTTTTTGGATCCATTACAAAACTTTAAAGTTTTGGTTCAAACTGTTTATGATAAAAATTTGGCTTCAAATGTTTCTACGTACAATTGATAACTTGGTTTATGATAATCATTTAAGGGATTAAAAACAATAAAGAATGGAGTATTGAATATTGAGTTGACTATAAATTTCCATTTGCATTCTCAAAAAAAACAATAAAGAATAGAGTAATTTTTATGATATTTTTATACTTAATAAATAATTTTTTTTAAATGTGTGCATTTACTTTAAAAATTACATTTTAGGACAGATGGAGTATTTTTTATTTATTAATCTATGTGATAGTATAGTTGATGATAAGAAGTGAAGTGAAGTGAATTTAAAAGTTAATCATAAGAAGTGAACCTAATTATTGTTCTTTCATATATATATATATATATATATATATATATATATATATGGTTCTAAGTAAAGACAAAGCATGGCCAAACTGCAATCAAAATCAAATTTTGGTTTCATTTCTTACCAAACTGGAAATTTAAACCGAGCATTCGGAAAAGAAAAAAGGTTTGTTAAGTCCGAAAAAAGAACCCAACAAGTTTGGTGAAGGAAAAAAAAGACATTTTACCGAATTGTCAATACCCACCATTAATTGACAATATCATCATCTTCTCCCCAGTTAACCGAATCGAACTCGCTCCCAATTAAAAGAAAAATATCCCGAGCATGTTAAACGACAAGGAAAAAAACACACAAGTGACACGTGTCATTATTGGGCAAATAAGATGAGGTTACTGTAACGTGTGGTCATCACACTTACACTTCCTTCTTTCTTTCTACCACCTCCCGTCCTCATCCCTTTCCTTCTCCGATCTCTATTTATAACGTATTCGAGAAATACAATTATTAAAATATCTAATCTTTTTGTGTTGCCCACAAGACAAATAAATTCTTTCTTCTCTCTATCTCTTCTCTTGTAAGATATTTTTGCATGAGATTTCGAATCTTATCGCTTCCTCTGTGATTTAGCCATGGTTACTTTGACGAAGCTTCAAGTATACCCACGTTGTTTGGATCACCGTCTCGGATTCATGGATCATCAACGGGTCGGGTCAAGATTGAGTTGTAGAGAGCGTAACAATAGGGTTTATGTGCATCGGTGTGAGAGTGATTTAGAGAAGAAAAGGGTGGAAAGGCGGAAAAAGCGTGAGAAAGAGGGAAACGGGTTGTTGGATTCTCTTAAATCTGGTGTTAGTAAGTTGGGGTTCTTATCTAAGGATGAGTATAATCAGAAAGTTCAAAATTTAGAGATGGTTTTCTCTTCGGTAAGTCTTAAAGAATCTGACCCTTCTGTTTCAAGCTTTTTCTGAATTGAGATAGGTTTATAGTACTTGGTTTGGTCTAAAGCTGCTTTAAGTGTAATGAATATGTTTATTGGGTATTTATGGTTGGTTATCTATTTGCAGGTTGCTGTTCAAATTGCTAGATACATTGTGACGATGACGGGCACTGGAGCTATTCTCTTGATTGGGTTTCAGTTGTCAGGTTAGTGTTAGTGATTTAGAACATTGTTTAGAAGTTGTAGTCTGAACTGACTCGGTTGTCTCTGTGTGTGTATTGTAATGAAAAGGTGGAGATAGTTCGATGAATTCATTGGTTTGGTATAGCTGGCTTGGTGGAGTTATCATTGGAACCATGACTGGTGCTAACATGGTTTTGGAAGATCACTACCGAGCCGGTCCACGCAATGTTGTTATAACCGGAAGGTAATTTGTTTGTTTTTTGTTACATTGCCAATTTCTTTTCTTTTTTTTTCAGTTGTGCTAATGTGTGTTTTGACGATATGTTTTAGCACGAGGGGACTAGGGAAAGCACTTGCTAGAGAGTTTCTTCTCTCTGGAGACAGAGTCATCGTTACATCCCGCAGGTAGTAGCTCTATATGTGATAGTATGTATTAGCTTCTTTTACTAAATGGAGTCTTATGCTTTGTTTTGTTTTCTTTTGTGAAAATCAGTTCTGAATCTGTTGATATGACTGTGAAAGAGCTTCAGCAAAACCTCAAAGAGATTATGAGTAAAGCTAGTGAATCAGATAGAAAGAAACTGGGTTATGCTAAAGTGGTTGGTATTGCCTGTGATGTTTGTAAACCAGAGGACGTTGAAAAGTTGTCGAATTTCGCTGTAGAAGAGCTTGGTTCCATTAACATATGGGTAAAGAAAAACATCATTTCATTTCTTTAAAAGATTTTCCCTTTAATCATATTTTTCATTACTGACTTTGTTCTTTGGACAGATCAACAATGCTGGTACTAACAAAGGCTTTAGACCGCTACTTGATTTCACGGAAGAAGATATCAAGCAGGTAAAGAATCCTTTATAAAAGTTCTAACTTATGGCTTGAACAAAGGTGGAGTGAAGTTAATTGGGTCTTTTATTTGAAATATTTTTGCAGATTGTGTCCACAAACTTGATTGGATCGATTCTATGCACACGAGGGGCGATGGAAGTGATGAGTAGACAAGACAACGGTGGACACATCTTTAACATGGATGGTGCTGGTTCTGGAGGCTCTAGCACTCCTCTCACGGCTGTGTAAGTGATCAAAAATCATTCGATTCAATGGTACTCATCTTTACTTAATGGATTCGAGCATGGTTGCAGATATGGGTCAACCAAATGTGGACTTAGGCAATTTCATGGCTCTATTGTGAAAGAATCCCAAAAGACAAAAGTTGGCTTGCACACTGCTTCCCCGGGCATGGTTCTCACCGAACTTCTTCTCAGGTATCCACTTGCTTCGGCACCAAATCTTTTTTTTCTTGGTAACCAAAATTATTCAACGTTTTATTTGGCAGTGGTTCGAGTATAAAAAACAAGCAGATGTTTAACATAATCTGCGAGCTGCCCGAGACAGTAGCGAGAACGCTAGTACCACGAATGCGTGTTGTGAAAGGTTCAGGAAAATCAGTCAATTACCTAACTCCTCCAAGGATATTGCTAGCCATTGTCACTTCATGGCTCAGGAGAGGCCGGTGGTTTGACGACCAAGTAAGTGACAGGTCTTTGGAAAATCCTTCCAACAGTTTATCCTGCGCTTACGCAAAAATGTGTCTTGTGTTTGCAGGGACGGGCGTTATACGCAGCGGAAGCGGACAGACTAAGGAACTGGGCAGAGAACAGGACGAGGTTGTCGTTAACAGACGCGATGGAGATGTATACAGAGAATACTTGGGTCTCTGTTTTCTCTCTTTCTGTTGTTTGTGCATTCATCATCGTATCAAGCACCACACCTAGCTCTTTCCCGGGCACATGACCAAATGTAAAAGGTACATGTTATGTAACGGGACCAATTTGTTCAACTCTTCTCTGGTGATGACGCACCTTATCCGCATGATTATAATTGTAGAATCTTTTGTTGTTTGACAAAAAAAAAACTTAAGATCTTTTGTTCATAGTAGGTTTCGGTTGTTGCGACAAAGGGCTTTGCACGTTTAAATAAACTTATATTTTCTGGACATTGATGGTCTAAATTCAAATAAGACCCTATTTAAATATGATCGCACTCAAATAGATGCATGATTAATCAGGCTATTCGCAGAGTCCAAATAATAATTTCGAGGTGTTAAATTGGTTATTTATGTGAAAATAATCATGTCTAAATGAGTGTTTAAATCAACATTTTCTTTGTCCGGACATTGATATTTTTTCTACCTCAAGTTGAAGATACCAAGGACCAAGTGATCTAACCCCCCTTGGTGTGCGGACAGTGCAACGCTAGTCCTTATACCATTGTTAATTTACAATAGAAAATTGATCTAATTTATGTATGTCTATTAGCCATTTTAATCTTTTGATCTACGGGTTCAAAGTTGTAGTCCCAATATGCATGTGTTATTTCTGTATTTTACACTCATGCAAGTTCTTATCACTTTTGAAGGGGAAGGAGACTATGAACACTCGTGAATCATTCAGCTTGACCATGATATATATTGGTCGCTCAGTCTTTCTTCTTATGTCTGTTATAATTGTGAACTCTTTCTTTAGAATAACTTTGTTTATTAAATGAATACTCGTATGTAACTAACTCTCATTGATCTCATAACGATCAAGCTGACTCATGACGTCACAAGTTTGTTACAATAAGCATTAACAAAGTATTTATACTACTTCATGAACTCATCCATGTCATCTTATTTCATCTCTTCACTTCTCACTCGCAACGCTTCCCTCTTCTTATCTTTGCTCCTTCTATAGTAGACTCGTAGTGGCCTATCAATACCCCCGTACAAGACCCAGCTTGTCCTCAAGCTTATACTGTGGAAACTGCACCAACGCATCCCTCATGCGAATCTACGACGTCTCGTGCACCGGCAACCCACGCCATTGCATCAACATTTCCAAATGACCCGAAGAATCATATCTCGTATCGAGAATCGCTTGTGGTTCCACGACCAATTCATCTTCAACTGATAATTCACTTGGTAAAAGAGTAACCACATGATCCTTTCCTAATACCGGTTTCAATTGAGAGACATGAAACACGGAATGAATTTTTGACTCCGGAGGCAACTGTAAACGATATGCAGCAACACCAATCCTCTCTAGTACTGGAAATGGACCATAGTATCAAGCTGCTAACTTCTTGCATAATCGTTTCAACACTGAAGTTTGCCTATAAGGTCTCAACTTCAAGAACACCAAATCACCCACGACGAACTGCAAATCCCTTATATGCTTATCCGCATTGTTTTTCATCAATTGTTGAGCCTCCACCAAATGACTCTTAATATCCTTCAGCACCTCATCACGCATCAACAAAGACTGCTCCAATTCAAAATTTCCTGTCGATCCCGACTCATAACCCAACAACTGCGGAGGATCCCTACCATACATAACTTTGAATGGTGTACAATGCAAAGCAGTATGGTAGCTCGTATTATATGAAAACTCCGCCCATGATAGAAACTCCAACCACTTTTTTGGATGCACAGAAGTGAAACACCGCAAGTATGTTTCCAGACAACGGTTAAGTACTTCCGTCTGACCATCTGATTGAGGATGATATGCAGTACTATACTTCAACTTAGTACCTGCTACCCGAAAGCACTCACGCCAGAAAGTACTCAAGAATATCCGATCTCTATCAGATACAATTGATCGAGGAAATCCATGTAGTTTCACCACTTCTTTGATGAAAATAGACGCTACATCAACCGCTGTAAAAGGATGTTTAAGCGCAATAAAATGACCATATTTACTCAAACGATCCACCACTACCAAGATCACATTCTTGCCTCCTGATTTAGGTAAACCCTCCACAAAATCCATGGATATATCATCCCACACACGATCCGGTATTGGTAACGGTTGTAGTAATCCAGCAGGGCAGAGTGTCGAATACTTATGACGTTGGCACACTTCACATTCTGAAACAAATTTATGAATATCCTTCAACATATTATGCCAGTAAAAACACTCCTGAATTCGCTTCTTCGTTCGTAAGATCCCAGCATGTCCTCCCACTACTGTCGAGTGAAACTCTGAAAGAATCAGAGGAATCAAAGCCGAATTCCTAGGAATGACCAATCTCTTTTTATAAAACACTCTGTCAGCCACAACCGTATACCCCTCCTTCATTGGTTCCTTGTTTAACACTCTGTCCCTTAACTTCTTAAGTTCCACATCCCTCTCAATCTCCGTATACAAGTCCTCCATTTGTAATGACCTTGGGATTGTCAAAGCCAACAACTGCGACTGAACCCCCATCTGTTCATCCTGACTCATTCTTGAAAGTCCATCAGCCGCTGCATTATCTATCCCTGGCTTGTAAACAATCTCAAAATCATATCCCAAAAGCTTCGTCAACCAACACTTATAATCCATCGATACTTCTCGTTGCTCCAGCAGATATTTTAAACTTTTTTGATCCGTACGCACCAAAAATTTTCGTCCCATGAGATAGTGTTTCCACTTCAAAATCGCCAAGACAATAGCCATAAGTTCTCTTTCATAGATGGGTTTGAGCCTTTCCCTCATCGTCAACCCATGACTAAAGTACGATATTGGCCGATTGTTCTGCATTAACACAGCACCTAGGCCGAAACCTGAGGCATCAGATTCAACAATGAATAATTCGCTAAAATCTGGCAATACCAAAACCGGCGCTGAAACCATTGCTTTCTTCAATGTCTCAAACGCAGATTGTGCTCGTGGTGACCATTCAAAGAGATCCTTCTTCAACAACTCAGTGAGTGGCCGAGCTATGGTTCCATAATTCTTAATGAATCTCCTATAGTAGCCCGTTAACCCAAGAAACCCTCGCACTTCTTTAGTATTCTTTGGAAACAGCCACTCTTGTACAGCTCGTGTTTTATTCGGGTCAGTTGCTACACCTTCGTTGGAAATGATATGTCCCAAATACTCAACGGAAGGTTGAGCGAAGGAACACTTCTTCTTATTTGCAAACAGCTTTTGGTCACGAAACACATCTAACACCATCTGTAAGTGACGCGTATGCTCCTCCAACGTTCGACTGAATACCAATATATCATCGAAAAACACGAGTACAAAACGTCTCAAAAATGGTCTGAAAATAGCATTCATCAACGCTTGGAACGTTGCTGGAGCGTTCATTAGACCGAATGGCATAACTAAAAATTCGTAATGCCCATCCGTAGTTCTGAATGCCGTTTTCTCTACATCCTTGTCTTGCATTCGAATTTGATGATATCCAGACCTTAAATCCAACTTCGAAAACACAGATGCTCCCTTCAACTCATCAAGCAACTGATCTATCAATGATATTGGGAATTTATCAGGAATTGTTGCTCTGTTAAGTGCGCGATAATCCACACAAAACCTGAATGACTTATCCTTCTTCTTTACCAATAAAACCGGAATAGAGAAAGGACTTCTACTTGGTCTTATAATCCCTGATTGCAGCATCTCTTTTACCATCTGCTCCATCACCTCTTGCTGTGCGTGTGGATATCAATAAGGTCTGACACTCACTGGGCCACATTGAGGAAGCAAATTAATAGCATGTTCATGATCCCTTTTTGGAGGTAACTCCTGCGGTATATCAAAGATCTTCGGATTCCTCTGTAATACCGCATTGATTTCCTCTGGTATTGGTAAATCTCCAATCTGTAAAGCTCCCAATTCCGTATCAGATTCCATATCACTGCTCTGCATTGACTCTGCTGACATAGAATCCAACCGATTACTGGTATGCCCATGTAAACTGCAATCCCCTGTTATCGATACCCATGACCCTTTGTAAACAAAAGACCATTCATGTGCTTCCCAATTAACTAAGCACTTGCCCAGTGTTCGCAACCACTGAATGCCAAGAATAACATCAGCTTTCCCAAGCTCTAAGGCAATAAAATCCGTTGAAAACTCCAGTCCTTGCAGGGCGAAGGTAATATCTTTGCAAACTCCCAATCCTTTAACCGACACCCCAGTCCCTAACATCACTTCCAGGTTCTGATGATTAGTTGGTGTAACTTTTAATTTTGACAAAACTGAAGGAGAAATGAAGTTATGCGTTGCTCCACTATCCAACAACATTACCACTGAAATTTTGCCAATCTTTCCCCACACTTTAGTTGTCGTTGGGGATGATAATCCCAAAAATGAATTCAGTGAAAGCTCCATCAGTTCTGTTTTTGCTGCCGTTGGCTGCTCTGTTTCCAACTCAATAATCTCCACCATATTTTCCTCTAACACTTCCATTGCCCATCCATTGATCACCGTCATGATCTGTAATTCTGCTTGTCCACACAGATGTCCTTTAAACCACTTCCCCTTACATTTGAAACAAATTCCATCGCGTCTCATCTGATCCAGTTCTGCATCCGTATGATATTGACGAGGTCTCAATGTTTGCGTATTCTTCTCTTGCGGACCTTGCTTGTTAAAGTTGCTCTTATCAGGCACCATTATCGCTCTCCGATTATAACTATTGTAATTTGTCTGATTTGTTCTGCTCCGTAACTGATACCCTTTTTCATCACCCATGACTTTGCAAAACACTGTCTTCTGCATCTTCATGACAGCTGCTTTGTGATTCTTTAACCCTCGTGGTTCCTTCATTCTAATAACTTCTTTCATCTCAGGTTTTAGACCATTATAAAAAAACTTCTCCAGATTCTTCTCATCTACTCCGCTTACTTGAGGTACCAACGACTCAAATTCATTCACGTAATCAGCGATATCCCCAGTCTGTTGAATACTAAACAACCGCGCTGCTGGTTCATCATCTATTGCTCCTGCAAATCTGTCCAGCAATCGCTCTGTGAACTGCGTCCAACTTAGAAACGGCTCGGTAACCAATTCACCATTGAACCAATTCAACACTGGTCCCTCCAAACTCAAGCAACCAAGTCCAATTTCTCCACATCGTTGTAATTTCCAAATCGGAAAAACCTTTCCACTCGAGAAATCCAATCAAACGGCAAACAACCAGAGAATACATGCATATCAATCTTCTTCAATAAACTATCGCGATTCTCTAAGGTACCATTGATTCCCCGATAACCTAACGGATTCGAGATTTGTTCCGGTGAAGGATTCGAAAGCGGTACCTGCGACGACGAAGCAATCTCTTTCCCGATCATTGTGCAGCAAAACCTTGTGCTTCTATTCTCGCTAACATGTTCGATATTGCCGTCATCTGCCTCTCTACAGCTTTGATCCTCTGATTTGATTCCACACCAAGAGTACGGATCTGCTTCTCCAAAGATCCGAATCGTTCTGTTGACTCGCGATCCGCTTTCGCCAGCTTATCGCACCCGATGCGCATAATCTCCAAATCGTCTTGCATCTGCGCCACCGTCGTCTCGATTTGCATTTCAGAATCCTCCGATGTCGCCATCGTCGCTAACGTTCGATCCAGTATCACAAGCGCACCAATTTGTTATGATTGTGAACTCTTTCTTTAGAATAACTCTGTTTATTGAATGAATACTCGTATGTAACTAACTCTCATTGATCTCATAACGATCAAACTGACTCATGACGTCACAAGTTTGTTACAATAAGCATCCCCGAATAGTAAAACAGTAACAGAGTATTTATACTACTTCATGAACTCATCCACGTCATCTTATTTCATCTCTTTACTTCTCACTCGCAACTCTTCCCTCTTCTTATCTTTGCTCCTTCTATAGTAGACTCATAGTGGCCTATCAATGTCATACATAAAATTTTCTTGATTTTCTTTATTACATGATCTAAATTCCATAAGAGTTTAATAAATGATACCCATCCCATGCTGGCTGAAATCATGAATACGAAGGATTCTTCTCATTAGGTAGCTTGTCGCTGAGATATGTTTACTACCGGATATATGTTCCTTCATCCTTAAAATGTGATGATTAAAAGTTTACCTGATGTATGCAACCCAACTAATCATTTTAAGTGTATGATCAGGTCTTTTTGCTTCTGTCACCAAAACATATAATTGATTATTCGTAATTGTTTGTTTCTTGTTCTTGTAGCTTATCTCCTTATACTGAGACTAGTGGCGGATCCAGAGATATACTTAACCGTTGTCACATATGTATAATGGAAAGGTGTCAGTAGGGATCTGATCACTGGGTTATGTGGTGTCAATGACAGCAGCACAACCATTTTTGCTACTGATTTTTTAACAAATCTTACACAATTTCATTTATTTGGTTATTTTAGGGATGTCATGTGACCCCCTATAACCTCTATAGATCCTGCCTCTGACTGAGACCTCCACAGTCTCCACTAGCCTCTAACACATGTTCCTAGCTGTTTTTGGACTTCATATTGTAGATAGTATAATTTTGGGCTCTTCCCACTGGTTATTCTATCTTCAATAGTTCCACATGGCTTGCTACATACACCATAGTAGCTTTTTTTGAATCTTGAACATTAAGGGCTTCTTGAACATCAAACACTTCTTCAACGTTAAGAGCTTCTTGAACATCCATGAAGCCAAAATTGTTTTTTTCTGCAGTTTGAGGAACTGATATGCTCAAATTATCTTTAAAAAATCCTCTCAAACAAAAGTGTGATTGTAGTCCTTCAGACTTGAATCCAAAGAAAGTGAACGCCCAATACATTGGCAGTTTTTGGTTAAGCTAAGTCAAATACAAGAAAGCAATATATCAAAACAGTAAATCGGTTTTGTAAGACATATGAAAAAACACTAGACTTAGGGATAATCAAACATTTAATCGTAACTGAAACAAATAGATGTTAAGAGTTATTTATAGAAATCCTAAAACTCTAATTCAATAGTAAGTTACCCAACTCTCACTGCGATAACTATCAAATACCTAATTCTAATGAAAGACCAATTTCAGTTGCAAATTCAATGAATCAAACAAGCAATAATCTCTAATTTGATTTGTTCCTAAATATTTAAACCAACTCTGTCCGCAAATAACTATTTAGCTCGTAAAAATTCAATTCATGTGTTAATTACACTCTCGTGTCTTACAGCTATTATAGAAACAAGCACGAGTAGAAATTCAAGAAAAGGATATAATCATATTATCCTAGCAATTCTATAAATCAACACTTCTTTGTAATTGTAACCCTAGAAGATCCTTAAATTTAACTGGTAGATTACTCAGACAAAATCAATCTTTGAAGTATTTTATGATCTTCTCTCCATAGGAATAAAATGTCGCCTAAACAGTGGCTGGAAAAATAATCTAAATAAATTAAAACATGTCCACGAGTCTTCTTACAAATATGAAAACCTCTGGTAATTCTTGAAACTTGGGTCCCCTTTGTCGAATCAGCATTGGTGTCAACCTACACCAGAGAAGTGTCGATCGACACCGTCTTAAAATATCAGCTTCGGCTTCAACTTTTGGGCACAACTCCTCTTGATGCTTCAAATGGCTCAATAATCTCTAAAATGCTCCATATGGCGACCCGCACTCGCAAAGCACGGATTACCATATGGTGATCCGCACACGCAAAGCATGGGTCACCATATGGCGACCCGCACTCGCAAAGCACGGGTTGCCATATTGTAACGCGCACACGCAAGTTACGGGTCACCATATTGTGACCCGCACACGCAAGTTACGGGTCGCCATATGGCGAACTGCGTACCAAAACTATGGGTTGCCATATAGCGACCTGAACTCATACAATCTGGGTCGTCACATGGCGACCTAAACCCACACTGTCTAGGTCGCCATATGGCGACCAAGGCTCTCTGAGTACGATCGTATAAAACGGCAACGGTTAGCTTAACGCCAAAGTTACCTAAGCTATATATGAGAAGTTTGAACGCATGCTTAAAATCAACGTCGTATCAAAGACGGTCTTTCAGAAAAATCGGAAAAACGCTCAAAGTCAGAAAAATGGCCCATATGCATAAAACGCGACTAAAGGCAGGCTTACATTTTTACATTTTTATACAAAACCAAGCACAATGGTGTTACGACAGTCTATCTTTATTGACACAAAGATAAATATCAAAAAATCAGAAGATAAATGTATAGGTCCGACTGGTGACCATTCTCGAAACAAAAGTAACGAATAGAAAAGGAATGTAGAGGAATAAAATAGCAGGAATGAAAAGGAATGGTTGTTCCTTCTCCAATTTAGCAAAAAACAATTTTGTTCTTTAGTTCTATACAAAAAAAGAATAAGAGGGAATGAGAAGAAAAATTTGTTCTTTGTGAATGGTGACTTTTTTAGGAACGTTAGGGAATGCATTATTCTTCGTTGTTCATTGGTCACTATTCATACCCGTAAAGTTTCCAAAGATAACCATGAAGATCGAGAAAAAAATGAATATTCCCGGAAATGAGATAAACTTGACTCATGGCAAAAAAGGAAGAGACAAACCGCCTTAAGAGATATATATAAAGAGAGCTAAGGCTAAAGGCGAAAGGGATCCCACAAAGATTAGGTCTAAAAACTATTGTTAGCTTTAGGAGAACTTAGAATCTAGGTGGTTAGACTAGCAAATTCAATACTTATAAAGTTTTTCTACTTTGTTCTTTTGTTTTCTATTGCTCATGAATTTTGCCTATTTCATTCCCGATGAAACCATGTAACTTTATCGTTGTCAATCAATAAAACGCCTTAATACAATTTACTTTTGATATTTTGTTATCTTTTTCTTCTTTGTTTCGTGTGTTTACGCAGATAATTCGGAATCTCTGTGAAGTCTAATTTTTTAGATTTTTCTTAAGATCACAAAAATTTTCCTTAAGATCACAAAATTAACAGTGTGAATTTTGGTTTTCATATTCATTACTTTCGACGAACGCGATCAAAAATTATTTATTAAATTAGGCAAAAACAAAAGTTGAGAAAAGATAAAGTGACGCTGCTATCAACTTTTACAAGAAATACGGTGGTGTATCTGCTGCTGTGTAAAATAGCAACAATTAATATGATGATGCAACTGTTTTTCAGCGTCTAAAATATGTCTACCGGTGCTAGTTTCCACATAATTTGACAAGAAGACAGTGATATTTTTGATTGCTAAACGCGGATGCATAAAGAGCAGGGCTATTGTTTTTTTTTTTTCTCTTTTCAAGAGTTGCAGAAACAAGAAATTAAATTTTACACTGTTGATCGTATTGGTTTTTTATTCAACGGTCCTTCTTGCTCCACATAGTAATAATAATCACGATCCTAACAGATTTGGGCTCTAATAAATTAATACACAATTTAAGAATCACCGAAAAAGCCCAATAATTCCCAAAAATCTACTTTATACCCCCTTGAAACTATCCATCAAAGTCTTGGCAGACGAGAATGGCGTCGAAGCAAGAATACGGCATCCCTTATACACCTCTTCCTTCCTCACAGCCTTCTCAAACCGTCATCGTTCTAACTCCTTATCGCCGGCACCGTCGCCCTTCCTTCCTCACCAACCTCCGCTGCTCTCTTCTCTTCACGGCCGCAATCCTCCTCCTCTCCGCCGCCGTATACTTCCTCTACCCTTCGGATCCAGAAATCAATGTGTCTCGAATCCAGCTGAATCACATACGAGTCCTCGATTCGTTTAAACCCACGCTCGATCTCTCGTTTTCGCTGACGATCAAAGTGAGGAACCGCGATTTCTTCTCCCTTGATTACGATTCGCTAGTGGTCTCGATTGGGTATAGAGGGAGAGAGCTAGGGCTTGTGAAGTCTCGAGGTGGACACCTTCGTGCTCGTGATAGCTCTTATATTAATGCGACTCTTGAACTCGATGGTCTAGAGGTTGTTCACGATGTTATTTACTTGATCGGTGATTTGGCTAAAGGTGTTATCCCTTTTGATACGATCGCTCAGGTCAAAGGTGATCTTGGTCTTCTTCTCTTTCAAATCCCTATTCAGGTAGGCTTCTAATTCACCTTTATGGCTTAGCAATGACCAATTTTTTTTAAACTCTGATGCAGTTTTGGAACTTCTATTTTGTTATTCCCAATTCACAAGTATTCTTGCGTTCTAGTATTTGTTTCTTAGACAGACATTTGTTTTGTTTTGTGACTTGACTCAGTGGTTCTGTGAATGATGTCGTGACCTCTGCTTACTTAGACTTTTCTAGATCCGGATTATATTTCTTGAATGGGAACATGTTTGAGCTGTTGTATTTCTAAGCTGATCGGGGTTTCTTGACCTTCTGAGATAAAATACTCATCTTTTTCAAGAATCATAGCTGTAGGGGATATGCGTGGCATCTTGTAAAAACCATTTATGTATTTGTGTAGAGTGGTGCTCTCTTTGGTTAATGTTAAATGAAATTTGGATAATTAACTGACAGAAGGGTCGGAAACTTCATTTTTTACTGCCTAACCATCATTCAGTTTTAAAACTACTGACATAACCTATACGTAGTTCAAACTAACTTTGTCAAGAGTTCCTGATTTAAATCGTTTGATTTTTAGATAACTTTATTGTCTCCAAGTTAAGATTTAAACATCTGAGTGATGGGTAAAACTGTTTATCTTGCAGGGCAAAGTGTCATGCGAGGTGTTAGTTAATGTTAACAACCAGAAAATTTCACACCAAGATTGCCATCAAAAGGTAATAAACCTGTTTTTTTTTGTTACTCGCGAGATCCTCTACTGGAATTTTATTGAACAATCTGATTTACTTACATTGTGAATCTGTGATATTAGTGTCTACAAAAAAATAGTCTTAATAGTATTACATCCAATATAAGTTTTTGTCCTTCTTAGTGGTAAATGGAAAGAAGACAGGCTCTTTTCTTAGCGGTAAATATAAGTTTTTATCTCTTGTACAAGGTCTGAGCACTTTAGACCTTTGCATGTTATCTTTACCGTTTCAATTTGAGTGCAGGTCAAATGTTTATAATCATTAGGTTGTTGTGAAAGCTAATCATATGTCTCCGCTTCGGTTTTGTAATGCGCAGTGAAACAAAATCCTGAGCTGGTCCAAAGTTGAAGAGGAATAGACCAGAGATACATATGTTGAATATGTTTTGGGGATATGATTTGTAAAATTTCTGTATAGATAAGATACTACTGGATTGCCATTGCTTAGTCGTGTGATTTCGTACGTCAACTATACTTTAACGAGATAACAATTAGGTCAATGGTTCTCTCTCAAGAAAAAAATTTAGGTCAAAGAGTGATGACCACTTTTATTGTGATGACCACTTTTATTGGGGGTGATTAATTGGGTTGTATGAACTAGAAGAGTCATCTCTTCTCTAGCCCATCTATTTGAGAGAATCTTCAAAAGATTTGTTCTAATTTTCTTTATAAATTGATTTGTTTTTATGAAAAGTTAAGACATTTACCGATTTACCTTTGGTTATCTAATAAAATAGAACAGCCAACAGTTTTTTTTTCTTTTCTTTCTTTTTTCATTTTGTTCTCTGCGATTTTTTCCAATCTGATTAAATCTTATTTTTGCGAAAATTATTTCTTTTCATCTTCTTTCTTGATATTTTTTTCTTCTTTCTCTTTGATTTTTTGTTAAATATTTAAATCTTCGACAACCTCTTTATAACATGTTGTCATCTATGGATACCAAACAAAATCTCCCGTTCTCCATCTTTATACTAAACAGAAGATATCAAGAACGGCAATAGCTCAGCCTGATACTTAGTTTTGGAGACATCGCGTAAGGATTTTCAATAACAGTTGTTGGGTTTATTTTTATTAATCTATCGTTCGAGGGAGACATGTTTCCTCCCTTAGAACTTTGGTATCGGTAAGCGCATCACTCACATCATTGGAACAGATTTTTCGGATCCCCAACTCCACCTCTGCATCAAATCCTTTTAGATTCTAGAGAATTCATCCTCTTCTTAGTTGACATTATAAGACAGACTATTGAAGTCAATGAAAAAGATAAGATGAACAAGGATAAAGACGAAGTTTAAAAATAACGAAAAAGAATTTTCTTCGAAAAAGGATAAAATTCGCAAAATTTCAGTTTTTTGAAGATTATGGAGGATTTGTAGTTATCTACGCGGAAATAGAACGATGTCCTAAAAATAAACGAGTTCATTAAAAGTATGGGGAATAATTGTTAGACTCAATTTCCAACGAGACAAACCATCTAGATAGGACCATGAAAACATAATGGGCCTGACCCATCACTACTCATACCGAGTTCGTCCTTGTCGATCAGGATAGAACCTCGAGCTTACGACAAAGCTGGAAGGTCGACAATCTACACGAGGACAAAAAGATCGGTCTTAGGAAAATATTCTCCTAACCAACAAGCTTAAGATTTCAGAGCTGATAACAAACCGAGGAACAAATAGAGGTAACAGACAGATAGAAAACGGCTATAAGGAGGAGAGGAAAAAAGAGAATAACACATACGAGACTGTAGATACTACACATTCGATCTCGACTTTGATCTCTATTAATAAAGTCTATTTTTCAATTGTAATATGATTACATTGTTGTGTATAAAAATATTGTTATCCACATTATTATTTTCCTTAATCTTTACAAACGATCACTACCAAATACCTAGTGTGTTTTAGGATCCATAAAAATCTAATATCTCTCAATTTAATAAAATGAAATATTTATTTTACATGCTTGTATCTTAAAATCAAAATAATATGTTCTGTACTTTAAATTATATGTCAATTTTAAAATGAAAAGGTAATTTTCAAACTACAATTTAAAATGGACATTGTGAATGAATCGAGTAATCATTATATTAAATATAATAATTTTATTGATAAAATCATATGCTTCTAAGACATTAAATAAAAATAATAATTAAAATATAGCTATATATTAGTTTCAAGATAAGGTTTATTAAAATGAAATCGATATCAATGCTAACTTATTAGAAAGTGAACACCCAACAAGTAAAAGGATTATAATAGAAACTGATCAGAAACCAAAAATATCCATTACATTCATAAAACTATACTAGAGTGTATTACTAAAAACATTAAACGAAAAATTAAAACAATAGGAGCACTGATTAGTTTCATAAAAGTTCACATATACCAACCAAAAGAAAACTAAGTTCTACTAACTCAATGAATTCTACCAAAGAGGACATGTTATGTTATGGGAAGCAAATAAAAATCACAAATAGAAACCACAAACTTATTACTCATTCTTTGAATGTATTTTGCTTCTTTTTAAAAGTTAAACAAATAATATATTACAGAAATAAATATGATAGTTAAGAGTACTAATACTTCTTTTCAAAAAAATAAAGTAAATTAAAATGCATATGATAACTTCTTTTATATCTACACATTACTAAAATATTAAATATAATATATAAATATAATCAATTTATTTAAAAAGTTAAAATCAATATAGTAGACCATATTTATATTTAACAACTCTCAATTAGAAAATATTGAAATACTTTAAGAAAAGTTAAAGCCAACAATAAAAATAAACCGAAACAATAAAACATTAAAAATCAACATAACTACACTAAATAGTAAATACGACATACAAATTTGTACGTAAACTTTATATTATTTCAATATATATATACAACTTTTAATCCAAGAATGAAACTGTACGTGTAATACTATTACTAATATCAATGGTTGTTTTTAAGAACATTATATATGACAACAACATAACAAATTTTAAGTATTATTGAAATAGAAACTTACAACAAATATTGAACCAAAAAAAATTTCAACTTTCAAATATTGGCCGTTTTAACTTTCATATTTTGTTGATTCGGCCATTCAAGAAACACAAATAGTCAACTGTTAAAATCGATTAAAAAATAGATGTTTGTTAACTCGATAAACGACATCATTTTAAAAATTGATTAAATGGCCGAATCAATAAAATATGAGAGTTAAAACGATCAATATTTGAAAGTTGAGGTTTTTTTTTGGTTCAAACATAAGTTAAATTTTTTTTTTGCTTTTATTTGAAAGTTCAAGGTTTTAATAGCTGTTTTCTCAATTTCTTAATCAAAACATCATTATTTTGTCATTTGTCTCTTTATTTGTCAACTTAAAAGTTTAACCATAACAATTTTCACCTCTAATCGTTTGAAACCAAAAAAAAAATTATGAATGACTATTTTAATAACTTATGTTTTAAATTAGCAAAGTCCAAAATAGAAAAATAAATAAATTGTAAGCTAAATTTTCACTTTTAATATAAAAGTTAATTAGAAATTAAAGTTGAAACATTCCACCTACCGTCAATCTAAACTATTAAAACTGAAGTACATTTTGTACTTAACCCTGATTTTTCCTAAAGAATTACTATTGCATGCCACTGAATTAATACCTACTAATTAATTAATCATAAATTATTTATTTTGTTAGATTTTTATTTTGTTAAACTTACTAAATTTAATTAAGTAAATATAAATCATTTATTTTGTTAGATTCTTCTCTAACAAATTTACCAAACTTATGATTATTTTTAAGTTGATTATTATCTAACCATATTTTACACTAAAAATAAAGTAGTTATTTAAAAATGACTACAAAATTTAAATGTTATATGTTCATATATATTATTATAACATTTCACATACAAAATATAAACTATAATTTTTTTTTATTAAACCATATAAAGTTACTTTTCAAATATATGTTACATAATTTGATGATTAATACAATTCAAATACATATATTTGAATTATAAGAATATAACAATTGGGAAATTGGGAAATGGATTAAATTATCAAATTAATTTGTTGGTTTATTGAAAATAAAATTATCATATTAATAATTTCAAAAAAAATCTAATTATCAATCGTTTGAATTCTCAAATCAATAAATCTTACTCATATATATATATAATGAATTGGCAATTTCTAATTTAATTAGTACAATACTATATGTATTTATTTTTTCTGGATTTTTATACTGCAAAATTCTAAAATAAAAATAAAATAGTTTTATCTAATATATATCAAATTTTTAATTCAAAAATATATGTTAAATATAAGAAGATATATATATATATATATGTTATATATATATATATATAGATTTACAAGATATAAAATAATTCAATAATGCATAAATGAATAAATTAGTATTTAAATAAATTTTAAAATGAATGTTTTTAAACTATTAAAGATTAGAATCAATGAAAAGGTAGATTTTCAAATTAATAAAATCTAATCTAACTTTTTAAAACTGAAAATCTAATCTAAGTTATATTTTAAATTATAATAATATATTTAAAAGTTTTTTTATAAAATAAATATGAATAATAGTTGCGCGGATACACAGTTCAAACTATAGAATAAACACTATTTTCTTTCCCACTCTAGAGCTGTAAAAATTATGTTTATAAAAAATGAGAAATACAATTGATAATTTAAAATAAATAAGTTAATTTACAAATACAAATTATATGATTATTATGTTTGGAAATACCTAAATTTATAATTTGTTATATGATTATTGTTAAGTTATTTACTATTAATTTGATAAAATAAATAACAGCGTATAAAAGTAAAAAAAAATACCTGTGTGGGCGCACGGATCAAGATCTAGTTGGTTTTAAATTGTAAGTTTATAACAAGTTCAAATCTAACATGGTATCAGAGTGGGTCAACATCCTGACTCAATAAATTGTCCAGATAGTGGTCCAATCATTTCACGAATGGATGGTCCAAAGAAAACTCATTTTTTTTAGATAGCTAGAAAAGAACATTATCTTGAAGGATATGATAAACTATGTTAAAATTAATAATTATATGCATCATTATCTCGAAATAACATATTAGAGACTTAAATAATATATAAGAGATTTAAGCTACTTCGCTTATTACCAATGAATTTTAAATTGAAAACTCATTAAATTTGACATACATACAAAACAAAAGAAACTACCTAATAAAAGATAAATGTAAACAAACTCGTGACTAGAAAATAATGTAATGAAAAACAAGCCGTGAAAACTTACAAAAAAAATCAAAGTCGTGATATCATCAATATCACCGAAATTCTTCAGCAAGAGAAAATTGCATTTAATTAAGGGAAAATTAGAAAAAAATGGACATTTTCAATTTTTGTTTGTCTATATGACTTCTCATATTTTTAGCAATTTTGAACAAGTTTTATCCTTCTTTAATAGAAAAATTAATAAACTGAATTCTAAAAATGTTAAAAAATATGAAAACTATTGGAAACATAAATATGACAATATATATGTTTAATTTTATTTTTTTAAAAAGTGGAATAAATTTTTATTTTATATTCTAACTATGGTTAGAGTACGCGTTCTGGTAATCTACTTAGTTTAGAAATTTGTACATAGGTATATCTAAGGTATAAAACGTAAACCAACATTTATTGCATATTCTAACTATGATAGAATTCATTAGGTTATAGTCAAGAAAGATGTCTTAGGTCTACCTACAGTTTGATAATTATTTATAGCTTCAACTCACTAATCTACCTTATCTAGAGTTTGTGTCGTAACATGTTTTCCCATTTACCTTATGTGACGCTTATGGTACAATTTGTATCACACTTACTCTACTTTATTGTACGTAAGGTAGGTTACATATTCTAGGGAAATCCGAAAAATATGGAAACTTCCATATTCGGTTAGAAATGTTTCCTAAATCTAAACTAAATCTTCCCTAAATATTTGAAAGAATATTTTCTCCTCCTCCCACGATCTTTTCTCTTCGTTTTTGTGTTTCTCTCTTCTTCATCGACATATTCATCTCTTCTCTCTATCAATACATCATGGTTCTAATCTATGTTAAATCTGGTGAATGGATGTCTAGTTGCAATGCGAGTGGAGTTTTGAGGTAGACAAAGAAAGGCGTGGTCGAATGGTAACATTAGAAACTACTACTCTGTTAAAGGAGCTCAAGATCATGGTGTGTGAGGATTATGAGATGTCTCATAATGTCGTTAATGTCGAGTTCAGTTATGAGATGGTGAATCAAAGAGGGAATCCTCCCATTATTATTAGCAACAATCGTCAAGTGTCTAACTTTGTGGGCTATGCGAAGAAGGGTTCATCTACAACCTTGTGTGTTACGTTCTCTCGTGAAACTCAAAAAGAACGAGTCAACATTAATTTGAATAAGGAGCCGTGTGATTTAAGTAATGTAGAGGATGGGGAAGTCCCTGAAATAAATCGAGCAGACTTTGTTAAACCATCAAAGGAGCCTTGTGACAGAAGGAAGGATAATGTCGATGTTGATGGTTGCGGGGATTTTGGTTTAAAGAGTGAAAACAATGAAAATTGTGAAAACAATGAAGATAGTGAAAATGATGGTCGATCTTGGAGAGGAGATTTCGTGAAGAAGGATCAAATTTTCAGAAGTAAAGGGGTTCTTAAGGCAACAATAGAAATTTTAGCGATGAAGAATAATTTTGACTACATTGTTCTCAAATCCACGAGAAAATGGTGGTATATTCGATGTAAGGATACATTGTGCAACTGGACTGTGCGAGCAGAATGTCTTGATGGGTCTACATATTTCATGATCAACAGGTGCGGAGGAAGACATTCATGTGCTCCTTCAAAGAAAAGCAAATTCGGAAAAACAACATCAGCAAGAACAATTGGGAGTCTGATACAACATCGATTTGATGATGCCAACGATGGCCCAAGAGCAAATGGCATCATTCAATTTATGAGACTGGAGCATGGTTGTGAGATTACTTATTGGCACGCTTGGGAAGCTCGTGAGTTTGCAATTGCAGCTGCTAGAGGTATACCAGATCATAGTTATGCGAAAATACCAAAATATTTGCATATGATTAAAGAAGTTAATCCTGGTATACATACTCATTATGAAACTAATGAGAAGGGAAGATTCATGTATTTATTTATGTCGTTTGGGCAATCAGTTAGAGGATTCTACAACGCAATGCGAAGGGTGATTGTTGTTGATGGAACTTTTCTGAAAAATAAATACAAAGGGGTTCTACTTGTTGCTACTGCTGTAGATGGTAACTCTAATTTGTATCCGATTGCATTTGGAGTTGTTGATTCAGAGAATGAAGAATCATGGGGGTGGTTTTTCAGACAATTGAAAGTGGTTATTGCTGATTGTCAAGACTTAGCTTTTGTCTCAGATAGAAATTCATCAATTGCTAAAGCGACTGGGACTGTCTACCCCCAATCAGGCCAGCACATGGAATTTGCATTCACCACTTGTTGACAAATGTAGTTGCATTTTTCAAGACAAAAGGGTTGACTGCTTTGGTCGAAAAGGCTTCACGGGCATATAGGTACATTGAATTTCAGGAATATATCACCGAAATTTTTGCTTATGAGTCATGAACTCGGAAGATATCTACGGGAGGCTGATGTGCGAAAATGGGTTCGTTCTCTCTTCCCTGGATCCAGGTACGACATTAGGACCACAAACCCTGCATAGTCGATAAATTCAGTTTTAAGAACTCCTAGAGAATATCCGGTTATTCCTTTGTTAGATAGTATAAGAGAATTGTTGACTCGATGGTTCTACGAGCGTCGGCTGCTAAGTTCAAAGCATCTTGATCCTTTAACAGTTAAGGTGGAGAAAAAAATTGATAGGAGAATTGTGAAGGCAAAAGGATTTCAAGTTTACAAAGTTGACAACTTCAGATCGCTTGTGAAAGGAGACAAATATGATTGTCATGTTGATTTGGAAAGAAGAACATGCACATGTGAGAAATACGATATAGGAAAAATACCTTGCAGACATGCCATTCCTGCAATTTATTCACAAGGTATGGATGTATAATCACATGAATTTGAGACTTATTTAGACATTAGTCGATCTTTTGTTTTGACACATGTATGGAAGTACACAGATTTACTGATAGTGTATAATACACCACTGCAACGTGGAGAACTGCCTATGCGGAAAGCATTAACCCAATAGCACTTCCAGAGCCTGAATGGAATGTCCCAGCTGAGGTTAAAGTTGTGAATGTTTTACCACCAGAGACAAGAAAAAGCGCTGGTAGACCCATAAAAAGAAGGTATGAAACAATAGAAGACAAGATGAAATCTTCTCAAGGATCAAAGAAGAATAAAAAGCACAAGTGTAGCCGTTGTGGTATCAAAGGACACAAGAGAGGAACATGCAATTTACCTATTTAGTATGTGGTGTGTTCTTTATTTTCTGATTTTTTTCTGTTTTTGCTTGAGACAAATCGATCTCATGTTTAAGAATCTATTTGGCAATTTGGTTCTACTCGACGGCAACCACAAAGAAACAACAACAACCATAGTCTTACACTTGTTTTTCCCAAAAATAAAACAACAAATTGAGTAGGCAGCACATGGACATCATGCATAGATAATGTACATGAAGACCATCACCAAAAAACTGACAAGCAAAGCTTTAATAATCCTTAATTCCCTAATGCATTTGAAGGTCTTCTCTTGACAACCAAAAACTGCATCTTCCAACTCTTGAATCCTACTCTCATGTCGTTTCAGTTTGGTCACACAATCTCTCTTTGAATTCTGAGACTGAGAATTGTCAATGAGTAGCACGTCAAACAGCTCTTAAAAATCTTCAAGCTCTTCAACAATTGACTTATAAGTCCATTTGAACAAGTGGGTTTTGTCCTTCATCATTTACATCCAAAAAAATTAGTTTAATAGGAAGAAAAATTTTAAGGATTCGACGACTCACCTAGGGAGACCCCATCAGACAACAATAAAATAATCTTCCAGGATTTTTGACAGTTTTTGAAGTGAAAAGAACCACTGCCTCACCACAATTGCATGTCGTGGGAATTCCGCGGTGTTTGGAGAGCCGATCTCTTGAGTTTGATGAAGAATTAACAGAAGATATGATCGAGCCAGTCTTCAAAATTTCGCCACTGTTATTTCTCTCTGACGAGGAAGAATGAGGAAAGAATGGGGGTTAGGTCAAAAATTTTTTTTACGAGATGACGTCGTTTTATTTGCTCATTTAACAAAACGACATCGTTTAAAACGAGGTCAATAATAAGGAAAGAGCGGGGGTTTATATGGTGTTTAGGGTTTGTTAAATAGTACTCACGTTTTATTATGGTTTTATAGCACATGTTTCAAGTACAAAATCAATCTTAAAAAGTTGTAACATAATTCCTAAAAAAACAAAGCTAGAATTACTCATAACGTGTATTGTTTAGAGTTTGAGTTTATTTGGGGTTTAGGTCTTGTTTATAGTTTGGTGTTTAGGTTTGTTTAGGGTTTGTTTAGAGTTTGGGGTTTATTTGGTGTTTAGGGTTTGTTTAGTGTTTGTTTAGAATTTAGGGCTTATTTGGTGTTTAGGGTTTATTTAGGGTTTGTTTAGTGTTTGGGGTTTAGTTGGTGTTTAGGGTCTGTTAGATAGGACTCACGTTTTATTATGGTTTTATATCACATTTTTCAAGTACAAAGTCAAAGCTAAAAAAATTATAAAAAATTCCTAAAAAAACCCAAAGCTAAAATTGTCACAAATTTCCTAAACAAAGATAGAGTTTTGTCACATAATTCCTAAAAACCAACCTATTGATTACACGCATGATCAGTCTTCAGCTAAGTCAAAGACCTCACACGTCTCCCATGGTGAGGGTACATACTGTTTCACAACTTGAGCTAAAACTGGATCGTGGGCAGCCTCCCATAGTTCCACGCCAATCTTCTGTCTGCAATTCTGTATGATTTCGTCATCCACTAAACTGAGGTCGAGACCAAGCAGGTGGCACCTCCAACTGTTTTAGTTCATACGCCCCATAATCACAACAACTCTTGTTCAATCTCCCCTTCATCAGTACACCTATGATAGAGTATGGTGACAAGAGTAGTTGCTTCTTGCTTTCAAATGGCCCAACGGCCTTCACAATCTTTAGAATCAAATGCGCAAACTTGGCGACATATTGCCTATTTCTTCCTCGACTGCAATCAAAGATTTCCACTTTTTTTTAATGATGTTGACGCAGACAGCAATCCAGTGATTACTTGCGTTACACATTAGAAAATTTATAAATGAAAAAATGTAAACTGAGACGTGTAGAGGAAGCAATGATTACCATTTATAAATAGAGGAAAGTAGAGATGATCAACATCGACACCCCAAACTTGATCAGTCCGTCCATGAGATGGAAGCTTTCCTCTCCCGTAACTAAGAAGAAACTCAGGCAATTGATATCCTTTTTTGTCGACCGCAAACTTGTTGTATGCAGCGTCCATCTAGAGGCAGAATATAGCGTTCATAAAAGCAACACGTTTTGGAGTCCAACGCCTCAAAGATGTATTCGCTCGCCATATATACATAAAAGCATCTATTTCTTGTATATTCACGAGAAAAAAAAATGAAAGAAGCATCAAAGATATGTTTCAAAGCCATTTTCTAGTATAAGAAATCATTACCTCGTTTCCAAGCCATTTTCCAGCACATACAATTCTTGAAGCTACGGTTAAATTGAAGCATATAGGACCAATCTGCAAAGGCACTGGATTGATAGACCATTCCGTGAATATATTCCACGATTCTTCGGAGACATAATACAGTGACGACTGCGGAGAACCATCTTGTACCATTGGTGAATCACTAAGCTCCAATTTTTTGCCTATTCCTTTAGACCATTTCTCCCACTCTGACGGCGGCGGTAGAACTGTACTTTCTTGTACTTGTTCAACTTTAGGTAGTTTTCAGACAATAGTCATCGGAGTCAACCAATCATGTGGTTCGTCTTCGGTATTGGTCTGAGATTGATCAAACCCAAACACATGTGATGCCTGAGAAATCCCTTCTAAGCCTTGGGTACCTATCCCTGCATATATATCTTCTACTTGACTCAAGTTCACATCCCGTGAATTCAAAAAACACAAGCAATACATAAATAACTTACAAACACATCTATTACATTAATATCTTACACATAGTTCACATAACAAAATACAAATGCATCACACAACCATTACAACCAAGAACACTTCATAAACGAGACAAAATACACACACATCACATCACATTTCATGCCGATACATAGACACTAACACAAACAGACATTCAAACCATACGATGAACAAAATACAATAGAGTGGTGAAGACTAGTGTTTCTTTACCCCGCGTTTGGACCTCCTTGGAGATGGCTTGCTTGTCGATGGCTTAGTCGGAGATAATTTGCTTGTCGATTGCTTGCTTGTGGATGGCTTGCTCGGAGATAGATTACTCGGTGATGGTTGTGTATGCTCAACTTCAATGCATACATCCTTAAGTGAATCTTTAAACTCCGACTGCATTTGCTCAAATTTTGCATCCATTTGTTTCTATAGCCTCTCTTCCATAGCAGAGAAATCCTGCTGAAACAATTGCGCCACAAAAGCTTTCATATCTTCATTAAATGGTGATTGTTTTGCTTTAGAAGAGAGAACCTTATGCTTCCTTTTTTCCATACCACGATCCGGGGGCCTCTTCTTTCCCTTTTTAGCTGTCGAGCTAGAACTCACTGATCCTCTTGGAGTTCGAAAGTCTTCATCACTTTCAACTTCTTCATCATTCTCAGCTACTTCATCATCCTCACCTTTCTCATCAAGCTCAAATGAAACCTCTGTAGTGTCTTCAAACTCCCAAATATGATCATTGAAGTCATGCTCAGTCCTTATCAACTCCATGAGAACCGTGACTCTATCATCCTTCACATCATCATTTCTGCGAAAATTAGCATTTTCGAGTACAACCATATTTCCTTCCCATGAAATGTATGGATAAATGACATCCTACACAAGAAAAGTAAAGAAACTTAGATTGCAAAAATTCACTTCAATCAAAATGAAGTCATATAATAAAGAAAAAATAACCTCGGATGCAAAGATGTTCTCCAACCGAATGATCTCCTCATATGACACCTTTGCAACTCCCATCCAGTTTATGCAACTAGGACCATTCTTAAAACCTTTGTCCAGTTTTTTACCACAAAGCTTCCCAATCTTTAGTACTGCTTCCATTGCCCAAATCTGCAAGGCGTAGGAGAAGCCATCTAACACGTAACTAGTAGTCTTCTCTTTCAGTTTGTGACGTGTTTTGGCTACTGACTCACAAAGAAGGTCAAATGAAGAAACTTCCCAAGGATACTTTCGAAGCTTCTCAAGATCCATGACCACCTTGATGTATTTTAGGGGGATATTAGCCTTTTCATCCCTCGCTAATACTACACAAACAATGATACAAAGGTAGACGAGTCGTATACGATCAATATTACTCTACTTCTTAACAGTTTCCTTGTGCTTCTTCCATAATGTCAAGATATAAATGCCCTCTTTTCTCTTCAGCACTTTGCTCCAGAAACCACCATCATCTTCCCACTTATCGAACTCCTTAAGTGAGAGAGTAGCATTGCACTCAAGTCCGGTTATTGCATGGAACTCTACCAACGAAAATCGGAGTGGTCTCCTTGCAAAGACAAACCAGAGCTGGTGCATTTGGTAAGTAACCAACTCCCTGCACAAGAAGCTGTGTATCACTCTCGCGGATTACCCAAGACCAGCTTTATGCAACTTGAATATCTGTGAAAAGACCCGATCTTTCTTCACTTCATTCAACTCCTTTGGAAGCCATGTCTCCAACTTTGCGATAATGTTTACCAATCTACAGTTGTTATTGATTTGAGTCACTTGGGTCTCCTCACCCTCCTTAAAAAGCCGTTTTGGTAACTCTCCAGACATATCTACAAGCCATGAAAAAGATAGTAAGTTCAACTAAGTAGAAGAACTTATGATCAATAACATGACACAAACACGAGTTCCACCTATTTCAGAACACGAGTTCCACCTATTGCAGAACACAAGTACCACCTGTATCGTAGATGTCAAAGACCACTAGAAATCGATACTCGATACTACAAACGTTTGTCCCATCTAATGCAAGACTTAATCGGTATGTATAAGGTGATTAATCAACAAATACAACTAATTTCAGTTTAAAAGAGATGAGAAATCGAAATTCAAAATCTAGGGTTAGAAGAATCTATAGAAGTAATTGCATACTAGTGTGAAGAAACGTGAGTTTGATGAAGAATTACCCACAAAACCAAAGAACCCCAACGAATCCGAAGAACTCTAACAAAACCCGTGGAGAAGAAGAACACGACGAAGACAAAATCGAAGAGGAAGATGACGAATGAAGAGGAGGATGAAGGAGTGAAGCTAAGAGACTACTTATGTGAAAATTGAGCCAAGAAGAAACTCGGATTCTCCAAGAACACTACGACGCCATTGATGGGGTGAGAGGAACCGACGGCGAGAGAGGGTGAAATGAAAAAGAGAAACTCTTGGTTTCTATTTTTTTTTTACCTTTTATCTTTTACCTTTTTTGTTTTAATATATATTAATAATTTCGAAATTATTATCTAAATTACAAGAAGTTAGTTAATTCAAGGGTATTATGGTATTAAAAAAATTGTAAATCCTATTTTCCTAAAATATCTTCTACAAATCCTACTGAGACAAATCTAAGTTGAAAGTGTCCTTTTTCCAATTTTTCCTTTAATTAAAGACTTGATTTGTTGAAATATAGCGGTTGTGGATAAAGTGGCAGGAGTTTACAGATATAGATGGTTGTAGTTTTTAACGTTATTAAATGATTTGTACAACTAGTACCATAATTAAAAATTGACATATTTGAAGAATATTTGTAACCGATTGATTATGAAATATTTGTAACAGTTAAATAATAAACTAGGTGGTTCTCCCGCATATGCGGACGTAAACATTTTACAGTTATTGATTAATACATTAAAATTTGATTAATTTAGTTATAGTTTTTTCTTTTTTCTTTTTAACTGTTTTAGATATTTTCGGATAACAACATAATATATATGAATTATCTTTTATATTAAAATATTTTTTTAGATTCTGTATATATTAGTCATTTATCAAATAAACTTTAAATTCGTTTTTATTTTTTTGATTAATTTATATATTTTATTCATTAAGGTATAAACGATATTTAATAATTGTTTATTTTTATAATTAATTATATAATAAATAATATAGATAAATTATTCATTAAAGATAGTATCGATATAGGCCGCTCTAATTTTTAACGTGAGAGCTAGAATGCGAAAAATCATGTACTGATTAATACATTAAAATTTGATTAATTTAGTTATAGTTTTTTGTTTTTTATTTTTTAACTACTTTATTAAGAAATATTTTCGGATAACAACATAATATATATGAATTATCTTTCCTATTAAAATATTTTTTTAGATTCTGGATATATTAACCATTTATCAAATAATTTTTAAATTCGTTTTTATCTTTTTGGCTAATTTATATATTTTATTCATTAAGGGTATAAACGATATTTGATAATAGTTTGTTTTTTATAATCAATTATATAATAAATAGTATAGATAAATTATTCATTAAGGGTAGTATCGATATTAACCGCTCTAACTTTTAACGTGAGAGCTCCATTGCGAAAAATCACTTCGAAAATAATAATATAAATTACCAATACTAATATATTAAAACATTATAAAATATTAAAATATACTATTATCATAAAATACAATAATTATTAATATAATAAATTAATAATAATATTATGTTTATTTATCATTATTTTTAATTTAGATAAAAGTTATAATTTCATAAAAGTTGTTTGAAAATTTATATTAGAATTTTGAAAGAATATTTTTGTTTCATTTATATATGTATATATCTGTATATATTTATATATACTAATATTTAAAAATTATATTGAATATTCTTGGTTTAAAGTTTATATAAAATAAAATGTGATACTGTTAATGAATTTAAATTAAAATATAAAATGTACTTTTATTCATAATATTTCAATTTTGAAATTTCAATTTCAATTTTAAAATTATTTTTAAAAAAGTTTTATATTTATTTATCCAACCGTAACCGTCTGTAACCGCAAAACATTAGCGGAAATAACTTTTTTATTTTAAGAAGTTTGCAGCAGCTTTAAGCGATTTATAACATTTTGTGATTATTACAAAACTCTAACAATCGTTATGAACCGCAAAACCTGTATTTACGGATGGTAACTAAGAAACCAATCAGACCATAGTATAATATGATTTAACGGTCTTCATAACGCTGTAATGGGCATGAATACAAGGACTTACATCTTAACTACCTCTGTTTAATTAATTAATTCATATTATGTAATTGTTTTATTTTTGTATATTCCTTATATATTATTTTAAAAATATTATAACATTGTAGCTATGACACGTGTCATTATTAAAATACTTTTTAAAATCGCTAAAAAATATGTTGGTTCATCTAAATATCTATTATACTTTTTATTAAACAAATCATAAAATTAATTAATATTATACAATTAATATTTTTTATTCTTTTCTTATATAAAAACTACAGAATTACTTAATATGATTAAACTATATATATGTCAATTAATAATTTTAATAGTAATAACTTGATATCTATTTGTGTATTCTTCATCATTTTAATTAAATTGTATATTATTAAAATAAAAATAGATAATCACATGATACTATATAATAAAAAATTAGATTTTCCGTATATGTCATATTTTAAATATTCAAAGTGACAATAAATTATTAAAACTGTTAAAAGTTTCACATTAAGAAATTATGATCAATGGTTGATTTTTTTTAATAACAAGATACAAATGATCATAAAACCATATAAATGATCATAAAATCATATGAGTAAAAATCTTATTTAATAGATATTTAGAATAATATTAAACTATATATCATATAAAAATACATAAATATTTTAATTTTAAATTTTTTATTGAACAAGAACTGAAAAGTTTTTACTTTAATTTCAAAATTTAGAGTGAATTTTCAAAACTATTAAATTTTAGAACTATTAAAATCTCTCGTTGAAAATTTTGTTATCAATAATTTATTTTTTTGTTATTAAAAATATAATTAATCATAAAATCATATGTTTAGAAAGTTTCACTTAATCGATAATCATATTAAAATATATTATATATTTATATTAATATCATTTAATTTAATTATACACCATACATAATAAATAAAAGCGATTTTTAGGTTTACTTACCAATAAATTATTGTAAATAAATAAACAAGAGTGATTTTTTAAATTTATGTGCATGCACTAATTTAAGTATATATGTAATAGTTAATAATTTATCAATTAATATATGTTTATTATTTTGTTATTTTGTATTATCTAAAAGAATGTAAAATAAGTAATAATACGTAAAATTATTTGTATATATAATATTCATTCCGCTTGCATGGATCTTTGTTGTTGCTTAAGACATTCAGCTAATAATTATGGTCAACATAGGTATGATTAGTCGTGAATAATGCCATCTGTATATATGACGATATGCCCATATTCTAAAGACATTTGCGTTTGTTGGCTTCTATAGAATCTGTTGGAAAGAAATTTCAACATAAGGAACAAAAGAGAACAAATTAAAAAGAAAAAAGACAAAAAGAACCGTTTCAAAAGCTGGCATTATCTTTTTCTTCCTACCCTTTCTTTTCTTTGCGCGTTTTCATTATTATTATATATATTTATGTACACGCAAGTTATTAAGTTATTTATCCTACATTTTATATTGTGCAATTCTCTTAAATAGCACTTTTTAAGTTTTTGTCACAAAAATAGCTCTCAAAAAATAAAATGACCAAAATAGATTTTTTTTTTTTTGAAATTTTAATTTTTTTTTAATTTTTTTTTAAAATTTGAAACTCTAACCCCAAACCCACCCCTTAACTCTAAACCCTAAAGTCCAAATTAGTTAACCCTAGGGCTATAAATGCATATAAATGCATTTTTAGCTTAAAAAAAAATATTTTGATCATTTTCTTTTTTAAAAACTATTATTGTGACAAACAAACTAAAAAGTGCTATCTAAAGGAATTTCTCTTCTATATTTGCAGAGAAGAGTTTTTTTCTATTGTTCCGAAACCAAGTTTAAGTTTTGGATTGTGTAGCATATTTTTTTGTTTTGAGAAAGGGCATGGATTGTGGAAAATATAGCGAATTATTTTTACTTTATTATTTTTTGCGAATTATGAATGCAAAGTTCCCTAAAACTTAAAATATATTGGGACTAAAATACATAATAGTCACGTAATCTATGAATAAATCCATAAAAAGTGACGTATATAAAATCATCTGTTGTCAATTATTTATCGTGATTTTGGTTGTTGAGTCTTTTATCATCGTAATAATATATGCTGCGGGTTATTAGATTATATTATGTAACAGCAAAAGCCAGCACATTCCACTCTGGCTTTGACGTATGTAATTGATTCATACATTCATAATCATCTTCAATCGCTCTCCGCTCACAATGGAAACAACTTCAACTTGCCTCAGCAGGAAACTATGTTGGAGGCGGACTTCACCCTTTTCCATATTTTTTACAAAATCGCCTAATAATTCAAAAGCCTATTAAGAGAATGACAAATCTTTAAAAAAATGAAAACCTATCAATAAGAGTCAACACTGCATTAATGAGTTAACTAAGAACGTTATTGAGGAGATTGGAGTAATTAAGAACACATTAAAGATATTGGATTCATGCTGGAGATCCAACTTCTGTTATGATTCATGAAACTGAAACTATAAAAGAGGAGAAGCGAGAAGAAGAAATGGATCTTCGGCTTTTTGGCAGTCTCTACAGTTTTAAACACATATGTTTTTGTTCTAAAATACATATATTGTCAGGATCTCGATTTTACTATTGTTGATATCAAGTATAATCACTCATCATTCTTCGAGTCTTTCGTTTCTCCCTTTCTTATTATTACATAACACAAGAGCTTAACCTTAAGTTCTGAGTGGATCCTAGATCCATTATTTGACGCTAGAAAGAAAAGAAAGTAAAATAATCCTTTGAATATTCAAGGTGAGCCGCACAAACACACATAACAGTGATTGGAGTCAACTCATCTGCTTCTACATGGACTGTAGATCCCATGACATAGACCACAAGCCAACAGCTCGATGAGAACGGAGCCTTCATTTGGTTCTACTCCACCATCATCACCAGTTGCATATATGAATTGTGTCCTTATTGAGGTACAACTTGAATTACAAACTGTTTTACATTATTGATTAAGCATGCAGGACAAAAAGAGGCTTTAGAACAACAAGAATTAAGCTTAGAGAAACTTTCTCAAGTCCAGACAGAGCAGCGTGCGTGAATTAATTTGCTGGCCACCCCGTTACCAAGAAACTCGCAAGGTCCCACCTTAGCACAACGAAGAACCTCTACGAAGAACTGATTTGGCAGCGGTCACTAGGAATCTAAACTTAGGAAGGCTATATTAAACTAGGATAACAAGATCAGTTTTTTGAAAAAGACACTAGCCCAACCCACGACCGATCTCAAATCAATGCAGCCACCAGCTCAGATCCCAAAGTTTTGAAGAAACCCATAAGACAAAATTTACATATCACTTGTTATTACCTCCATCCCGAATGCCAAGCTGAAGATTTCACCATACAAAGGAAAGACAGATTTCCATGTTCATATGCCAACTTTCTGCGTAGCAATAAGAAGTCGTTTTAAGGACGAAGAGCATGATATCTAGTATTGTCAACTCATCATGGAGAATCTGGCAGGAGTGGCTCTGAACTGGTTCTCTCGTTTGGAATTTTGTACCATTGACAACTTCAATCAACTTTCTACGGTGTTTATAAAACACTACTCAATATTCATAGAAAAGGGAACATTTGACTCTGACCTATGGATACTGTCCCAGAAATGAGAAGAAATCATTCACTGCAAAGCACACTCTTCCATACAATGGACCTGTCATATCAATGAAGGACGCCATCCCAAAAAATTATGGAAAGAAACTTTAGAAAGTTATATCCGAGTAAACCAAGGTCAAACACCTGGACCAGAGATGAGCACGGGAGAGACAGCAAGATAAAATACCGATGAGTGTCATGAATTCTGCGGTTACCTGTTTTCCAAATACCGAAAGAAGTAATATCCTACCATGATGATTCTTCCATAAGGGGTCATAACAATACTAATCCTTCCAAACGATATCGAGAAGCAAAGAGCTTGGACATCACGGGTAACCTGTCACTACAAAAAAGAATCAACATGATATTGGGAGGAAATCATTTTTGCAATGATTCAATTTGAACAATCAAAGGGCATTGTCGCTATGTAAATTTGTGATCGCGGAAGCCCGAGATATGACTGACAGCGACATGACCCTGGAATTCACAGAGTGAGAGACTGAAAGCCTGGATTCACCACATAGCAATGCACTGGTGTTGGAGTTGATGCTCACCGACTGCGAAATAAACATGGTTCTAGTTGATACCAACAACTTGGTTAATGTGATTTGCAAAGACACGCTGGATAAGATGGATCTTCCCGACCTCCAAATAAAGCCAGATAAGCATCATTTGACGGCCTTTACTAGCTCAATGACGGAGGCAGTAGAGACTGTCAGTCTTCCAACCTACGTTGGTGGGGTAATGATGGCACAAAATATACAATCATTGACTTTGTATATTCACAACATCATCTTCAGAACACATTGGATCCACACCATGCGAGCTATTCTATCCACTCATCACCAATACAGAAAATTCCCAAAACCAGAAGGAGTGGTAATGATTCGGAAGCCAGTGGACTTCTAGGTTATGCTACATGAGAGAATAAGCTTCGCCGAGCTACCAAATTGAAAGTACAAATCCGAGCTAACAAGCTCAGTATGGAGTCACAACTGGATGATGTACGACATGTATGTATAGATCTGACGAACCCTGATCACTCTGTAGGAATTAGAGCGAAGTTGAATAATACTATCCGCAAAGAGTTAATTTCCTTGCTTAAGACCAACAAGCTTACATTTTCATGGATGATTCACGATATGGTTGTATAGATCCAAACACATCTTCACTATAAATAAATGTTGATTCTATATTCAAATTTGTCCACAATAAAAAAAGATAGGAGGAAGCTAGGGCATTAGAGATCAAAAACAATTAACACCAAGGTAGATGAGCTACTTAAATAATATTCGACCATGAAAGTAAACTATCCAGACTGACTAGGAAACCCAGTGAAGGTGAAGAAGAAGAACGGAAAATGAAGAATCTGCGAGGATTTCACCGACATCAACAAATCTTGTTAGAAAGATAGCTTTCCTCTCCCTCACATGGATTGGTTGGTAGAGGAAAAAAAATGAATCATCTCTGATCACTGTTGGACGGGTTCTCGGGTTATAGTCAGATCCTAATGAATCCTTAAAACAAGGAAAATACCTCTTTCATCACGAATAAGAATTTTTACTGTTATAAAGTAATGTCGTTCGGGCTGAAAAATGTAGGTCTGACCAACCAGCGTCTTATCAACTGTATGTTCTCAGAACAGTTGCAGGAAACAAACAAATAGACACTCAAGGAAAACCTCCATGCAGTGAAGTAACTACATGACCAAGCACTGCCCATAATGCAAAAAAGATATCAAAGACATGAAACAAAGTTCTATAGCCAAAATGTACGCCCTGAGCTTTTGGTGAAGGCGACCTGGTACGCTAAGACGAGTTTTTGGCAAAACAACATAATATCAAACTTGTAACCTCAGAGTAAACAGTGAAGGAACTTATAAGTATCCTTAGTTGCCAGTCATAGTGTATACGATCTTAAAGCAATGAACGAAACATGTGATGAGGCCCTGGAACTCTATTAACATACTGAAAATACTTTTATTAAAAAAAATAATTAAAAATTAAAAAAATGGTTCCTTGAACCCACATTTTTTAAGTGAACTAAGGTTTGATCATGACTAGGTATGTAGGAAACCCACCTTGGGTACCATTATTTATAAATTAAAAAAAAAATCATTTTTACCATCTCCGAGCTATGCTCGCTCTAACATCGGTACCCTGGCCAGGTAGCCGATCTTCTCCGCGTGTCTTTTATAGATATCTTGGTGAAACAACACCACAATAGTGAGTGGCTTTCTCAGAATATCTTATTACGATGCTTAAGCCTAAGCACAACTAGTAGTAGAAATTCGGGCCAGCTCGCAAAGCTCTTAAGAAACGGATGACACCAGGCTTCCTAAACACTCAAGTGTGGTACATGATTAGCCGGACTCTCTCTGCACCTAAAACCTATTTGAAAAACAAGGCAAACCAAACTACTTTCACACCTAAACCAGAGCATCTAGGTAAGCTAAGCTTTTATGTACCCGGTGTTATCAACAATTAATTCCACAAAAAGTTTTGACAAACAAATAAGGGATTAAATAAAATAAATGTGATAAAGAAGAAACATGTAGTCTAACTTAAAAATATGCTGATGAAAGCCTTCCCATACACTCAAAATATGCATACATCACCAAAAAAACCAACATAATAAAAAGGACCACACACGGCCTATTCTTACTCTTCAGCAGTAATGGTTGAAGCCTATTTGACAAAAGCAGCTGGACTATCACCGGAAAAGAATATATGAAGGTTGGAGCCAAACTGATCAATAACTAGAGGCTCTCCATCGGCTTCTGCATCGCTCGGTTCCTCATCAGCAGGAGGATCCACAACAATAATGGGTCCTTAGTGGTCTCAATACTAGTCTCATCCAGCTCAACAATAGCAAGATCCTTGGTGAGTCCAGTACAAACCTCATCAAGCTTGATAGATTTTCATCTCTGGAATTGGTGCGGAAGGGAGACTGCTACAACTAGATCCCTCATATATAGAAGAAACCCTGAGATATCTCTCCAGATCAAGCTTGACAATGTCCACCTCGTCAAACTAGTTATGGAGGTCTTTAAGGGATTGCTACCATTCCTCCTAATATTCCTCCAAACCCGAAAGGCCTATCTATGTCATCCCGCTGATCAGTTCATCAGTCCAGCCGGTTGCTGGAGAAACAAAAGGGCATTCTCTTGGACAGCCTTGGAGTTGGTGAAGGCTCGTTTGGTCTTCTCAAACTGATCCTTATACTTCACAGCAGCAGCAGCTTGACGGGCACTCTTTTCATCCCTCCGCACCTCATTTTATCTAGAGACATTCAACTTTTGTATATATTTCTCATGGGTCTTCATTGCCAACTCAAGGAAATTTCCGCAATCACAGGTGTAACACCCCTGATTCAGTCTAGGTCAAAGTTTACTTTATCAGATATGCAACACGCAAACAAGAACATGCACGACCAACCAACTAAACCCAAATTGAAACAAATATGCCACATGCATGTACCTAAACATCTAAATGAAGTTTCCAAAACAAATCCAGACATTCTATTTTAATTTATAAGCACAATTCTCCTCGTGAACATATCTCAAGGCTTTTCAACCTAAGATACATTCAATGGTTATTTCATCTCAGAGCAAGACAAAATATCATATGAAACCCAATAATTTCATAAAGTCAATTTATTTATATATATAATGTTTTACATGTAACCGAAAGATACATATATGTCCAGCTGGGAGCTCATGGCTCAATACATTACCATACATACTAAACATCTACTTGTATTTTCAAAAAGACACAACTCTACATCAACTTAGCATAAGCTCCTCCAGTCAGAATGGACACCTAATGGTTAGACAAAAAAATAAGCAGAATTGTGAGCAACTAATTTGCTCAATGAGTTGGATTCCCAATACTCGCATAATAAATTCTCCGCAAATCCAAAATAACATTCATCACACAAGACATCATCAAAAAATGCAACAATCATGATACTAATGCATACTCATGTATATTATATGCATATATTTTTCTTCTATCACAACCATTGTTTCGATCTTGAAGCATTTCCTCTCATTTGATATTGCCTATCTCATTTACTCTAAAGCCCCTAAGATCATAGCCACAACATCTAAATGAAATATGGTCTCCACATATCGTCTACCTCTAAAAACCAGCATGCCCAGATCGTGTATCGTCATGCGCCGCTCAGTCTTAGGCTGCAATTTTGTCCTTCAGTGCTTCCATACTCATGGGTTGTCAAATGATTATAACATCACTCTACACAATCAACCCCATAATGAATATAAATTGTGTTATCTAGTATCAAATGTTAAAATTCATGTATATCATAATCATTCAACATACTAATCATCGAAGTCCAACATCCAACAAACAATCATGCATATCCATCACACCAATCAATTTCATGACCATCAATATAAATTAGGACCATCATATTAACTCATAAACATAATTGTAACATCTAATTATTGTAATTTTATCTAGTTTAAATTAACAATACTATAAGGACTTTTAGCTGCTTGAGATCTTTTTCTGATGACTCTTAGCTAGCTTATTTCTTCTTTTACTAGTTTATCTACTAGATTGTCATTTTTAGCTCTGATTTCATAATGAAACATAGCTCCCCTATTTTTATCAAAAGATAAGGCCATCCTGACTTACCTCTTCAGGACATCCTGACTTACCTTTCAGCCACCAATCCACCTTACATAGTGACAAATGTCGGCACCCAATTTTGCGTCATCGAAAGAAGCTGAAGAAAGCAGGTTAAGAAGGCAGACAAGTGCAATCATCTGATAAAGTAGGTGAAGCAGAACAAGCTGCTGAATCAGGACATTAACCAACCAGTTGAACCATGTCCAACTAACCGAAAAAACAAAATGTCCACCTGAAAGTTCTGATAAACCAAAGAAGATTTCCCACATCAAATCCTTAACCTACCCATCTCATTGGATCCTCTTTGGTTCATTATGATTTTAACATTAACCATAAACCAAGTCGAATGTTTTTAATTAAACAATACCCAACATATACTCTGAACGGGTTATCTAGGATTTGCACACACCAACCATCTTCCTTTTGATCCAAACTCACTTCCCATGGTTACACTAGCTTCCTAAACCCTTATAAATATTTTTCCAAGTAATAAATCTATATATACCTTAATAGGCCATTCCCGTCGTTCTTGAAATGCATTGAACATTCCAATAGACTATTCGAACGAGCTACAATTTTTTGACATAATTCCTTCGACATTCTTTATCTTTATTTCTCATATTGATTTATATTTAGGTTTCCTTGAGGTTTTCCAAACCATAAAAATTCAGGCCAATGGATCTGGATTCACTCTGGCCTCACTGGGGAGTTTGGTTGGTTTAATAGACTACCGAGCAACTCACCTTGACCATATATGATTTGTGTCGACCATGCCATCATACTTAGTCCATATATGCTTTCTTTAGGCTTTTTTAACATTCCCGTACTCATTAGACACTTGTGCTTTCTTTTGAATTGTATTGACTATTACCTGTCAAACTGGTCTTCTCGCAACCACATGTCTATTATTCGTATGAATCATTATAAAACCTATTCAATATGAGTACCACTCAGATTCTTCTTGAGCTCGGCTTTCACCTTGTTCTCCTCCAAGGAGTCCTGCACCTTTTCAAAACAAACCCGAAGAGCAGCATTTGGAGACTCTAATTCTTTGATTTTCCCCTCTAACTCAAACTTTCCGAGCTTTCCCACCATTTTAGCGTTTCGAGTGATCATCTACTAATGTTTGGAATACTCCGCCTTGAGCATAAAACGATTGTGTGTGGTGCAGTTCTCCAACACGGTCACCATCTCAAGAGCAGGTTAAACTTCTTGCTCGTAGAACAAACGAAGAGGATTTTCTATACCCATGTGTTTTCAAAAAGCAAACATAACTCAGACAATTAGTATTGAAGTCAGAAAAATAAGAATGAAGGTGTAAGATCAGTTATCTCTGCATTCTTCGACAGATTTCTTGGTAAATCTCATGCTTGGAAAATTTTGATTCCAAAGGAATCAGGTTGCCAGCAAAACAGAAACCCCAAGGAAGCTCCACGCAGGCTGGTCCATCCTCTCGAAGACAAGTGCAACCAAGGACATAAAAGGAGACAAAAAAAACTCCCCTCTTTGGGATGATGACAGTTAAAGGGTTTAGGACCTCGTCCTCTCATCCGCCCTAGGCTTTTTTAACGGAGCGGCATAATCCTTGCTTTGGTCCACAAAATCATCTGAGTGACTGGAAGAGAAGCGTTTCCTAGAGTCAAAATTTGATATTTTCAAACATTGTCCTTTAGAGGACAAAGGTACATCTCTTCAGCCTCAAAAGATTATCTGATGACTGATGCTACTAAGAGGGCCTCAAACTCTTCTTATCTTCAGACTGTTATACATGCTATGGATAGTCACCCACATGTCAGACTCTAGAGCAGAGTCTCTAGAGACTATAGGATAAGGATGAATTTTGAGAAGAGCAACAGCGGAATCCATGGCAGGCCCACTGGCCTCAACGTTTTTGTACTTCTCCTTGAGAGCTTCTACGATGACTGGAGGATCGGCCGCAACGACATGTCCTTCTTTACAAGGAGGAGTCTTATTGATTGCTGCTTCACGAGAAATCTTCACTCTTACTTCTCTCTTACTTGTGGTTTTGGCTAATCTCTATGCAAGATTAGGATTTACAACACTAAGGCATCCCATATTCTTTAGAAGGGAGTTTAGCTGGATAACGAAGACCGGCAAGACGAGCTAACACAAGCAAAACGAAAACATATATGAGAAGTCATGGATGTGCGAAAATATCATTGAAAATGAATGAACACTCACCAGTGATGACACCTAGTATGGAGGTAATACGAACTAGGGTGAGTGTCTCCTAGTCCCGAGCTCCGACACCGTTAAGCTACTCAACGATCAGTTTCAGTCTTTAAATTGGCTGTTGTGATATCACCGGGCAAACTGCAAAGAGAAAATAAAAATAATTAGATAAAATAAAATTAAAACAAAACCAAAAGTTGAGAAATTGCTATCCGGTACTTGTGGCAGTAGAAGAGCAAGAGATTAAGAATAGAAAACCAAAAATGGCACTCCTTGAGAAACAAATTGTACATGATGAAATACCCAAGAAGCGCCATCTAAGATTCTTCGAAATTAGAAGGAAGGAGAAAAAAGATCTCGGTTGAGATCTCAGTTAACTCCTCAATGTATAGATAGAATCCGCCGTACTGAAGGTCTTTCATGCAGGAAATATGGGATGAGAAACTCAAAGATAAAAAGTTTATACCTCTACACAAAAAATCAAAGAAAATGATTAAGCAAGCCGTAACGATCCACTTTCGAAGAAGGAAAAATCAAATCTCTTCGTTGTAAGCAATCAGACACTGAGTCAAATCAATAATTAAAACACAATATCAAAATCTTAAATCAAGTTTAAATTTCTGAAATAGTCAGTTTCAGACAAGCTAATCAGACCAAAATCATCACCTGACCTGGCTAACTGTCTAGATTTTTGATTATTGATATCAAATAAAACTACTCAACATTTTCTGGATTTTTTTTCCTTTCTTATTCATTAAGTAACACAAAACTCCGACATAATTTTTAGTACATTTGAATCCATCGAACTACAACTAATCTCAGCCTATACGAAGCACTATTTTATCTATCAATTCATTCTAGTCTAAAGTGGGCTGAAAACCGTTATGTTGTTTAAGTTCTAAACAATATTTATTCTGTTTGTTTTCATTATTAAAACACTTTGGCTTGTTTCCAGTGATAATCATTTTTTAAAAAAGATTATTTTCTATTGATTAATAATATTCATATTTTAACAATTTTTTTTTTAAATTGTGTCAAATTATTAGAAATTATGATCAAGAAAATCATCTAGAAGATTCATACTACATTAGACTTTGCCAAATATACACTTTCAACAATAATAATTTTCACATGTATTTATTAATGAAAATCATTTTCCTTTGCCCGCGATTAATGGAATTCATATGCTCAATATGATTAAGAAATATGAAAAAGTAAACTAATCAGGGCAAATTTCCACAAAAAATCTTAAAATAAGTTTTTTGATAAAAAAATACAAAAGAAATAAAATAACTAAAATCTATTTTATTAATAGATAAAATACTCTATATATATATAAATATAAATAAATAAATAAATAAGTAAATAATAAAAATAAATGAAATATTTTTAAAAAAAAATCAACTAAAACTTTTTTCGATTTTTCTGAAATTTTAATTTAAAAAAAGAAAATTTTAAAATCTAAAAGTTTATTTTAAAACTATTTTTAAAGTTTTTATTTTAAATTTAAATATTATTATTTTAAAAATTTTAAATCCTAAATTCTACTTCTTCAAATTTAAACTCTAAAGCTAGATTTATTAAGTTAAAAATATAAATATATTTTATCTTTTTAATAAAATTTATTTAGGTCATTTTAACCTTTATATACTCTATTTGATAAATAAAATAAAATTTAGGACTATTATTTTTCAATAAATCAACACATCTTCATTTAAGTAATACATATATATATTCTTCGCCGAAACCCACAAGACCTTTCGGTGAAGTCATCTTTTGGCTTGGAATCAATTTGATCAACAAATCTTCATTTAGGTAACAACACATAAATATATTCATACAAATAATCACATGCATTTCAAAACACTAGATAAAATCCCATTTTAGAGAAACTAAGATGGTGTTGAAGATCATTAATAATCTATTTATATAAGAAGAAAAATCGAAAATGTTGGAGAAAGCAAATGGGTTAGGTTTCAGCTGTCAATAAGCTGTCTCTCTTCCATTTATATTCTCACCTCTCTATCCTTCCACACAACACAAACAACGCTCCTTTTCTTACTCGCATCTCCTCCATATTATATCTTTCTTATTTAACCCGTGTTTCTCACCTCCATATCCATTTCACTCCACACTCAGATGTCTTGTGCAGTGAAATGAAGAAGACCATTCAAATCCTCCTCCTCTTCCTTCTCCTCAATCTCTCACATTCTTTCTCTATCTCTTCTCGCGGTATTCTCTCCGACAGTGAAGTCCGCCACATTCAACGCCGCCAGCTACTCGAGTTTTCCGAGCGCAGCCAGAAAGTCACCGTCGATCCATCCCTCGTCTTTGAGAACCCCAGATTACGCAATGCTTACATAGCTCTTCAAGCTTGGAAACAAGCAATCCTCTCCGACCCTTTCAATTTCACCGCGAATTGGATCGGTTCCAATGTCTGTAACTACACTGGAGTCTTTTGTTCGCCGGCGTTAGATAACCAAAGAATTCGTACTGTCGCCGGAATCGATCTCAATCACGCTGATATCGCCGGGTATTTACCTGAAGAGCTTGGTTTGTTATCAGATCTAGCGTTGTTTCATGTAAACTCAAACCGGTTTTGTGGTACAGTACCGCATCGGTTCAACCGGCTTAAGCTTCTTTTCGAGCTTGATCTCAGCAATAACCGGTTTGCTGGGAAATTTCCTACGGTTATTCTCCGGTTACCGTCGTTGAAGTTTTTAGATCTCCGGTTTAATGAGTTTGAAGGAACTGTACCGAAAGAGCTTTTCAATAAAGATTTAGACGCGATTTTCATTAACCATAACCGGTTCCGGTTCGAATTGCCTGATAATTTTGGAGACTCGCCGGTTTCCGTCATAGTCCTCGCGAATAATCGGTTCCACGGTTGCATCCCTTCAAGTATTGTGGAAATGAAGAATCTGAACGAGATCATATTGACGAACAATGGCCTTAATTCTTGTCTACCGACGGATATCGGACGGCTGAAAAACGTTACGGTGTTTGACGTCAGCTTTAACGAGCTCGTGGGAGCGTTACCGGATAGTGTCGGCGAGATGGTATCTATGGAGCAGCTTAATGTGGCGCATAATAAGTTATCCGGGAAGATTCCAGCAAGTATTTGCCAGTTGCCCAAGCTTGAGAACTTCACTTTTAGTTACAATTTCTTCACCGGAGAAGCACCTGTTTGTCTTGGCTTGCCGGAGTTTGATGATCGGAGAAATTGTTTGCCGGCAAGACTTGCTCAGAGGTCTCCAGGGCAGTGTAAATCGTTCTTGTCTCTTCCCCCGGTTAATTGTGGATCCTTTATGAAAGCAAACTCAAAACAACCATAGATTGTGTCTTAAAGACATTATTAAACACAAAATGAAATAGCTCAGTGAGCTTTATTTAACAAGAAGGTAAAGAGGAAGTGTGAAGTTAACGTTGTCACCAAGAACAAAATAAGATTAATATTTCATACTCCAAAAGTTATGAAGAAAGACTGCTCTTTTACAGCAGTCCAGGTTACAACCAAACTCTCATTTTCATGACATATATATTGATCTAAAACCCTAGGTACATGACTTGGTAAAACTTCTTAATGGACCTACGATTGGGCTTATGTGTGGGCTTCAATATCCTCCCGCAAACTTGGCGTCGGGTGAAAGCTAAGATGCCGAGTTTGAATACAGATGATGATGGCTTTGTGAGAAACATGAGAAGTAGAAAATCTATCTGAAGTAGGTAGATAAATCTAATCACCTTAGAGAATAGTCACTAGTGTGAGAACATCTTCAGGTTCTTTTGCCTATTTGTCTCACAATGAGTTGGGGTCTTTGCCCTCTTAACTCAACTAAGCTATTTCATGGCTGATAAAATTTGCTTCCCACAGCTAACCAAACTTTACTCTTTCTCTGCTTCTTATCTATACCACCAAAGATTCTGCTTCTAAGCAATCTAACATTCTCTTTGACAATTCAGCAAACACCTTGTGTGTCATAAAAAATCAGAAACTTGCAACCACAGCCCATCATTATCAAAAACAACCGTATCCTAATCCTTCACTTTCAAGCTTCCATACCTATAAATCTAAAACCAGCCAACTAATATCCCTCTCAAGCTATGACGAAACGTTTATCCCTTGAAGAAAGTCCAGAGATTACCATTTATATGATATGGCTGTGACAACTTGATGAAACACAGCTCAGCTTTACTCTGTTGACAGCTTCCCAGAAATCTTCTTAACCAGATCTCAGGTAGAGACACGGCAGCAACTTGATGAAGACGTGGTGAAAGGCTTGTCCTTGGTCACACGATGAAAAGCTTGAAACCCACGAATCTTCATCTTCAGTAGGAGCAGGCCACACAAATCAAAAGCTTGAAACTTGACTGAAAATACAGCGATTTGGCTCAACTGTATGATGACTTCTAAAACCGGATGCTTTAGCTTAGATAGAGTAAGCGACAGCTAGAAGAAGGTAGGAGTAACCCCAATGAACCGTTTGGCTCTGATACCATGAAAGCAAACTCAAAACAACCATAGATTGTGTCTTAAAGACATTATTAAACACAAAATAAAATAGCTCAGTGAGCTTTATTTAACAAGAAGGTAAAGAGGAAGTGTGAAGTTAACGTTGTCACCAAGAACAAAATAAGATTAATATTTCATACTCCAAAAGTTATGAAGAAAGACTGCTCTTTTACAGTAGTCCAGGTTACAACCAAACTCTCATTTTCATGACATATATATTGATCTAAAACCCTAGGTACATGACTTGGTAAAACTTCTTAATGGACCTACGATTGGGCTTATGTGTGGGCTTCAATACTTTAGATGTGGCCGTTCTGTTTCTCCTCGTCCTCCTATTGTAACTCCGTTACCACCGCCATCTCTGCCTTCTCCACCACCATCGCCAATTTTCACTACACCTCCGCTTTATTCAACTCCACCCCCGTCGGTTTTCTCTCCTCCACCGCCACCGCCTGTTTATTCTTCACCACCACCACCTCTACCGGTTTACACTCCTCCACCACCGCCGCCTGTTTATTCTCCCCCTCCACCACCACCTCCTCCTCCTCCGCCCGTATACTCTCCTCCATCACCTCCGCCAGTATATTCTCCTCCACCACCCCCTCCGTCATCTCCACCTCCAGCACCGGTTTACTGCACCCGACCACCACCACCACCACCACCTTCCCATTCACCGCCACCACCGCCACCACCCCCACCACCCCCACCACCGCCGCTACAATTTTCTCCTCCAGCCCCTGTCCTTTACTATTCCAGCTCACCACCACCACCGAATTATTCACCACCACCACCACATTTTTCACTGCCGCCGCCACCAATTTTTCCGTATCTATCTCCACCTCCCCCACCAACACCAGTATATTACAGCTCACCGCCTCCACCGCCAGTATATTCCTCTCCTCCCCCACCTCCATGCATTGAACAACCACCACCACCTCCACCGTGTATAGAGTACTCACCACCTCCTCCACCTGTTATCCATTACGACTCTCCTCCTCCACCAACAGTTTACTACAGCTCTCCGCCGCCACCGCAAGTCTTTTATAGCTCACCGCCACCACCGCCACCACCTCCGGCTGATTACAGCTCTCCACCTCGGGTTGATTACAGCTCTCCACCACCTCCTCCAGTCCACCACAGCTCTCCGACACTGCAACCATCAGCTCCGTGTAAAGAATCGCCTCCACCACCACCTCCTGTAGTTCAACTCAGTCCATCACCACCGTCTCCTGATTATGAGGGACCACTACCGCCGGTCATCGGAGTATCATATGCATCTCCTCCACCACCGCCATTCTATTGATTCTTTCAGAAATAAAACAAAAATAAATTCTAGATAAAAATGGTGATAAAAGGACGATAAAAACGAGCAAATGTCATAGCTTTAGAATTTGAAACAATTACCCTCAAGGTCATTTTTTATCTTTTATAGGGTTAACGACCTATTTCCACACCAGAACTTTCATATAGTAACAAATGTACACAAACTTTCAACTTCGTCACAATTGCACACAATTTAAGTATCTAAACCTATTACTCCCTATTAGAAAGATCAAAACCCGCATCCCCCTAAAGTTTAAAAGATCAACCAAAATCAACAAATAGCGATTTTAAAATTGGTTTAATATTATTTTGTTTTCAAAATTAATCAATGACTAACTTAATTATATCTAAAACAATCTGAATTAAAAATCTAAGCTGGATTAACTCGACCTAATAACACAAACTAAAAAGTAGATCTTATAACCCGACCAAGACCCGACTTATTTAATCCAAAATCAAAATTCTTAAATACATAAATCCCAAAATTTGAAAATATTGTGTCTCTTTCATTGTTTTTAAGCTTTAGTAGGAGTTTAGGTTGAGTTTATAGTTGGATCTGAGGTTTGGATCATGTTTTAAATTTGATCATGATCTCAATTTAGATTCTAAACCATTAAAACCAAGTCAAATTTTCGGCGGTGTGGTTTCGGGTTTCGATCTTTCTAATTAGGGGGTAATAGGTTTAGATACTTAAATTGTATGCAATTACGACGAGGTTGAAAGTTCGTGTACATTTGTTACTATATGAAAGTTCTGGTGTGGAAATAGGTCGTTAACCCTCTTTTATATCATAATAAATCATTTTTTATCTTTTATATCATAATAAGTCATTTTTTGCTACACATTTTCTTCCAACAACCTATTGAATCCTAACTAAAATATATTAACCATAACTTCTAAACTTATTGACCTAAGTAGAGAATTAGTGGAAATTAACTTGAACCATACAATCTTCTCCTATCCGAAGGATAAAATTTAATTAGACAGATTTGAAAAAGACATATATCTGTCATTTAACAACAACCATTCGATTGACCTGGTTTCCTTCTATTTTTGACGACCCATATTAAATTTTACATTTATCTTTTTTCTCTCTCGCACGTCATTGTCTTCTGTTTTGTATTCGTCAGAAAAAACTTTACTAATTAATTATAGAAATTCAACCCTGATTATTGGATTCTAAGTTGTGGTTTGCAACTGTGAATCGTATTAATAGAAGAATGTGATACAATGTTTGTTCAACAAAGAATCACTCTCTTAAGCCAAGAGTATACAAGAAGAAACAACTCAAAAGCTTAACGAGACGTACAAAATACAAAGAGATTAGAGAGAGTTTACAATGATAATTTTCTGATAAAACTAAAAGTGATCTTCTTTTCTTCCTTTTAAACTTCTCTGTTCTTCCGCGTAATTATACTTAACGTCGCCGTTAATGTTCAGCTCCAACAGTTGACACGCGTCCACTTCTGTTAACGTGTAACAACCTTCCTGTTACCCCTAACAACCTCCTTATTGCGTGACACGTGTCTCCTGTCTCTTTCCTATAGCAAATCCTCCCTGTTCGAAGAACCTTGACCACAAGGTTCAAATTCAGGAAACCTCCTCTGCAACTCATATAGAAATTCCCAAGTCGCCTCTTCTTCTCCTTGATTAACCAATTAAACCAACACCTGAGTTGCAGCTCATCCTTGACGTTTGACCATTTTCCTCTCAAGTATCTTCTCTGTTTGTTTCCGCAAAACATCAGACATGACAGTGGGTAAGTGAGTAGCAGTAGGGACATTACCCACTAACACCTTCAGTTGTGAAACATGAAAGACTGGGTGGATGAGAGAAGATGCCGGTAACTTCAATTTATATGCAACCTCACCTCACCAACCCGATCAAGTATCTCATATGGTTCACAGAACTTCGGAGAAAGCTTATCATTTGATCTCATGACTGCAGACTGCTGACGGTACGGTTGAAGCTTCACATAGACGTAATCACCGATCTCAAATGTTCGTTCAGTCCGATGCAAATCCTCATTCTGCCGCATACGATGTTGAGCACGCAAGAGATGGAACTGCAACATCAAAATCATATCCTCCCTTTCCTGCATAGATTTAGCTACCACCGCAACTTTAGATTCACCAGGAAAGTATGGTAAATGCAAAGGAGGGGGGTGTCCATAAACTGCCTCAAATGGCGTGATCCGTGTAGCAGAGTGAAAGGTTGTATTATACCAATACTCTGCTAAAGGTAGTCATTTACTCCATCGTTGTGGTCTCTCACTCGTCATACATCTCAAGTATGTTTCCAAGCATTTGTTCACCACTTCGGTTTGTCCATCACTCTGAGGATGGTAAGCAAAAGAATAGTTGAGTGACACACCATGTAACGCAAACAGTTCTTTCCAGAATTCACTCAGAAAGATAGTGTCTCTGTCACTGACAATCGTCTGGGGAAACCCATGCCAGCGGTAGATGTTATCCAAGAAAGCTTGAGCAACAGAGGCTGATGTATATGGATGCCTCAACGCAATAAAGTGAGCCGCCTTGCTAAGTCTGTCAACAACAACAAAAACAACCGAATAACCAAATAACAGAGGAAGACCAGAGATAAAATCCATTGAGATGTATGTCCAAACTGTTGTAGGGATTGGAAGAGGTTGAAGAAGACCCGGTGAAGCAACCGTCTCATGCTTACACTGCTGACACACATGACAACTACGAATATAAGCCTGAATATTCTTGATCATCCCTTTACAATAAACAGACTTTTAACACGGTGATGTGTCGCATCTCGTCCTGAATGACCACTGCTTCCTGACCCATGAAGCCATCCAAGAATCTGGTTCTTCAGTACAGTAATAGAGGGAATCACCAGTTTACTTTTCCTTCGTAAAGTCTTTTGTGACCAAGAGTAGTGTTTATGTGACTCTGGTCTCTTCTCCAATTCCTCAATTATTAGCTTAATAACTGGATCATGTGCATAGTTCTCTTGAATCTGTTTCAGAAAATCACAGTCAGTAACCGATAAAGCCATACTCAACACTTCAGATCCATCCACCCGTGACAAAGCATCTGCTGCAAGATTATCTTTCCCTTGCCAGTATTGAATCTCATAGTCGAACTCCAATAGCTTAGGTAGCCATTGTTGTTGAATAGGAGTGTTCAACCTCTGCTCAAGTAAGTACTTCAGACTCCTCTGATCGGTACGGATGATAAAATGAGCAGGTAAAAGATAATGTCTCCACTTTTGGACCGCAAAGACTAATGCCAAAAGTTTCTTCTCGTAGATTGAAAGATGCAGTTGTTTCCCTTTAAGATGCCGGCTTATATAAGCCAACGGATGACCCTCCTGCATCAGAACCGCGCCTATACCACTTCCACAAGCATCAGTCTCAACGATAAATTGCTTATGAAAAGCTGGCAATGCTAAAACAGGTGCTTCACACAAGGCTTTTTAAGCTCGTCAAAGGCAGTCTGCGCTTCGCTAGACCTTAAGAAAGAATCTTTCTTAGTCAATGCTGTCAATGGTCTAGCAATACCACCAAATCCCTTAACAAAGCGTCTATAATATCCGGCCAAACCCAAAAATCCACGCAACTGTTTCAGATTTGCAGGCTGAGGCCATTCTTTGACTGCTCTTAACTTGTTTGGATCGGTTGAGACACCCTTTGCTTCAATGAAATGACCCAAGTACTCCACCTTTGATGTCGCGAATTCACACTTACTTCTCTTTGCAAATAATTTGTTTGATCTCATCAAAGGAAAAACCTGTCGTAACTGTTGAATATGCAGCTCTATTGACTCGCTGTAGATGAGTATATCATCAAAAAAAAATCAACACAAACTTCCGAAGAAATGCTTTAAAAAACAGAGTTCATCAGTTGTTGAAATGTTGCTGGTGCATTTGTCAAGCCAAATGGCATCACAAGATACTCATAGTGTCCACTATGGGTCTTGAAAGCAGTCTTATGAATGTCATTAGAGTCCATCTTCACTTGATGGTAACTAGCTCTCAAGTCTATCTTTGAATAAATTTTTGATCCTCCTAACTCATCCATGAGATCTTCAATCAAAGGAATTGGAAATCTATCCTTGATAGTCATTCCATTAAGGTTCCTGTAATCAACACAACCTCCAAGAACCATCTTTTTCTTTACCAAAACCACAGAAGAGGCATATGAACTTGAGCTCGTTTGTATAGTACCTGCATCTAATAAACTTTGCACCATTTTGTCAATCTCATTCTTCTGGTAGAGTGCATACCAATAAGGTCGTTGATTTACTGGATTAGACCCTTCCATTAGTGGAATACTATGATCGTGATGACCTCGGTGAGGTGGAAGTGTAGTCGGTTCTTCAGACAAATCACCATACTCTCCTAACAGGTTTGATAATTCTGGTTTGAACACTGATTCTTCTTCTATAGCATAAAGTTCAGGTTCTTCCTCCCACTCCTGCTTCTGCAAATATATCATTGATATCTGAACTTTCTCCTCCTGCAACTTATCTATTTTAGTTGCCTTCACTTCTGTTACAACACCCTCCTTGATCCCGTGTAAAACCACCCGTTTCTTGTTCAGCTTAAACTGCATTTCAAGTTTTGAAAAGTCCCACGTAATTGGTCCTAGTGTAGATAACCACTGAGCACCAAGAACCATATCACAGTTGCCTAATGGAATCAACATCATGTCTTGAGTAAAAGATGAGTTCTGAAAATTCCACTGGAACATCTCAACTCGCCCCTGTACATTTAACTTTCCCCCATCTGCAACTGCTACTCTTGTCATCTGAGGTGGTAATACTCTGCAGCCAAGCTTCTTTGCGATATCAGGATCCATAAAGTTATGGGTGGATCCCAAATCAATGAGTATGTAGAGTGTCTTCTTCCCTTGCCATCCCCTGACCTTCATGGTCCTGTAATTCTCAGAGATACCAGCCACTGCACTGACAGAGATTTGCGCAATATCACCCTTTGTTTCCTCTTGCACTTGGCTTTCCTCAGCTTCAAAGAACTCCTCATTATCATCCACTTCCATCATATAAGGTTGCGTCTTTTTATGTTTCAAATAGTGTCCTGGAGTATACTTCTCATCGCAATAATAGCAAAGTCCTTTAGCTCTTCGATCACTCATCTCTTGATTAGAAAGAAACCTTTGAGGTTGCTTCATTGATTCTCCAATTTTTTCAGGTCCTTGTGTTGGAAACTTCTTAACTTCCTAAGTCTTTTGATACTGAAGTATACCCTTACTCACATTGTTATTACTCTTTACACTAGCCCAACTCTGTGTAGCTTGTTTACGAGGATGAGCAGTTTCATACAATCGACCCAACATCAAGCATTCTCTCACAAGTTTCGGCTGACACATTCTCACATGCATTTGCGTATCAGTATTCAACCCTGCCAAGTATGCGCTCACCAAGTAACTTTCGCTCAGTTTTACTCTGTTACGAATGAGTTCAAACTGTGCGTGGTAGTGACTAATACCATTAGTCTCTTGTAGCTTCTTCAATTCTGCGATAGGATCATCCAGTATCTCTTCAAATCTTTCCTTTAAAAGAACCTTATACTGCTCCCAATTCTCAATAACGTAGGCATCCTGTTCAGATTGAACAATAGATTGATGCCAAGCCGCTGCTACCTGGTCAAAATGAATAGAAGACAAACGCACATGAATCTCCATTGGAGTATTATCAATGGCAAAGAACTCTTCTACTTTAAACAACCATTCTTTCACATTCTCACGATTGAATCGTGGAAAATCAACTCTTGCCATTCGCGTCATACCAGAGCAAGTTGGGTGCAGTTGTTGACGATTTTGCCAAGTTTGATTGTTATACTGCATATCGGCGAATCGTTGTGTTGCATCAGCGTTGTTCCGTTCACCGCTCGTGGATGCGTTCGTCGGAATGCTATTTGTCTGTAACAATCGGATCACTTCAAATATGTCAGCGATTTTCGTTTCTACAAATGACTTCTGCTCCGAGATCGCGCCTTCCAGTGCAAGAATTCTCCCGCTGAACGTTTCTTCCACGTCTCGAGCTACTACCTCCTTCCTCATTGCTTGCAATCGTGTTTCCGACATGGATTCTGAGGTTTGAAAGACGTCTGATACCTTTGCAACCGTGAATCGTATTGATAGAAGAATGTGATACAATGTTTGCTCAACAAAGGATCACTCTCTTAAGCCAAGAGTATACAAGAAGAAACAACTCAAAAGCTTAACGAGACGTACAAAATACAGAGAGATTAGAGAGAGCTTACAATGATAATTTTCTGATAAAACTAAAAATGATCTTCTTTTATTCCTTTTAAACTTCTCTATTCTTCTGCGTAATTACACTTAACGTCGCCGTTAATGTTCAGCTCCAACAGTCGACACGCGTCCACTTCCGTTAACGTGTAACAACCTTCCTGTTACCCCTAACAACCTCCTTATTGCGTGACACGTGTCTCCTGTCTCTTTTCTATAGCATGGTTTCACCGTCAACTCGTGGCTTCTTTGGTTGCGACTCGCCATGATAGCCACCATGGACTCTCCTATATATCGTCTTCAAAGGGAAATCATGAGATTCCGATAATGAACTCCGACAATCATCATCACACATTCACACATATGGAATCAAAGTATAACCATATTTGTACGATTTTCATTGCGATGAGCACATGTAACTGCTCCACCGAAGAATCCTTTGTTCATTTGCCAGATCTTTCACCAGAACGGAAGGCCACCATTCCTGCCTCGTTCATAAACAAAGCCTCGATATCCTTTATGACCTTTGGTTTAACAAGGTATGAAATCAATAAGCACGAAGATGATGATGTTATACGTAAATTTTTATTTTTATAAATGACTTGGTAGGTAATGCATATAGAGAATGTATACACATGGATAATATAAAAACGTTGTACTCGAAGATCGTAGAATATTTGTGTACATATGGATACTATTTCCCACATATGTGAAAAGAAAAAAGTGTATTCACATTAGACATACTCTCTCCCTCTAGTGATATAACCTATGAAGCCGAAGAAATCCCAAATTTGAATGTTTATTGGAATGAAATGTAATGGATTATGTCGAACATTGACTTATTGATGAAATGTAATGGATTATATCGAATATTAACATGTTATTGTACACACACCAGCCTCTATTTTTGTTCTACACATGTATGCCATCATATTTAGTTGACTTCCTCTCTTTTGACTACACAACATATGACTTACAATCTAAATGAACTAACAATACTTAAAATCATTAAAATCATAAGACATATAAAGTCTTGAATCAATTACTTTATGCTAGACGATTTCAGTTAATAATAGATGATATTGACCCTTCAACTATTCAAGCTTGCAAATATATGTCAAACCCGAATGGGTGTACTGATTAACTGGTGTACACGTAGATAGTGAAATACATGTGTACATGTGGACAATGAAATACATGTGTACACTTGGACATAGAAATTATTGTGTACACGTTGAAAATATAAACCTAAAAATACTTTAGACTTGCAAATGTATGAATGATTACTCGGTGTACATATAAATCACTGTACAAGTGAACTGATGTACATGTGAATCATTAACCAGGATAGTAATTTTTTATGAGTTTTGATTAAAGAAAGTTTTTACAATTTACCTACATTGGCTACTACTTTGTATAGTCTTAGCTTTATGTACATTACAAAAATACATTTTCAATGCGAAGAGTTTTACTTAAAATCAATAATCATCCAACTACTTTACATTACAAAACATCCAAAATATCATAGTATCATGCCAAAATATCCTTCTATTAACATAATGTGTAAATGTCGAAAACACATCACATATGTACACATTCCAAGTTGTATATATACTCACTTGTACACATGTACACACTCCATACTATAAACATGTACACACTTCTTTGTGTACACATATACATCATAGAAAAGTTATACAAAAACACCAAAAACATACAGCAAACAACATAAAAATGGAATTTAAAATCAAATCATTACACAACCCTACAAACAACATAAAAATGGAATTTAAAATCAAATCATTACACAACCCTACAAACCTACAGAACAATGTCGCAAATACCCATGTATAAATCATGAAGTTTTAGGATCAAATTGTAAAATGTCAACAATGAAAGGACCAGTTGTGTAAATATAAGACATTTAGTTTGGGTGTGGATCCCTTCGAGGTTCGAAAGATTGGATCAAGCCATGGTTTGATTCCCCGATGGTTGGAGAGGAGGAGAGGTACACGACAGAGCTTGACGAGCCACCGACTAGAAGACGCGGAGGAAGACCAGACGTGACAGTGCATAAAGTGATACGAAACCAGTCAAGAACAAACACACTCAACCCCTAAATTCGAGCCACATGCCAAACTGAAACCCTAAATCAAAGCAAAAAATAACTCACCTTTCTTTTTCTCCTTCACAGAACGCTTCCTTCTCGTTGTCATTATCTTTTTCGCCTCGGTACAACACCAATTGATCAGTTTCTCCTTCATGTCCTCTTCTCGTTGAGTTTCTCTATCATCTTCTCTCATAGAAACAAAAGTAACGGAGAAATAAAAAAAGTGAAAATAACTTTTTATGGACATAAAAGTTGGTGATTATTTCAAAATTTGAAAATTTCTAACCAGTCTAACTATCATTACATGTCGTTTTACTTAAATATCCATCTTTATTTTCGCTTTTAAAGTTGATTTTGACTTCAACCACAAAAATGTGACTGTGTAGCACAATGTGATCTACAGTGTAATAAAAACACATAAACTGCCTATTTGTGTTAATAGCTCTTAGAATTTTTATTTGAACTATTATAAGAAGAGTTTAGAGTAACCTTGTCCATGAAGTTTTTATTTTGAATTTCTTACTAATAAAGTATCACTATTTTAATGAACAATAAATTAATTGTTAGATTTTAATTTTATTCAAAAAACTATTTATAAAAAGGTAAGAGGCAATAAAAATTCTGATGAGATTCTTAGGGCATCAGCAACAATATAACTTTTCAATAGAGTTCTTCCCATATTTTATATTAATATAATTTATTATATATTAAAAATTTTAATAAAAATAAAATATAATCACTTATAGCATGACATATGTAGTATGAGTACCTCAAACACAATATAAAGTCTCTTTACACATAAACAATTTTCTTGTTTTTGTTCCCTCTCTCTTCAATTTCTAGTTTTTAATTAATAAAAGCACTTAAGATTGAGGGGAATACACCATCAGTTCGCTTGCTCTTATAGGTATTCTTATCCTTTTTTATTTTTTCTAATTGTTTATTTTAAAATATTCTATGAGATATACTCGAATGAATATATTCTTAGACAATACATTTTTTTTTGTTATAAACTTCCTTGGTTTGTTGCATAAATAAACAGTTAAGTCTACACAATTCTTTTTGAATTTAGGATATAACTGATAATTATAAATAAATATGTTTAATCAAAAGAATAATGGAAATGTGACTTTTTCACTTAGAAAACTTGCTCATTTTATAAAATTATTAATTGTGAATTTTATCTCCTACAATTTGACGTCATCTGTGGGAGAGAATATAAAAGATATCTCTAATTCAAAAATTCGATCAAAGATTAGTCGTATCGAAGTGGATCGAAGAACCAATGAATCCATTAAGAATGACACACCACCCTAAACCGACAGGTCATCACAACCTAAGAAAACACCACATCAACCGGCAAAACGAGTCAGACTCCCATAGCCTCCACCAACGCTGGATCAGACACTCGTATAAGTGATTCCTTAAACTTTGAACGTAATCGCTCCACCCACAATTCCCTCAATGGTGAACCCAAATCTGGGAAGCATCCCTTGTAATCGTCATAACTCATGAGTATGGACGAGAACTGATAGTTTTTCGCCTTTGGAGCTAGATCGAGCCAACAACTGGTTTTGCTGCTCCACCAGGCAACAAAGAGTTAACAAAATCCAAAAAATACTCGTTACGCTTGTCGACAAAACATACAATCAGGAAGCTTCCTCTTGATCAGTTAAAGCCTGTTGTGAAAGACATGAACAACATCTAGATTCACTTCTAGAAGCCTCCAAGGTTCATGACCACAAAGCAGACTCGATACTCGAGTTGATTGATCGGTTGACTTAAGTCAACCCCTTCAAACTCAGCTTGAATTTTTCAAGAAGTTGCACTATCATTATAAACAAGGAGTACCGTTATTGCAGGTGGTACAAGCTCACAACAGAAAAAGTCACAGATCTCCCACTGTTCATAACTGAACTGCAAACAACCCTGGTTTTAGGAGTTTTAAATCGCTTAAACGAGCGATTGCCAATACCATCTCCACCTTTGGATTTCGAGCAAAAAGGCATTTTTGATTGGGGACATCAGCTTTCGCTTCAAATTCCAATGTTTATGCCAGGGTCCAACGTTAGAGTTCGACCCACGGACCAATGACCCATCTTTCATATATAGTGAGGATATGTGGGAACCAAAATTCACACTGTCAATATTTATTACGAAGAAAGCAAAGCTTTTAACGGGGTCCGGATTTCTACAGAGCCAAGAATAAGTAATCAAAAGACGCAGAAAATACTAAGACAATATGAAAAACGAATTTAAGAACAATAAACTTTATTCTAAATTCACGTATGAGCGTTCAAATACAAAATCGTATGGGAGGTTCGCCTAGAAGCGAAGTTACAACGGAAATAAAATAACACGTGCAGTAAATCCTACCTAAGTTAGCTAGAGCAACCACCTCTCGAGCAGCCACCTCTTCTTTCTTCTCTTCCCAGCCTTTCTTATATACTCCTCCAGAGGCAGCCATGTTGCTATTTTCCAACAGATCTGTATCTGTCATTTCCTTCTATCTCGCCTTATTTGTCGGGATTCAAGTTTATCCTTTTCGAAAATCTTCCATTATCTTTTTTTTCTTCCATTATCCTCCCCAACCAAAGAAACCGTCACCGAGACTTGGCTACTTCATATTCTAAGTCGTAAGTGGGATATATCGTGTTTTAGTCCATTTTGGGATGATTTTCCGATTTCATTTTTGTGACTGTCTCGGAAAAACCATCAACACGATTAAAGATGCAATTTTTGGTGCCATTGGTCTACGAAATGATAAAAATCATTTTGTTTCATCAAAAGAATTCTGGTGTTCAGTTTAACCGTTTCCAACTCGACATTTAGCTAAGTTTTGTGAGAAAACAATGTGTTTATTTTTTCTACGTAAATCTCAACGACAACTCCGATTGTGACAAAACCAAGAAAAGTTCATACATAATTCACATGCGAACACGGTGAATAGAGGAATGGGCAATGACGATGAGGAATATGCGATGAGGATAAGTAAGACGCATGTTGGCGATAAGGAATGGTCGATGAGGAGATGGAAAGAGGTCATGGACGATGAGGAGATGATAATTATGAGAAATGGGCGAGGAGGAGAGAGGGAGAGGTCCCGGAGATGAGACATGGGCGATGAGGAGAGAGAGAGAGAGGTCCCGGGAGATGAAGAGTGACATTGAGGCATGGTGAGGGAGAGAGTTGGCGATGAGGGATGAATAGAGAGGAGAGAGAAATGCAATGAGGGATGACGAGAAAGGAGGGAGAAAGGTGATGAGGGATGAGAATAAAGGATATATGGACAACGAGGGAGTGAATGAGGAGAGTGTGGCGATGAGGGAGCATGGGAGGAGAGAGAGAGAGGCGATGAGACCTAGAGAGATGGATATAATGGTGATGAGTCCCTTGTCTTGTCTCCTCTATCCTTGTCTTGTCTCCTCTTTTCTCCGTTGATGGTTGTTTTTGTATGCTTTTGGAATTTGTTCTTTGCTATTTTTATGGAAGTTTTTCTGTAAAATCTTTGCACATTTTTTTTTCAGAAACCTGTTTCGGTAGAAGTTGTTTTGAATAATTTACAACAAAAAATTCAAACAAACTTTATGAAGTCTGCTTTACAGAAGATTATTTCGTGAAACTATGCTTTTCATAAAACAGCTCCCAAAAAAATGTTTTTCAAGATCTGGTTTGGATAGAAATATCTTCGTTCTTTTCCGTGAAGAAACATACATAGTTTACTCCATGTATATTTTTTTCCAGTGTACATGGCATATGCGGTATTGTTATCTTGATATTTTTGGATTATTCTTGTAAGTAATACTATTCTCAGAGGATTTTAGCCGTTGATTTGGGTATGACTAATTTTGACCCCAACAGTTTTAGCCCCCAGCTTGTTAGAACTGTGTGTGATTCTGAAGAGGTGAGGGTAAGAGTGCAAGTGGAATCAATGTATAACTATTGCCTTATCCGATCCATAACATTTTTAAAGCAAAGTGAATGTTTTGGATCACCTTTTTACCTCCTTATAATATGGAAGTGTTCTCTCCATGTTGACTTGCTTGTTCATCACTCAAGAATTTCTCTAAGGAAAGAATCATTTGTTTCTATATTTACCTTGGAAGGCTTGTTGTGATGTCATCAAGTGATTCAGATTTTCTTCCTCCTTTACGAGCACCAAGGGTGTGTCCCTTCATTCTAGGTGATCTGACTAGGACTTCTGAGAATAGGTGATGGCACTCATGAATACTTTTGATGTTCCCAATGAGGTTTCTTTTAGGCTTCCGAGGATCCATGATCGCGTCGATAATCCTCATACTGGTTACTTTACGTTTTTTAAGGCTTATCTTTCATTTAGTTTTGCATGGTTCCCGATCCCAGAGTTAGTTGTCCACTACCTTCATAAGCATGTCTTGGCGTTTGGTCAATTGACTCCTTGTGGAATGTGACATTTGGTGGGAATCATGGTTTTTTGTTATGAATACAACGTCAAGCTGGAAATACATAATTGATAGAATCTCTTGAGTGTGCGTATAACGTCGAACTCCTTGATGTAGTATGTTACTCTGAGACCATTAAGGGGATAATTGGTTGCTTAAGGACAAATGTCGGACCATGGCCCCGTTATTTCTTCTATCATGTTACTTCTTCTACGTTCGTGAAGATGAAACATCACTTGAAGATGGCGGTCTCTCGTTCTTTAGGGCGACATGGGGAAGGCTTGATAATCACAATTACAGTACTTTTATGAGATTATCAACAATAAGATAAAAAAATATAATTTATTTTTCAGTAAGAGACCGTTCCCTCCTTTTCCCCTTGATATCACGACTATTTGAGATATACTTTGGAATGGGAGTATGGATTGGGATTCTTTCTCGGCAGAGAGAGTTGAAGAAGCGATATCTTTTCGGGACTTCCAAGTGCCCCTTAGAGCCGTAGTGTAGAGGTACTGGGTCTAAGAATGTGGATAAATATCTTGTCACGAGATTTGAATCCTTTGGCAGATCACCTAAACTAATATTGCCTTATAGCCGGGAAGTATCCCGTTTTATGTTTTTTTGGAGGGTATGTGTTCCCGTTTGAGTTTTCTATTTTCTTTGGTAGTATTACTGGGTTTCACAAGCCATTGACGTATTGAAAATGCCCTTGGGGGTTTTAACAAAGATAACTGTTTTGTAGCCTTTTTTAACATATAAAGCGTCAACAAATGGAAGAGAGTGTGAGTGTGTTTCTCATTTTTACACCCTAGTGGATCAAAATACTCAGTGTTGTATTAAGATGAGAGTGTATAAGGGTGTATACTCGCATAGCCTCATAAACACCCGAGTATCAACAAAAATATATGTTTTTGTATCTTGTATCAAAGATAATATGTGTTTCATAGATTTTGTGGTTTAGGGTAAGACCTAAGCTTACTTTCACGTTTGGAGTATCCCGACTTGCTTAACCTGTTTCAATTTTGAACTGATTCCGTTCTTGACTTCAAAGTCTGCGATAGGTTCTCGTCTTAGATGACGTACTTTGATCATGGAACAAAGCATTTCTACGGGAAGACCCGGAAGATACTTACAAAAATTCTGGATTTCTTTTATAGTGCACGATTTATCTTTGTGTCGGATGTACGAGAACAAAAATCTATGGGGGGGGAGTCAGTTAGAAGTTCATTTAGAACATATGGTTTGTCTGTCAGGTTTCCAACTCGAGTTTTGATTTTTTTTTATAGTCTGTGTTGACTATGTTTGCAACTTTTTCCAAGATGGAACTTTCACCGAGGAAGTCGTTTATGTTTGAAAGTTGTTTTCCAAAAATTTTCGATGTCTCGCATTTTTTCAAGAAACATGTTCTTCGAGTAAAACATATTTAAACGTTGTGAGAACATATTTAGAGGAGTTTATGCATTGGCTCGAAGGTCGTATTTTGACCTTGTGGCCGAGAAATGTTTTGGCTTGTTTGTGGAAAGTTTATTTGAACATTTGCAGCCAAAAGTTTTTTTTTTTTTTTAACCTGATGTTAAGGATTTTGGTCTGTGATCGAGGGAATTGGACCCATAGGTTGTGTAAGTTTGTCCCTGGGAAGTAAACATATTCCTTTGCGAAGATTTTTGTCTTCCGAGATTTGTCTGCATATTTTTTTTAGAAAATGGTTTTGTATATCTCTAGGAGCTTTCCTTACGAGAATTGTTTTCAGATGTTGTGTTTCTGTGCAAAATATTTGTGGAATTAGAATGCTTTGTGAAGTATGTAGAAATTTGATCGTTTGACAAGAAGTTCTAATCGGTGGATCATTTTCCGTCAACTAATTGGTTGTTAGGAATGTTTTTTATGGAAAATTTATTGTATGATTTTCATTTTGGGTTATACAAAATTTGTTTGCTTAGTTATCGTTTGGCGCTTGGACTAATCGTAAATGTAGTTTTCCCGTTTGATGATTTTGACAGAGCGTTTGCTAGAGTGTTTCATATAAGAGTTTGCTAGACGTATGAGTCAAAAGGCATTTTCTTATTGCTGATTCATTAAAAAAAGTGCATAGAAACATATATTTAAAAACGTGGGAGTATACACGTATATGTTGTTGGAGAAAGATTTATCACATAAATATAGCCCAGAAAAAGACCACTCACGATGGACTATGTTAACAATGAAGACACGACCTATCGGCAAAGCTCAGCTATTCCAACCCAAAATAGCTATCCCGCAGCCCGAGGTAGCAAGATCCAAGTCTATGGATAAACACCAAAGAGCCGGTCACTTTGCGGTCAATCGATAAGATAATAAGCCAAAATCTCTGGAGCAAGGTGTGATACGTGCACCCTAGATACGTGGAGTAGTTGGAGTGAACGGGCGTGAAACGGCCCTGTTCATCTGTTGCCGGAGCCAAATCAGGTCAACGAACAAACTCTCCGCTCCTGTCAGAAATGAACAAGTTGGCAGAAATACAAAGGATGCTCTCCATGCTTGTGGATAGAACTTCCCAGAGTGAAACGGCCGCTCAAACTCTCGAGGCTCACCTTGAGACGCAAGAACGTTGCGGCAATCCCCATTTGCCTTGTCGACATTACTTCAATTTTTCTTCCACTGTTATGCTGGTAGGAAACACCTCTACGGTGAATACATGACCATGTCCTGAAAATTTAAACGTTACGTACCTCCCGCCATTTGTGACTCCACCACGTACTACCCCAGTGTTTGGAGTCGTTAACGAACGATCTTTGCCTCCACCTACTAGTAACAAATCTGGGAGAAAACAGTGGCCAGGAATATCAGAGTTTGGATCTAACTCGTGTATCTAGCGAGAAAAATCTTCCCAAGAATCGATAATCGAAATAATGGACCACCTCGAGTAAACTATGAGGATTCAACTCATGCAGCTCCGCCTAACGGCTGAGTACTCTTAAATCTGTTGCCTCACATAAACGACCACAAAATAATCGACTTTGAATATTTTCAAATATATTGTCAATCAAACTAACGTAAATCTATTGCATATTAACTCTGGGGTCCACATGGCCACAAGTTTCTTGCCTTGCATAGATTACATAGTGGAAGAAACGCGTCGAAATCTGTTCAAAAACCAAATAGCTGATGCACGTCCCGAGATACCAGGAAAAATAAATTTCCATAATGTTTTGGGAAATCCAAACCTAAAGCTCATATATGTGATTTCAAGCTTGCATTAGCCTGAGCTCATTTTAACAATGAGGAGAAAGGAGTAGTTTACTGCAGGATTTTGGTAGAAAATCTTACTGGACCCGCACTCAATGATTTGGCAGGATATAGGAAAATTCCATAGACGATTTCACCCAGTTAGCGACCGCCTTTCTTATACATTATTACGCCTTCATAGAGGAGAAAGTTTCGGAAGGAGCCATTTTCTGAAGTCCAAGGGCAAAACGAGACACTTGGATACTACATAAACAGGTTCAAAGAAGTGATATCTCGAATTCCAAACTCAAACAACAATACGGTCTAAATAGCGCTAAAAACTGCAGTCTGGTTCACCACGAGATTCATGAAAGAGCGAGTAGTTCGACCACTAATATCTCTAGAAGATGCCTTACATTGCGCTTCGGCTTTTTGTTTCCTAGAAGAAGAAACCGCTGCTCTCACTATAAAACAAAGACGGGAGCCATTGGCACCTACTACTGGTAAACGTAATACAAGACCAAATGGTCCACGATCAAGCAAACATAACTACACCATCAAAGGGCCTCCGACGCAAGGAACACGAACTTTAATCCCTTTTTTTTTTTTGCAAATTCCATAACAAGAAGGGGCATTCAACCGGGGAATGTTGCACTCGAATCTGAATCTTGCAAAGCAAGCCGAGGAACAAAATAATAAATCCGAAGAAAGAGAGAGCCCTCCTTCGAAGAAGAAGCCTAAAGCGAACTTTTCTAAAATAGAGAAATACGAGGAATAGGAGTCACCTGGATCGCCAGCTTCCTCGACCAATGATAGACCTCATCTTCAAACAACTCATCTTATGCGCCGGATCAATGAAATTAATCACCACACCTGCAACAGCACCCTGTATGCCACAAATTCTATCAGGAGGTATTCCTTTACTTAATTTAAATACAAGCTCATTCACTAACAGCTCGCAGTAAACTTAGAAGGCCGAGGGATATACCTATCCAGTGAATCGACTTTGTCTTTGTAAAAGGAACTAAAGAAGCGACATCTTGCTCAAATTGACTTTTTCTTTGAAAAAGGCACTAAAGAAGCGACGGTTTGCTCAATTAGGACTGCTGAGGAGGGATTACTCTGGTCAACAAAAGTGCACATGTTTTCTCCCGACTTCATCCATAAAACCAAAAAATAAGGGGCATACTATTGGAGATAAATAATCCAGGGTTTCATTACTCATGCTTCCGAGTAGGACGCCGGTCTTTAATCCCTATGTAGAGAAATTCCGGCTCCAGACCCAGCTACATCCCCGCGTCCCTGATAAAATGAAAAACTTCTAATAGGGGGATTTCTTCCATATTTTAGGATATGAAAGTATTTAACATAGTTTCGGACTATGAACATCCTATATAAAGGGGACCCCCACCCTATAACAAGGGATTGACTATCGAAGATTTTGAATATAAAGTTAGGCGGCTAAAACTAAGGTTCATAATCCAAATTGTTGTAGCCTCAGCTCTAAATATTAATAGAACTATATTTTTGATTATTATTCTTGCTTGTCTATTGCTTGCTTCTCGTTTCCGTAGTACCACCAAAGTATCAGCACAAATTTACCCTAATATTGATTACCTTCTTTTTGGTAGATTCTTTTTGTCTGTAAGATTGAGGATTACTTGGTGTGGTGAATGTGATATTTATGCCCCAGTTGTTTGTGGTCAGAGGAGGGTCTTGCTTACATAGAATATATATATATATATATATATATATATATATATATATATATATATATATATATATATATATATATATATATATATATTCTTTTTTTTTTGTTTGCTTTTGTCACTTATCAGGACTCCACTGATTGTGGCAGATGATACAGCTATGTAGAGATATAAAGCTATGTAGAAAAAAATTGATCACACCTTTTTTCTGCATGACCATAACAAACCTTTCGCTCATCTTTGGCTAATCTAGAGCGTGTCCTAGATGAAGCAGAATTTTTTTTTGCCACAGCTGTATCATCTGCCACAAAGGTTTGTACAGAAAAAATTTGATATACAATTTTGCCTCGTCTCAGATTATAAGATTTTTGAAAAGAATTATAATCTTTAGACTGTTGAAGAATGCCTTGCAGAAGGGTTTGATAAATAATAGCCGTAGTCAGGCTGACCGTGGTATAACCATTTATATCCGAAAAGAAGCACTTATCAGGTTTGTGGATTACAGAAGAGAGATTGTGTTTTTTTTTTAAACCATCAAGCGGTCATAGAATTATCTCACACAAATATAATTAGTTGAATAGAGGTAGTTATTTTAAATTGCTCTTAATGGTGATTATGGGTTGTTGAAAAAAGAACCGATGGAGACTAAGAAAATATTTACTTTTAATAAATATTTTAAATCACACGTAATGCGTAAGGTTTGATCACTTTTTATGATTTTATTCGATTTTATTAAAACTCTCAGAATATATGAAAAGATATAATTGGTTGAGTGACTTATGATTTAGTATATAAGAGACATTTAGTCTTTCTAGTTTATGTACATCTTTTAGAAGTAGGATTGAGATTTATAAATACATTAGGTGTATAAAACCAATTAGAACCAGGATTAGATTCTGGTTTTTCTTAACCACTTCAAATTAGGATTAGAGTTTCGTAGTTTTAAGATTTTAAGCACCACATCCACGTTTTGTAACACTCAAGCATTCATTTATTCAATTTTTTTTTTTTGGTGTAAACCAGTTTTGGAGGCTACACTGCATCCTTGTACATCTTTGAACAAAATCGTGATATATAGGAGAAAAATCTCTCATTACGAGATATCTTGAGTTACAAACGATTTTAATCTCGTTCGCTACTGGAAATAATAAAAGATTAAAGGTATTCCATAACATTTGGTGAAGTTTATCACATCAACCCTAGAGTCTTAAACTCAAGGGCCCATTTACCATCCTTCAAGTGAGATTAGGAAACAGTCTTCCTTTCCAAAGCTGCATTAGTGCCCATATCATTTAGCTTTTCCAAATCTGCCTATTGTGGGAGATGGGTTACACCCCAAACAAGGCCCATAAGAAAGAAGAGTCCGGCCCAGGATAGTGAGACTCATTCGGACGAGTGATCGCTGAGGAAACGGCTCGGCAGCTCGGCTCTGGACTGCTTTTACCCGACGAAACGCGGGAAAGTTCGGCGCGAGAAGACGGCTCATTGCTCCCTTTACTCGGCCAAACAAAGAAACGGCCCATTAGGTTTGCCGACCTAGGGCAAAAGGGGGAGGCGACTATAAAAAGGGGAATCAAGGTACAGGGAAGGGGACACATAAATAGAACGACAAGACTTAGGCTTAAGAACTTTAAGATCTTGTTGTAATATCCTTCCGAAATAACAACTTTGTAAGGTTATATTCATACCCATATTTTTAACCAAGAAAATAAAATAAAATCGCTTCTCCGAAATAACCCATTGACGAGTTCCGATTGTTCATTAGCTCACTTGGACGGAACTCGGATCAAACAATTGGCGCCCACCATGGGGCAGATCGGAAAAAACACCCCAACATGAGTCATTCAAGCTCCCCTTCCTGTGATGAACCGGAACCAACACCGCCTTCCGGGCCCCTGGCCCCGACAACGTTCATGGACACCGTCATGGCACGTCTCGCGCAGCAGGAAGAAGTTCAAAAGGCAACGAACATACAACTCACCACACTCGTAGCTGCTCTCGGCGCCACTACTGGAGCCACAATCAACCCAACCCTCGCTCGTCGACACTTATTCCGGATGAACCCTACAACCGGTATCGAAGAGCCGGTCTCAGATCTCCCAGATCTACCGTTCAACAATGGGACGCAAGAGCAGACCGAACTGGCTCCGACCATAACTCAAGAGAAAGGCGGAGCGGACGCGATGACAGTCCGCGAGACCGCCGCTCTCAAACTCTCCCTCCAAGAGATGGCCTCTCAAATCCACCATGTCACTAGTTCGGCCCCTCAAATAGACAGAGCCCTCGCCGACACTTCAGGAACACCGTTCTCAAGACAAATAAGCGAAGTAATGTTGCGTTCGACAGAAAAACTACGCCTCCCATTTTATTCTGGTGGTTATGATCCAACGGACCATATGACGGCGTTTAACATCGCGCTGGGACGAGCAAACTTCACCGACGAAGAGAAAGAAGCTGGCTATTGCCAGCTGTTCTTCGAAAGTCTAGCAGGACTGGCCCTCACTTGGTTCTCGCGACTTCCAGAGAAATCAGTCATAGTTTCCGCGACTTATTGGCAGCCTTCTTGAAACATTACATCTTTTTCACGCGCCAAGGTGCGACGACTTCCGACTTGTGGCAGATGTCTCAGGCGTCGAACTAAAGTCTCTGCGACTACATGGAGAAATTCAAGGCTGTTGTCTCGACGGTCAACATCCCGGACAACATTGCTGTCGACGCCCTAATGAATACGTTATGGGTCCACTCCAAGTTTTGAGACGATTTATATCGCCACCCGACATCCTCCCTCCAGGACGCAATTGCTCGATCGCATAACTTCATCCCATGGAAGAGGACACACAGGCCATCTTGCAAAAGCAGAACGCTTCGAAACAGGCCCAAGCTAAACCGGCCGACACAAAGCAAGAGCCCAGACAACATACATCTTTCGACAAAGGCGACCGAAAGAAAGGCTTTGTCTATGTCGTAGATGAAGACGACATACCGGCCTCAGCGGTAGTCATGCGAGAGAAAGGCTGTAACACCTGGGAGAGAGAGCCCGAACCGAAACCGGATGCATCGCCAAAACCCTCTAGCACTGTAGACCTCAACAAGTACTGCGAGTACCATAAAAACTCGCGGCCATGAAATAAAGGAGTGCAAACAACTTCACGAAGTCCTGCTAGCATCGTTCAGTAGCGGCGATGCGAAGATCCAGCCACCAAAACCTAAGCCGCAAAGGAACAACCAAAGCTGGACCAAAAATATAGCTAAGAGGGGGTAGCAAGCTCATGAAGCTAAACCTAAGGGAGAACCACGAGGCAAGGACAAGGTATCGCCACAAACAAGCGCGAGAAAGAGGACGAGCCTGCCGACACCTCAGCAAAGGAAGACCAATCTCACAACCGTTGGTGCAACAAGGTCATTTTAGCTCAGCGAGAAATATCCTCCGACAAAGAAACAGCCCCTGTCTTTGATCTACGCAAACAGCTGACGCGTCAACACGCAAATAACTCCTGCCAAATAGTAAGTTCGACGAAACGCAGACACATAGCTCCGTTTACTCGCTCAACCGATGAACCTGATCTTAGAGACCAGCTCAACACAATGAAGACCCCCGAGCATCAACCTCTGGGAAAAACTCAACGCTAGGATCGATGACCTACGTTTCACCCTCAACCGTTGGAAGGCCTCAGACTTGAGGCGACATCTCGACAAGCCAAAGAAGTCCAGGAACTCGAAGCAGTCCGCAACACAGGAATACGTGGATAAACCCGGCGACTTACGGACTAAAATCGAATCGAGAAGGGCTCAACGACAACCGCAGATCAACATAATCATGGGTCGTTCACCATATTGCGGCGACTCATTCCGTGCGGTTAAGGATTATCGACGACAAGCGGCCACATCCCAGAAGTGGCCTACGAGATCCGAGAATGACCCACAGATCGTATTCTCGGCCGACGACACCATCAGTGTTCATTCACCGCACAATGATCCGCTCCTCGTAGAGCTGAGAATCAGAAGATGCGACGTCACCAAAGCCTTAATTGATACATGCAGTTCCGTCGACCTTATCTTCCGTGATACTCTGGAAAAGATGGGCATCGATTTGCGCGACATGAAGCCTTCGACTTGATCGTTGACTAGGTTCAATGGCTCTTCCGAGACAATGCTCGGGACCATCCGCCTCCAAGTCTATGCATGCGGCGTTACATGCACGGTCAAGTTTTCCGTAATAAGCACTAAGGCCCATTACAACGTCATCCTCGGTACACCCTGGATACATTCTATGAAGGCAGTTGCATTGACCTACCATCAGTGTGTTAAGTTCCCACACCCCGAAGGAAAAATCAAGACCTTGCGCGGAGATCAGCAGGCCGCGCAAGACCTTTTAATCGCTACAGTTAAACTTCAACAAGAAACAGCTCACATCAACGCAATCGCCTAGCCGATCGAGCGGGTCTACCCCCAAAAGGATGAAATCGTTGAAGTGCCCATCAATCGAGCGAATCCGAGTAAGATGGTGGTAGTCGAAGCTCACCTAACTGCCGAGATGCAAACAAACATTATTAATTTCCAGCAGATGAACACATCAACTTTTGCGTGGACAACCGCTGAAATGAAAGGAATCGATCCCGCCATCATCTCGCACGAGTTAAATGTGGATCCAACCTACAAACCAATCCGTCAAAAAGGGCAGAAACTCGGTTCTGAGCGATCAAAAGCCATAAACGACGAAGTGGAACGATTACTTGCAGCCGGATCGGTAACCGACGTAAGCAAGAGAAATGGGAAATGGCGCGTGTGCGTTGACTTCACCGATTTGAACAAGACATGTCCAAAAGACAGTTATCCTCTCCCCCATATCGACCTATTAGTCGATTTGACAGCCGGGAACAAGTTATTGACCTTCATAGATGCATTTTCCGGCTACAACCAGATCCTGATGCATCCTGACGATCGAGAGAAAACAGCCTTCATAACGGATCGAGGAACCTACTGCTACAAAGTGATGTCGTTCGGATTAAAAAATGCAGGCGCGACATACCAAAGACTCGTCAACAAAATGTTTTCAGATAAGCTCGGTATCTCGATGGAAGTATACATCGATGATATGCTAGTTAAATCGCTCCGAGCAACTGACCATCTCGAGCACCTACGCACCTGCTTCAAGACATTGAATGAGTATGATATGAAGCTCAACCCCGCCAAATGCACGTTCGGCGTGATGTTAGGTGAGTTCCTCGGATATATCGTTACCCAGCGAGGAATCAAAGCCAACCCGAAACAGATTTCGACAATTCTCGATCTTCCAAGTCCCAAGAGCAGTAAGGAGGTCCAGCGACTAACATGATGAATAGCGGCTCTAAACCGTTTTATCTCGCGATCAACCGATAAATGCCTTCCCTTCAATGAGCTTTTTAAGGGAAATAAAAAGTTTGTATGGGACGATAAATGCGAAAGCTGTTTCGTCCAGCTGAAGGAATATCTTACGATGCCGCCAATTCTCGCAAAGCCAGAGGAAGGAGACATACTCTGTCTCTACATCGCAGTATCATCAACCGCTGTGAGTGGCGTCTTGATCTAGGAAGACCGTGGCGAGCAACGACCTATCTTCTACACGAGTAAACGCATGACGGACCCAGAAACACGGTACCCGACGCTCGAGAAGATGGCCCTCTCTATCATCACAGCAGCAAGAAAGCTGTGTCCATATTTTCAATCACACTCGATCGAGATTCTCGCCAACTAGCCATTGCAAACAGTAATGCAGAACACGAACCACTCTGGACGCCTCTCCAAGTGGGCTTTCGAACTTAGCGAGCATGACATCATATACAAGAACAGGACCGCCGCTAAGTCCCAAGTGCTCGCCGACTTCCTGGTCGAGTTAACGCCTGATCTCCAGCAAGATCTCACTTTACCAAGTTCGAACTGGATCCTCGATGTCAACGGATCCTTGACGATTAAAGGATCAGGAGCCGGCGTACAACTCTAATCGCCTACAGGAGAACTGATCCGACAATCCTTCAGCTTCAGTTTCCCCGCATCGAACAATGAGGCAGAGTATGAATCCCTAATCACAGGACTCCGGTTGTCCAAAGCCGTGTGAGCAAAGTGATTGAGCGCCTATTCGGACTTTCAGCTGGTTACGAGTTAATTCAGCGACGACTACGACGACCGCAACGAGAAAATGGATGCCTATCTCCGACTGGTGCAAAACGTCACCAAGGAGTTCAAAGTTTTTGAACTAATCAAAGTTCCCTGAGGAGAAAATGTCTGCGCCGACGCCCTCGCCGCGCTAGGTAGCAAGCTCCGCGACAAGGTGAAGCGCACCATCCTGATTCACCGGATTGAAGTCCCGATCATTAACCTTTCCGAGGAGAAGGTCCTCATCATTGCTCCCGTAACCGACGTGCAGCCAGACGAAACAAGCATGGATGTTACCAACGACCAACCAACTCTTGACTGGAGAATATAGTTCATTGATCATCTCGCTGATAACAAACTACCACCCGGGAAATGGGCGGCAAGGCGACTTAAAGCGCGCAGCACTAAGTACGTCGTCATCGACGGCTACCTCCACCGATGGACAACGACTAAAGTTTTCCCCAGATGCATCACAGGCGACGAAATTAGGCTCGTCATGGCTGAAAAGCACAAAGGCACGGCAGGTAACCATTCCGGCGGACCAGCTCTCGCCCTGAAGATCAGAAATCTCAGATTCTTCTGGCCAACAATGAACACGGATTGCGAATCATACGCAAAATATTGCGATATGTGCCAACATCACGCCCCGAACATTCATCGACCGACCGAGTTTCTGCGCACGACGACCGCCCCGTACCCATTTAGGCGATGGGGAATGGATGTAATCGAACCAATGCCCGCTTCGCGACAATGCCGATTTGTCCTTGTGCTAACCGATTACTTCACCAAGATGATAGAGGCCGACTCCTTTGCGTGTGAACAGACAGAGAAGTCCAAAACTTCGTGTGGAAAACATCATATGTCGCCATGGGTTGCCATACGAGATCGTCACAGATAACGGGTCGCAATTCATGTCAAGCGAATTCAAGAAATTTCGCGAGAGATGACAGATCCGCCTCAGCCATTCCACACCCCGACATCCGCAAGGAAACAGTTAGACCGAGTCATCTAACAAGATCATCATCGACGGAATCAAGAAACGACTCTACTTGAAAAAGGGGCCGACGAACTAGATGGCGTGTTGTGGTCCCATCGTACAACACCGTGAAGATCCACTAAGATGACTCCTTTCTCGCTTTCATACGGCGTCGAAGCTATGGCTCCCGCTGAGGTAAACATCACCAGTCTTCGACGTTCGAAGATGCCACATCTCGACAGTCTCAATCGCGACATGCTGCTCGACGCACTGGATCAGATCGAAGAAAGACATGATCAAGCTCTGCTCCGCATCCAAAACTATTAAAACCAAATTGAAAACTACTATAACAAGAGCGTTAAGTCGCGACCACTTAGACTGGGCGACTTGGTGCTACTTAAAATGTTCGAAAATACCAAAGAATGGAAAGCTCGGCACCAACTGGGAAGCACTCTACAAGATAACACAAGTCGTACAACCTGGAGTTTATCATCTCGAAACATCAAAAGGAGAGGCCGTACCGCGTGCGTGGAATACAAAAAACCTGAAGAAATATTACCTCAAAGAATGACGGACGACATAAGTCTATCAGACCAAAAAAAAAAAAAGAGCCGAGTAAATGAGCTGAAGCCACATTTACTCGGTTCACCAAAAAAAATCGAGTAAGAACTACGAGCGACTTGATCCTCCAACGAGGTACAATTGCAACCCCGCGGGTAAATGCACCTCGAACACTTCTACCTGCACCATAAGAACTACTAGTGACTTGATCCCTCCCCGGGTACGTAGGCAGCCTTCACCGGCACAGTCACAACCCCATCACACACCGCATCCCGTCGCCGAGCGAGTAAATGCGCCCATGGCAGAAGATAGCATATGCTCACTGATACCTACGTCTCCCCGCGCGGACGACGTACCAATACTCGTTCCTCGTAACCGATTGAGTCCTGATCAGACCAATCACCAAGGAAAATATTGGACCTCGCCTGCGTGAATAACTGACCAAAAAGACAATCCGCCGTCCTAGGATAACTCTCAAGTTTATTGGCCGACTAAAACCTCGCGGGGTTACTTCCAAGTCGACCGCGGACCTTCGCTCTTTAGATTCTATCTTCTGTTGCTATCATGTAAAAACTCTTCAATCTTAATGAAATCATTTCGAATCACAAACGACTTTCCAACAGAGTAAACGCGCTTTTCAGCCACTTTTACTCACGGTGAAATAAAAAAAACAGACAAACAACTTGTAACAATCTTTGGATTCAGAGAAAGACAATATTGCCGAGTAAATGCGCTAAGGCCACTTTACTCACGTCGAGATAAAAAAAAAACTACACGATTATCTTGTAACAATCTTTAAATTAAGTTAGGCAAGACGTTCACAAGCCGAGCATAAAAAAAAAAAGAGCTCAGCGGCACAAGAGAATTCAAATCCTTACAACAGAACATAAAAAAAGAAGAAGAAAAGAAACAAACAACACACATGGATCTTCACTCCGAAGGACCCTCCGCCTCGGTCCTTGACACGCTCGGACCTTGATCTTCCCATGCGTTTATCCCTACTTGATCGACGGACAGACCCTCCGAATTCGTGGCAGATCGCTCAACATCGCGAGAAGCCTGCGTCGAGAGAACGAGGGGAGACAAGGAGAGATCCGTTTTGGGAATCCCCCCGACCCATTGAGCATCGGCATCAGCCTTAAGCTTCTGCTCCTTCCCCTCAAAGAAGGCGACCTTTCCCTGAGTCAGTGGCTCGTTGCGAGAGAGGAGCTTCTGGAGGCACTTCCTGGTGCCAAACGCATGCGCATCGACAAGGCACTTGTCTTCGTAGGCCTGTCTACAAACTTGGTATTCACAAATGTTGGCAAAGCGACAACTGCACTTTTCATTCATCGCGGCCTTTACCCTCGCTCTCTCTCTTTACTGAAGACCGTCTGGACTCCCTCAAGCGAGTCGCTTCCTTTGCGGCCTCGAGGATTATAGCGTCCTTCTCCTGATCGAGTGCCTCCTTCTCTCGCTCGATCTCAGCGTTCTTCCCATTAAGCTCTTCGTTGGAGTTACGAGCCGCCTCGAGTTAAAGCCTCATTGCCTAGAAATTTGCCTTCATCTTCCTCTTCCGCTTGCTTACGTGAGACTCCCCCCCCTTCAGCGCCTTCTTGGCGACCTTCAGCTCCTCTCCAACGCAAGCTAGAGAGTTATCCTTCTCCTGCGCAACCTCCTGCTCACGCCCCAGATGGATGAGGGTACTTTTTAGCTCCTTCTCGTACCTCGCGATGAGAAGGTTCAAACTCCCTGTGGACTGCGAGTAAAAATCAAAGATTGTTAAAAAATGCGATATGAGGGTACGAGATAAGAGAAGGAGGTTTCGTGATATGACTTACTTACAGCTGGTCCTGCGCGGCCTTCTCATAAAGGCCGCCGGATGTGAGATTGCCTACTTCGGGAAACTTGAGTGGTTGACCCTTGATTTGCCGAACCATCTCAGCACACTTTCCCCGATCTTCAACGAGCAGCGTGTTCCCGGAGTGCAGAAACTCTACTCGATCGACAAGAGGACCTTCGGGTAACGGCGGCTTGGCAGGCACTTGTGGATCCTGTGCAGAAAACGGGCCTCGAGCCAACTCTGGATCTTCGATTGGTTGGTCCTCGATGCTGCCGGCCGCCGGAATTATTTGCACCTCACCCAGGCCAGCAGAAGCCTCCGCGACTAGATCGTCAACTTCTTCGACCTGTCCTCTCTGGCCGAGCGAGTAAGCAACTGGGGAACCATCCCCTTCGGTTGAAGCTCCTGAATCCTTCAACCGAGAAGCCGACCCATCCAGCGAGCCAGCCTGCATCTCAGACTGCACCGTTCCTGCAGACTTCTTCTTCTTTCTCTTCTTTGGGGGCTCATTGGATGGCTCAGCATCGTCACTACTTCGACTGGGCCTCTTGGTCCCCTTTTTCTTAGGTCCTGCAACTTTGGCGATTGGAGTCTTCTCCTCTTCGACCAAGATATCGCCTTGGGGACCCTTCGTAGATACTCCCCTGAGATCCATGCCATCGAGAATCGACATGGGGTTGGCTTGATGACTATCCAGCTCGTCGTCGATCAAGTCGCTGAGGTCGATCATGTTCTCCATCTTCCTTGCCTTGTTCAAACGAGCCTGCTGTCGATTCGTGAATAAAGTGAGACGCTTCCCTCCGTCGTTCTGCGAAACCGGAACCTGCGAATCCCAATCCACTGCGCGACAAAGTGCTAAGTAAGGAAACAAGAGAGGAAAATAAGACGAATAAAAATATTAAGCAAAAAAAAATTTGTCGCAGCGGAATACAAGAATTACATCGCAAAATGCGTTCCAAAGCTCTGCGCAACCTATCTTCACTGATGTTTGGCCAACGACGATGACTCAGACAGACGATTGCTCGAGAACAATCGAAAAAGCCTCCAGATAGTCGAGAGTCTTCGGGTGATCAGCTGCGAGGTAAATAAAGAAGAGGGTTAGACATCTGCAATAAAACGTTTAGATTTACAAGCATTTTTTACCAATTTTCCAGTTCCAAAGCACCTTGAAATCATTCCCCGGCGGCTCATGGAACGCGAACTCATCGGATCTGACATAGAAGTAGTTCTTCCATTTCTGCATTTTGTTCGGATGATCGGTTATGATGTTGTAGTTCGGTCTCATCCTTATCGTGTAAAGCCCTCCTTTCAGGCCTTTCACCGACGTAAGCTCCTCGAAAGCTCGAACGTTCAGCGAGACATCAATCTCTGTAGCCAGGACCATCAGTGCCACGGCTAAGCGATATGAGCCATTCCCAAACTGACTAATCGCGATTTGCCGCCTTGACACATATGAAGTTACGAGATGCGGGATCGGAAACCACAACTTCGTATCCGCCTCAAAATATGCCTCATATACGCACTTATATCCAACCGGAGGCGACCAGGGTCTTTCTCGCTCCGTCGGATAAGGTAGGTCACCCAAGTGGCCCCACATCGCTCTAGAAGGGCCTGGACATTTGACGACATCGCTCCCGTTCTCTGAACACTCTTCTCTACCAGCTTCTCCACGCGAACGTTTAGATCGGGAGAACGCCTTAACTCCAGCAGAATCGGAGGAAGCTCAACGAACCCATCAGGCGACAAACGACCGTGGACGAAGTCAGATTGCATCCTACGCAGAGGAGGAACCATGGCCTCAGGCTCGGGCGAGACACTTCCTCGTGCACCTTTCCCATCGCGCTCCTCGAGAAACTACGCCTCAACATCTGCGACCAGATGACGCTGTGCGAGATCCAACCCAGCCATATCAGACAAGGCTTCCCGATGCAATCGGTCACCGTCGATAGGTGGATCGACGCCCCTCGCGAGATCAGGGCCTTTGGGGACTGCCTTCCCTTTCTGCTCACGCGTTAGCCTTTCTCTTGGTTCCATTACCGCGAGAATGTGAAAACTTACTAAATGCAAAAATCTTGAGAGAGAAATAGAGAGAAGAGAGAGAAGGGGAGTACCTGCGAACATGAGGAAGAAATGATGAAATCTCAGAAGAAGTCTGTATTTATAAGAAGAGAGAAGCGCGAGTCCCAACTGCAATCATTAGGTCTAAACGGGCCTACAAATTGGCCCTAAGCAGCAGAAACCGACCGAAACCCACAGCGCTTCTACTTCCCCATGCAACGATCCGACTTCCAGTCAAAAAACACTTTCTCTTCCCCATGCAATGATTCGACTTCCAGCCAAAAGCATTTCCCCTTACCGACGAGACCAACTCGACAACCACAAACTGAAGCGAGTAAGCAACTCTGCGGTCGTTTACTCGCGTCTCCCCTCAGACGGCGCCATCTCGCACATAAAAGAAAACAGACGCTAACCCCTTGTGCGAGACGAACGAGTAAGCGACTTCACGGTCACTTACTCGTACCCACCCAAACGAGATAACGCGTTCTGATACAGCGAGAACCAATGTCGATACTATTGTTTTAGTATACTCACAGGATCAATAAGAATAACTCAATTCTTAATATAGCTTAAGAAAACTTTCTCAAAAACTCAAGCTCTCACAAGATCCCTCACAAAACTTAAGTTATGTCACAAGTTGACATCTCCTTATATAGATCTTTAAAACATCCTAAACTCACTTAACAAACCGTATTTCCTTTTTTCTATTAATCCTAACTCAACTAGGACTACCGTTTCTTGGTTTCCAAGTTATCTTCAAGTTTTACTCTCAACATTCTCCCCCTTAAACTTGAAGATATCTTCTTTCACTTCATGAACTCCAATCAAATCTCTCATCTCCTTAAATTTTAGCTTCCCAAGGGCTTTAGTTAGTATATCAGCTTTCTGCTCGCTTCCAGGGATATGTTGAACTTCGATCTGCTCATTTTCAACACACTCTCTTATGAAATGATATCTCTTATGTATATGTTTGCTACGTCCATGAAAAACCGGATTCTTCGTAAGTGCAATAGCCGATTTGTTATCAATGTATATAGTAGTCTTCATGTACGTTTGCTCGGTGATTTCTTCACGTAGGTCTTGTAGCCATATCGCCTGTTTCGCCGCTTCAGTAGCTGCCATGAACTCTGCCTCACAGGATGAGAGAGCTACTGTACCCTGTTTTTGTGAACACCATGAAATAGGGCACTTATTGAGGTAGAAGATATGTCCAGTGGTGCTCCTCCCATCGTCTTCATCAATATTATGGCCACTGTCAACATATCCGACCAGTTTTATCTCTTTACCATATCTGAATGTAAGTCCGTATGAAAGTGTCCCCTTTAGATACCGAAGCACTTGTTTTAACGCTGCAGCGTGAGAGAGTTTTGGCTGATGCATGTATCGACTTAGTACTCCTACGCTGAATGACAAATCTGGTCGTGTGTGTAGTAGGTAACGTAGACATCCTATCTGTCTTCTATACTCTGTTTCGTCGACGTTTTGTTCATCCTGAGCAAGTGACAGCTTCAAACCTGAGTCCATGGGAATATGAACTGCATTACACTCACTCATGCCGGATTCCTCCAGTATCTTGCGAGCATATCTATCTTGCAAAAGTGTTATTCCGCCTTTCACTTGCTGAACCTCGATGCCTAGATAGTACGTCAGTAAACCGAGATCACTCATCTCGAATATTGCTGACATCCCTTCCTTAAATTCACTTATCATGGCACAACTTGATCCTGTAACGAGAAGATCGTCTACATAGACTGCTACTAGTAATAGATGCTCGTTCTCTCGTTTGTGATAAAGAGAGGGTTCTTTCGTACACTTTCTGAAGTTTAACTCGCCAAGTACTTTATTCAGCTTCTCATTCCAGGCTCTCGGAGCCTGTTTTAATCCATACAACGCTTTATTCAACTTGTACACTTTGCTTTCATTCCCTTTGACTATGAATCCCTCAGGCTGGCTGACATACACATCTTCTTTTAATTCTCCATTGAGGAATGCTGTCTTGACGTCCAAGTGGTGTACCTCCCAACCATGAGATGCGGCCAAGGCAATAAGAAATCTAATCGTTTCAATACGAGCTACTGGAGCAAATACTTCCTCAAAGTCAATTCCGAACCTTTGTATGTATCCTTTTGCTACGAGCCTAGACTTGTGTTTGTTTATGCTTCCGTCCGAGTTTCTCTTTACTTTGAGGCGGTTAACATGTTCTTCTTCTTCCTCATACACCCTCTCTTCATAAGCTTTCAGTCGTCCAATAATGTCTTCGAAGCTTGTTGTCTTGAGATCTAAGACTTGCTCAAGAGAAGCAACAATATGGATGTATTTCTTTCGTGGGAGTGACGCCAAGAACTTCTTCACCAGCTTGTGTTCTGCAATATTTTCTCCTAATGAACTTGATTTTGACGCAATCTCTGACAATTTACCCACAAAACTATCGATTGTATCATTATCTTTCATCTTCATACGTTCAAACTCAGCCATTAAGGTTTGAAGCCTGGCTTCTTTAACTCTGTCTGCTCCCATATGTCTTGCTTTGATTGCTTCCCAAACCTTCTTAGCATTGTCTAGATCACCAACTTGTAGGACAAAGGCTTCCGGTATTGACTGAAAAATCAGAGCTATGGCGATATCATTCTTCTCAGCTTCATCCGTTCCTTGTTCAATCACGTCCCAAGCTCTATGTACCTTGAGTAGAATTTTCATCCGGATGGCCCAGACTGTGTAATTAGTAGAATTGAGCATCGGACAGCTTATCGAGGAGGCTCCTCCTTCCTTTAATTTTGTCATCGAACCAGACGCAGGTGTTGGTATAATTTCTCCCATTATCGAAGAGGCTCTGATACCAAATATTGTTTTAGTATACTCACAGGATCAATAAGAATAACTCAATTCTTAATATAGCTTAAGAAAACTTTCTCAAAAACTCAAGCTCTCACAAGATCCCTCACAAAACTTAAGTTATGTCACAAGTTGACATCTCCTTATATAGATCTTTAAAACATCCTAAACTCACTTAACAAACCGTATTTCCTTTTTTCTATTAATCCTAACTCAACTAGGACTACCGTTTCTTGGTTTCCAAGTTATCTTCAAGTTTTACTCTCAACAGATACAAATAAACCATATCACAAAATTCCTATCGATCGACTAGCCGGACTACCTTTCTAATAAACCATATCACAAAATTCCTTAAGGACTACGTCCTTTAGCGAACTTGGGGGAGCTTATTGTGGGAGATGGGTTACACCCCAAACAAGGCCCATAAGAAAGAAAAGCCCGGCCCAGCATAGCGAGACTCATTTGGACGAGTGATCGCTGAGGAAACAGCTCAGCGGCTCGGCTTTGGACTGCTTTTACCAGACGAAGCCTGTGAAGGCTCGGCGCGAGAAGACGGCTCATTGCTCCCTTTACTCGGCTCAACAAAGAAATGGTCCATTAGGTTTGCCGACCTAGGGAAAAAGGGGGAGGCGACTATAAAAAGGGGAATCAAGGTACATGGAAGGGGACACAGAAATAGAACGGCAAGACTTAGGCTTAAGAACTTTAAGATCTTGTTGTAATATCCTTCCGAACTAACGACCTTGTAAGGGTATATTCATACCCATCTTTGTAACCGAGAAAATAAAATAAAATCGCTTCTCCGAATTAACCTATTGACGAGTTCCGACTGTTCATTAGCTCACTTGGTCGGAACTCGGATCAAAATACCTATCACAGACTTATAAATGATATGTTTGAAATAATGGAAAATTACATAGTGTCGGCATATATAAAAAGATGGACCATATGTTAAGAACAAATGGCGTGAGACACCACCACTCACCAGCAAGGGGAAAAGAAGGAGAAATATTCTTTGATAAATCGCTTTATGAACAAAACCGCAGAATATTTTAACTATCTATGGCACCTTGTTAATTGCCATCTACATCTTAAATGATTCTTTCCTCTTTCTTTGTACAACCAAGAAAGAGAAGGACCACATGATAAGGTTTATATACTCGAAAATAGTCAAATTTAAATAGCATACATTAACACAAAAATTTATTCATGATTGTATATATGGATTGCCTTACTTTCACAAGTCTACGCTTACTACTCTTATGGTTACTCGTAATAATAAGTTATTATACATTCAATTGAAAAGGGGGTTTATTGTCCTATATATCATCTATTATTTTATTCTTCGAATGCTGGTAAATTTGTAAGGATTATAGAGTATATAGCTTAGTAGCCATTCATTTTTAAGTAATCCATGTTATGAATAAGAACCAATTTACAGCCCACATAATTCTTGTTAGAAAAACAGAGAATTAATCTTCCAAGTTCTATTTTGCTAAAGACTTTCAGGTTTTACATTCATAGCGTCTTCCTTCGTTCTAAACTTACAGCTTAGTAAAGGCTTTGCACTATAGTTATGACGTATAGAAGAAAACTATTCGGGTTTGAACCAAAAAAAAAAAAAAAAAAAACTGTTCGGATGCGGCTTGGAAAGCTTGTCGGCGGCGGGAATTGGATGGATTTTCTCAGATTCGTGATCATCGGAACTCGATCGGGGTTCTTGGCTCAAATTGCATACGAAAGTGTAGTAGTAAATTAACGTCTAGTTTATGATTGAATAACGTCGAAATTGAAAATCGTGATGTAATTTTGCTTCGAAAATAAGTAGTTATAATATGATCATTAAATAACGACTCGTTAAAGACGACTTAACAGGTAGTCGTAAACAAGTTGTTACATTACGATTAGAATACATCGAATATTTTTCATCTACTTAACAATCCAATTACGAGTATTGTAGTTGCAAATTTAAAGTTAAATTTATAGTGAACGTAAATTGGTTGTAACAGTTCCACCTACCAAAATTGAAATTTTCTTATAAATATGTTTTTCTCTCTCATTCTTAAGATGCACAAAAGAAAAACAAAAAAAGGAAAAAAAATATCCGTTGACATTTATAAGTTCCGGAATTGGATGTATGCACATAAAGATTATGGGGAAAGAGTAACAAACAGATTTCTCAACAGGGCATAGATATTTATGTACCAAGCGGAAAAGACGCCTCTCACGCAGGAAACGAGTAAAATATTTTATCTTCGTTGTAAATGCAAGAATAACAAATTTGTTGCTAGTGAAACGGTTTGGAAACATATAGTAAATAGAAGATTTACCCCTTATTATTACATATGGTTTCACCATGGAGAGGGTGATGATAGTAGGAATGAAGCTAGTAGTAGTAATCAGTTTGAAAATGTTCGTAATAGACATGAACCGAGTCATTTACCTTCTGAAAGCTACCCTCAGGAGTTTCAGATGGTAGATCATGATATGATGCATGATATGGTAACATATGCATTTCGTGAAACAACCTCAGTAATACAGGAAGTAAAAAATGTAGAGGGACCTAACTTCGAAGCAAAATATTTTATGAAATGCCAGCCGCAGGTAATCAGTCCACCTATGAAGATTGTAGAGAAGGTCTCTCTAAATTATCATTGGTAGTTAGGATGATAAATATCAAAATTGATCATAACTTACTTGAAGTTTGTATGGATGCATGGGCAAAGTTGTTTAAAGAGTATTTGCATGAAGATAATTTGTATCCTGAATCTTATTATGAGATTCAGAAACTGGTTCATAGTCTTGGCTTACCTTCAGAGATGATTGATGTGTCAATAGTCAACTGTATGATATACTGGAGAGAAGATGCGGAATTGTTGGAGTGTAAATTTTGCAAGAAGCCACGATATAAACCGCAAGGACATAGACGGAATAAGGTACCGTACCAACAAATGTTATACTTATCTATTACGGATAGACTGAAAAGATTATATCAATCTGAAAAGACTGCAGCAACGATGAGATATCATGTATAACATACTCAAAAGGAAGACGAGATCAATCATCTATCAAATGCAAAAGCGTGGAAACACTTGAATTCGGTACACAAGGATTTTGCAAGCAACATTCACAATATTTACCTTGGATTGTGCACATATGGATTTAGTCCTTTTGGAATGTCGAGAAGACAATACTCACTTTAGCCAGTCATCCTGACGCCATAAAACCTTCCACCAGAGATGTATATAGAAAGAGAATTCCTTTTCGTGAGTATATAAATATATGGGCCTAAACATGCAAAGCGGTCACTCGATGTTTTCTTATAGCCTTTGATAGAAGAATTGAAGGAATTATGGTCAATAGGGATGCAAACATATGATTGTTCAACGAGAACAAACTTTAAAATGCGAGCAGTTCTTCTATGGACCATCAATGACTTTTCTGCATATGGGATGTTATCAGGTTGGACGACGCATGGAAGGCTAGCTTATCCCTTCTGTATGGAAGCACAAACGCATTTTAGCTGAAGAATGGTAGGAAAACGTCTTGGTTTGATTGTCATCGGAGATTTCTTCTCATTAACCATTTGAACCGAAGAAACAAGACATTGTTTCGGTTAAAAAAGATTGTACGGGACACCGCTCCACCATATTTATCTGAAGCGGAAATCGCGAAGGATATTGATTACTAAGATCCACAAGAAACAATCCGCAAATAGAATAATTTACATACTCCAGCAAATTTTCATTTTTGAAGTGTTTCTCTGTTTTGAACTCATTTGAATGTTTTTGAATTTGCAAGTTTTATCAGATTTGAGACAAACTTTAGAAGATTTTTCAGAAGACTCTCAAAAGACTCTCAGAAGACTTCTTGGGAAGTCTCCTATTGTATTTTATGCTAGAAGACTTTCCATGAATTCTTCAGAAAATCTTCAGAACTCTTCTGCCCAAAGTGGTATAAATTTTAGATATGTATTTTGTGTGTGTTTATATATTGAATTCTAAAAAGTTATAGATCCAATATAATGTGATTGTTTTATTTATTATTTAAGAATAAAATTTTATTGAAGTCTTCTCTGTTTTGAAACCATTTGAATACTTTTGAATATGTAAATTTTTCAGATTTAAGAAAGACTTTGGAAGACTTCTGAAAATACTATTGGAAGACTCTCACAAGACTCTCAGAAGACTTCTAATGTATTTTATACTAGTAGACTTCCCACAAAGTCTTCAGGAAGTCTTCTACACAAATTGGCACAAAAGGATGATGTCAAGTGGAGTCCAAGCTTATCTATGTTGATGAATGATATCTAGCTAACTCAATGTGTAATAATTTTGTTTGTGATCTATTTTATGATTTGTATGTGTATTATTTTAGTTGTGAATACATTTGTAAACTTTAAAAGATGTTAATCAAAAAAATTTAATAAATATGTTCATGTTTTGCCAAAAATACTTGACGTTATTGAAGTTATTGATACAAAATACCAATAAATTTTCTTAACCATTCTACCCATTCATAACAAAACACAACAACATGAAAATTTAGTCAAATTTACTAAAACTAAGAGAAAAGATTTCTCAAGAAAACTTAGTCAAATTCACAAAAGATCAAAATTGAATTTTAAGTGAAAGTTGAAATTTTAAATCTCATGGAAATTAAAAGTTATATATTATGATCTAAAAGACATATTAAACCATATTATTTAATATTCTTCAAATTACTTAACACTTTTGAAAGTTAAAAAAATATACTGAAGTTACTTAATTCTCTTGAAAATCTAACATAGAAAACTTCTCGGATTAGTTAGAAATATTAGTAAACATGAATATTTGAAATCTCATAATTATCATCAATTAAGTTATGAATTTCACTCAAGAATTCTAATATTAACTAATAAACATGAATTAACAATAAAATATTAAAAGTCATTTTAATTTTGGAGAAAATTGAAGTTTAATAAAGATTTATGTATAAGACTTCTTAAAAAGTCTTCAGTGTCTTAGGTCATTTTTGTAATTGTAAATTTACAAAGGAATACTTCTTAAAAAGTCAACTCTACATAAGATATCTTGAGAAGTCTTCCTTTGTAAATATTGGCTTACAATTATTTTTTTTTTCTTTGAAAATGCTAAAGAAAACTTCTCGAAAAATCTTCTCCGATAAATAGGTTAGTTTTGCAATTGACTAAATTTTGTCAGAAATTTTTTTTTCATAGAAGAATTCTTGGAAAGTCTTCTTGGGAAGTCTTCTCGGGGAAGTCTTCTCGGGAAATACTTCTATACTTCTGAAAGTCTTTACGAAGTCTTCCTTGCAGTTGACTATATTTGACTTTTCCAGAGAAGAATTCTCTACATGTCTTCCGTCGGAAGACTTCTAAAGAAGTCTTCTCTTGTAACTGAAGCTTTGATCAAAACCCATAATAAAATTTGAAAAGACTTTTAGTCTTCTTCCAAAAGAATTCTCAAGAAGTCTTCTCATTAATATTAAATGTTTTACTATTATTTTTCAATTGCAAAAGTAACTTACGCAGACTTTTTGCGACAGTGAGAAGACTTCTATAGAAGTTTTTCCATAGAAGATTTCCCGAGAAGTCTTCTATAAAAAGTAGAAAATTTAACAAATTTTGGTCAAATACAAAATTAACTTGTTTATTCGAGAAAACTTTTCGAGAAGTCTTCTCTGGGATTTCTTGTTTTTTTTGTTAACAAAGAAAATTAGAAGACTTCTAGGGAACTCTTCTCAATAGAGAACACATTTAGCGAAGTTTTCGGAAAGTCTTCCCGAAGTCTTCTGAAAGTCTTCGCGAACATATCTGAAAAAAATGATTTCATATCTTAAACCTCTGAGATGACTTCCTAAGCGTCTCCAAGCACTAGAACTTCACTACAAAAGCTATTAACTTTTTAATGATCAAGAATCATGAACTTCAATGTCTCTATGAACCTTACAAAGCTTGGAATCAAAATTTTGTTTTTTTTTTGGATGAATTTAAAGAGAAAATGAAAAAGATGTGATTTATGTGCATAAGTTTTAAGGAACAAGATGGTTATGTTTCAAATATATCAAGATGTGTTGAGCAGGGACAGAAAAAATCAGGAATGAAGAGTCATGATTTTCATGTGTTTATGCAATGACTTCTACCATTTGCATTTACGGAGCTGCTTCCAAAAAATATTCACGAAGCACTTGCTGGTCTTGGAGTCTTTTTTCAGAGATCTTAGCTCATGCACCTTAACTGAAGATGTCATCACACAACTTGATGGGAATATCCCGATCTTAATGTGTAATATGGAGAAAAATTTCCTTCCGTCATTTTTTTACGTCATGGAACATCTAGTTGTCCACCTCCTGTATAAGACATCGCTTCGTGGACCTGTTCATAATGGATGGATGTATCCCTACGAGTGATCCAAGAAAATTTTGAAAGGGAAAACCAAAAATCTTGCAAGGGTGGAAGGTTCAATTATTGCTGGAAGTTTGAATGAGGAAACATCTCACTTCACATCGTACTATTTTAGGTCACAAGTCCGCACACGGAAAAAGGCTCCGAGCAGATATGATGATGGTGTTGTTATGCTGCAATATGTTGTTGAAGATGTTCCAGACATATTTTGTCAAATTTGACGTCCAAGTGGGAAACTGAAAGAATTTTGGTGGTTGAGTACAGAAGACGCTCACAGTGCCCACACTTATATACTCCTTAACTGCGTGAAGATGCAGTCATTTGAAAGGTTATTAAAATTACTTATCCTATGAAATTTTACCTTCTATATAACAATTGTAATGTACTTAATTAAATGAATATCAACTAATTAACAAAATAAAAGATCAATACTTTTTGAAGTGGTTAAAAACACATGTATAAATCACAATATAATTAATTATGTAGGTTATTTTATTATAATGAAGTTATATATATATATATATATATATAATTACAGGTTGATTATGATGATCCATTTTATCCTCCGTGGTTTCACGAATTGATACAAAGTCCGGTCGCTAAGATCACCACAACATCTATGTATTTAACTCGAGGCTACTCTTTTCACACTTACGAGTATGGAAGTCGGGAGCAACAATGACCTATGGAATATGTGTGAAAGGTGAAACATATTTCTACGGAATCTTACAAAAGATCATCGAAGTGGAATTCCCTGGTTTAGTGAAGATGAAATGCGTCCTCTTCAAATGTGAATGGTCCGACTCCACTGTCAATACATGTGTTTGTATAGCAAGTTTGGAGTTGTGGATATACATTCTACACGGAGGTACAACAGGTTTGAATCCTATATATTGGCATCTCAAGCAGACCAAGTTAGTTTTATTAAATATCTGAGGATCAGACAATATGGAATATTTTGGTTAGCCGCTGTAAAAGTTACACCTCGGGACCGAGTATTGAGTGATGAACTACCGCCTTTACAAGAAGATGTCGTAAATGAAGTGGAAGTACCTGAACAAGGTACATATAAAATCTTACTTGTTGATCCGCAAAACCCGGGATATGAAGACCTTCCAGACGATATAGCAGACGAAGCCAACAAAGATGAATTTGAAGAAAGTGATGACTTGGATGATGGTTCTGATGACGAGTGAATTTAATTTTATTGTTAGACTCAATGTATTGCAACTTGATTTATTTTATTTTTAAAAAAAAATTATGTTAAAACAAGTTATGAGAGTTTGTAGGTTGGGGTTTAGAAGTGTATAAGTTATGAAGTTTGGAGTTTGGGTTTAGGGTTTACGGTATAATCAGAAATGGTGCCTATTTAAACGTAATATTACGTCGACCTTACGAGTAAAACTAAGATTCAAACCTATTTGGTCGTAAAAGATTTAATCATTACTTATTTATAAATTTAATTCGACATTACAGCGAATTTTAAGTTTAGTACATAATTCGTTGTGATTTGTTGTTGTTAACTCGGTTCTAATATTCCTATGAATATTCACTAGTTTCTTTCTAATTCTTTAAGAAAGTTGCTAAAACTCCCTGAGGTTTATCAGACGCTTGAGGTTCCTTCCAAAAAAACTGGAGAAAATTTTGTTCTTTGAAGGAATCCAAAGGTTCTGATAAATCTCTCAGGAGCTATTTGTGTATTACATGAATAGTCCCTAATTCGTCGTAAAGCCTAAACGTCTCTGGTTGGTCGTACATTTACTTCTAGATTACGACGAAGCGTCCTTAATTCTTCGTAATTACGAAATAGCCTTAGTCCTTATTTCATAGTAATGGGAATTTCGTCCCTGGTTGGTCGTAAATTTACTTCGCCTTTACGACGAGACGTCCCGATTGGTCGTAATTTACTTCACCATTACGACAAATCCAAAACCATATATAAACTCGCACAGGCAAAGCTATTTGGTTGCTCATTCCTTTCTCTCTAACAACGAATTCCCTTCTCTCTCTGATCAACAACCTGATCCACCCGTTTATGATAATGTTGTTCCAGCTCCCAAAGCTGCTCCGGCTCCTGCAGCTCTCCATCCGAATTTGATGGGGCCACCAAATCTTCCATATGCTAGATTTACAGTGGAATACCTCCTCCAGATGCCGGGACGAGATGGTTTGAAAATCATCGATCCAGATCGGCCACCCAACATTTTATGGTATTTTTTTAATAATTATTAATTATTAAAGTTTTAATTGCATTTAATTATTAATTAAAATTATATATATATATTCAAATTTTGTAAGTTTCATATGGACAATTGCTTGGGACAGAGCATCTCAGAAATCATCAAGGCAAATTGTCGGGAACCCATCCAAACTGGTCTCTTACACCAGACCATATTCGGAGGAATTGGTTCAAATGCTTCGCGGTAAGTTTTAATTATAGTTTTTATTTGTTTGCTTAATTTTTTTACAAATTTATTATAATTTCTTATTTTAATTATTTTGTGTAGCAAAAATATAATTGGTCTATAGCTGTCAACGAGAAAGATGAAGGCATGGTTCAACGAAAAGGTGATGGCTCGCCTACAGAACACAGTAGGTGATTGGAAGGAGAAGTGGAGGGTTATGGGGGATAGCATAAAACCCATCTACATCAGTAACGACGTGTGGACTGGCTTGAAGGCGTACTGGAATTTGCCTAAGTCAGTTCAAAGGACTGCCAATGACTCATACTTCCGGACAGACTCCATACGCCGGAAAGGCCCCAGAAATTGTAAGTCTTCGATCTTTCTTAAATTTATTTAAATATATATATATATATATATATTAATTAATTTAAATTTCTTTGTAGACCGTTCAAGAAGGAGCACCATCTTCTTTGTCCCGACTTTACAAAACGCCACACCAGCATTCAGATGGCACGTTTGTGCATCCTCAAGCTAAAAGGATCTACAATGATGTAGAGACTTGGATCCAGGAGGTCCAGACCCAGTTGTCACAATAAAATCCGGAAGACGAACCGGTCCAATTGTCCAACGTTGAACAAGACAAAATTTTTGAGCAGGAAAATATTCAATCTTTTTAAATATATGTTTATATACATTTTAATTGTTTTAGTTTTGTATATGTACTAATTAATATTTATTTACTAATTGAAGGTTGTCCCAAGGAAAAGAGGATGGATGGTCGGAATCGGTACAGTGAACGATGTTCCGAGGGTGAGAGAGAATGAATGCATGCAAATTCTCATCTCCGGACAGATTTGACGGCCGCCAACCAAATCATATTGGAACTTCGGGCAGACAACCAGACCAACATGACCCACATTATGGCCACGGCGGGGATGTTCGATCTTATTGCTGAGACAAACCCGGTTCTCGCACAGATGTGGCAGACTGTACGTCTGACCATTAATCCGGACCCCACTCCGGAAGAGCAGGCATATATATAGAACGACAGGTGGAACATCATAGTTCTGATTTATTCGATGACATCAACCTTAATATTTAGTTTTTTCATTTTTTTATTTTGAATTTTAATTATTATATATTAGATATTATATATTATGTTTATGGATATATTAGAATTTTCTTTAAAAAAAATTCAATTTTTAGTTTTTTATAAAAAAATCATTTTATCTTATAAAATATTAAAATTTATAATAAAAAAACTTTTCCCTAAATATTCGAAGTAAACTAGTCGTAATAGTTACGATTAATTAACTTCCAATGTCGAAGTAATCTAGTCGTAATGGTTATGACCACTTAACTTCGATTGTCGATGTAAAGTGGTCGTAACCATTACGTCCAGTTTACTTAAAATATTACATCTTATTTACGACTACAATTTTAAAGTTTGCGTTATGACGAAATGACTAAGTCGTAATATTACTTCTACCTTACGACAAAAATATTTAGTCGTAAGGTTACGTCTACTTTACGACGAATTGTACATTACGGCGAATTGTACATTACAACGAATTGTACATTACAACGAGCTGTTAACAACGAATCTCATTTAATTGTTGAATCACCGTAATGCCTATATTACAACCACATAACGACTAATATTATAGTCGTTATGCTTCTGTTTTCATGTAGTGTCTCCTTTGAAGCTTTAGCGATCTGGGGATCTCTGCTGCATGTATTATGTCTCAACATCACACATATCTGGCTTCAATTAGATTCTTAAGGGTTTGTCAGAATCATCAATCGGAAACGAGAACCATCAAACTCTACAGACTCCTCTCGGATATTATTTCTCTATACTTTTTTTTTTGATTTAGTATTTATGTTTTATTCTTAAAATGTTTAATGGGTCTTTTGACATTTTGGCTAAGGCGGTTTGAGAATTTTATCTCTCCTTTAAGACTTTCTTTTTTTTTCTAATGAATTTTAAGTGTTTAACAACAAAGAAGAAAATTTGAAATGATAAAGAGAAAAAAGTTTAATGGAAGAAGAAATTAGAATTTGCTCTTAAGAGTTATTTTCTCTCAAACTTTTTTCCAGTTCTCGCTTCACTTCATTTATCTAATCATTTTACTTCGATCAAACTTTTGAGAATATGCCAAAAGATCATTTTATTCTTCTTTTGAGAATATGCCAGGCCAGTCGATACCAATCCTCAAGCAGTTTCTATTTATAAATTTTGACATTTGTAATTTTTGGTATAATACTATATAACAATTCAGTTTGAAAACCGTTCTAGATCACTTAGCCGAATTAATTAAGAGAAATGAACATAATACTTAAGTTCAAAAAAAAAAATGAACATAATACTGTAGCCCCGAATTTCTCTGGATAAATTTTCAAAAAACACATAGGCAATAGTCTTTTTGTCTTGAATATAACCATAAGAAAATTGATCTATACTTCAACACGAAGATGCTTCTCTATTTTTTTTTCGTTTTGCTTAAAACTTTAAAGTACAGAACTATAGTTGTTTTCTTATGGTTATTTTGGACCATGTTGAGACTTGAAATGTCTTTATATTGACGCTTATGCATGGTTCAAACATAAAGTTCGGAGATGTTAGTATTATATGTACATGTTTTTGTTTATGTCAACTGGTATTTATTTTGGTCCGAAACTAGTATTTCAACCTGAGACCGTCGTGGATACATTATATCTCAATATGTTATGATGTTAAAATTTGGGATTCAAAAAAAAAAAAAAAAAAATTGGGATTCTGTAAGAAGTATCAGTAGGTTTATCTGGGCGAAGATAATTATAATTGATTATACTTATTTAGTTCTAACTTTATAGTATACACCAAAATAAACTTGAAAAAAATAGAAGAATAAGGAATGATTGAGAGGGAACAATGCACAAGAATATCATAATGGGAGAGTGGTTAAAGGTTATGATTTTGCTACCCATTTGGTCATCGTCTTAATTTTTCTTACTTGCCTCTCATTGTTAATTAAGTACCGACTAATTTAGTCTCAAATAGGAGGAGCACTGTTTATTGTTTTTATTATTGATAGATATATAGTTAAAATATGTTGTGATTTTGTTGCATACTAAGCGTGCTGTGGAGAATTTTTGCATTTTTTCCAATTCTCCTCCCCTTCAAATGTTAAATAAATTCCCATTATGAAGGAAACTAAAAAAGAAGAGTGAGGTTATGTAGATTGTTTGAACTGAGTTCGGTCGGAAACGAGTAAGAGAGGAACGAAACTTGTCGGTGGGTTAGTTTAAAGTCGTTTTATTAAATTAAAAAAAATGTCGGCTACAAATAAGGAAATAGATAGAGGAGATATGCCGGTGTCAGTGGAGCTAACCGGAAAAGTACAAGTCGGCGAGAATAAAGAGAGTAAAACTCAATTCTAGCCGCCAGATATGTGTGAGTGTGTTCGGATTTTTTTCCATCGGCCCCTCCTTCCTTTATATAGACGGATTCCTTCCTGATCCTGCCATAGACTGTTTCGCCCTAATGGGCTCAATCTTATCATGCCGAGCAGCTGGGCCAAGTGACCTACCTCTGAGCCGTGCTGCACTTTACTTGCGGAGCCGAGTAAAATAGTCTTGAGTCGTAGTCGCATGCTTGATCAGGAGCCGCTGAGTTAAGATGATGTCTTGGGATGGCTTAGCAGGCCAAACCCTCTATTTATGGGCCTTATGGAGGGATCCAATCCATCTCCTACACTAAGTCTCCCTAGTTAACTCGTGAGAGGCGCAGCCGGTCTTAGTGAATTTGTGGTGTCAGCTGTACAAAACCAGAAGATTTTGGTTGGATCTCAAGGAATGCCTATCTCTTATTCGGGGTGAATTCTTTCTGTTACTCTGGTTGAAAGGTACATGTAAACTCCTCGGTTATGATGTCATGTGCGAACAACGATAGTTGGTAGCAGACGGTTGACCGATCGATTGCAACTGGGCTATTGGCAATTTTTTCTCGTTGCAAATATTCCGGGCAGAGATAATGATGATGTAGATTGCATATTGCTTGGGATGAGGTTTTGTTGCTGACCGAATCTTTGAAGCGCAATTGATTTTGGTTTAGGTTCGGTCTAATTGGCTTTACCGAATCGATTGGGATCGTGTTCGGTTTGTTTCTTGAGAAACAGAAGCGTTGCAGATGAATGCGCGGGAAGATTTTGCGGTTATTGGGCCCAATAGGCACATTTAGACCTAATGATGGCGCTCTTGGGGACCAGTGCCTTTCCTCTCTTATAAATATATGTCTCCTCCGCGCTTTCCCCTTTTCTGCTATTCACTTTCATGTACTTTCTCTTTCTTATTATGTTTCTCTCTCTACCCCTCATGTATAGATTAGGCTGGTTCCTTCACCGGTGAAACGTTGTTCGCGAGTTCCCTGGTGAAAAGTATGGCCCTGAGGAGAGGTTGTCTGGAGAAAATAAAGGGAAGGGCATCGCTGCCGAGTCGAGTCCTGTAAGAGATCCGATGGGAAATGAGAGCTTGTTTGATGACTTCAATTTGATCCATCGGGATGCCATGATGGATACGGCGAGTCTCGATCTTTTGAAGCATCTTTTGGTCGCCCTTGTTGCAAGGATGTTCAGAGAAGAGGGTGGTGGTCAAACCACGGTCGATGATCTAGGGACCGCAGGTGGTAGTGAATCAGGTGGTTCCAAGGAGCATTTTCTGAAGGATAGATCGGTTTGCGTTGACTTCTACCCGACCTGCTTCTAGCAAGGTGGGGTCTTTGAGGAACTCCCGGCCATTTCTCCCGAGTTATTTCGTCTTTTGGTCGTGGAAGGCTATACTCGAGGAAATATGATGGAAACATGGTCGACTCCGGCAGCGTGAAGAGGCTTTTAAGAGATGTGGGAACCGAAATTTACAACGTCTATTTTAAGTGAATGGAGGAAAGCAAAGAAAACCCTACTTTCCTTGAGGTCCGATTTCTCTGCGGAAGCCAACGACAAGTAACCAAATGAATGCGGAAAGTATAGAACGATATCAAAATGAATCTAGGAAAGTAAATCTTATTTCGACTCTGCGTAAGAGCTTTGCGATAGTTACGAAAGATTATAAAAGCTTCAGCCGCAAGAGCTGTCAGCGAGCTATCTATTTCAAGCTACCTAAAACCTTAAACCTAACTGAGTCACAGCTCGATAACAAAGACGAAAAAGAAAAGAAAAGGTTTTGTTGATTTCTGATTGAACCTTATGAAAGGCTGCCTACGTACCCCTTTCGAGGATCAAGCCGATTATAGTTCAATTAAAGAGTTTGAACAAGAGATCGAACTGCCTAGGCGATTTCGTCTAGTATGTGCGCAAGTCATAGAAACCAAACTTGTTGAAAATAAAGCCTAGGGTTTCTAAATGTAGACAGTTCTAGAGTCTAAAGAGAGAGTTCAAAACGATTCCCCTTTCTTTAGGTCATAAGTATTGCTTATATACTCATCCAAGGTCATTGGTGTCTTCCTGTAATCCCCATGATCTGAGTTTATCATTTGCGAAAGTTTTCATTTTTCTTCTCGATCTTCATGCTTGTCCGAAAACTTGACGTTTATCTCTTCCTTCCATTTATCTTTTTGGAAAACAAGTAGACCATCATAACGAGTTGGCCTCTTTCTCGTCCAGCGTTTGTAAGTGGGACTTTGTCATGATTGGACCCTTTTCGGGCTGTTTTATGACTTAGCCATTTTTACGATTTCTTTCGGAGAAATGATTGTTCGTACGAGGCTAGCTATCATTTGATTTGAGATAAATAGTAAGCAGATGATTGGTCACGACGTTGATGTCTAGTTAACCATTTGTCTTTCTCTACGAACATTTGGACTTAGATTTTTATGAAAGACGAGTCTTCCGGTCGAGACGAAACAAAAGCCCACATGATCAGAACTCCAAGAGCTTCTACATTGCTTGGATAGGGAAGCTTTGTCTTCCCCGCACTACGGCAGGGTGCTTGGCTCCAGTCTGGTCCGTTGAGGTTGACTCAGACTCAGGACGAGGTGATCTATGAAGGTTGATCCTGACCCAGGGTGGGGTGCTTCATCGAGGTTGAATCCGACCCAGGGCGGGGTGATCTATGGAGGTTGATCCCAACCCTGGAAGAGTGCTCCGTCGAGGTTGACTCCGACCCAAGGCGGGTTGAATGGAAGAGTGTGCGCCCCACCCTAGGGCAAGGTGAATGGTTGAGATGTGACCTGCCCTACGGCGGGGTGAATGGTTGAGATGTGCCCCACCCTAGGGTGGGGGTGAATGGTTGAGATGTGTCGCGCCCTAGTGTGGGGTGAATGGTTAAGATGTGCCCCGCCCTAGGGAGGAGTGAATGGGAAGAGTGTGCTCTGCCCTAGGGCGGGGTGGATGGTGCGAGCTCGTACCCCCCATGGGGAAGGGTGGAAGAAGACGGTATGTCCCTGCCCTAGGACAGTGTGGATGGGCTGTGATGTGCCCCGCCCTAAGGCGGGGTGAATGGTGATGAGTAGTGCTCCGCCCTAGGGCAGGGTGGACGGTCAAGGACTCCCCACCCTAGGGCGGGGTGGATGGTCAAGGCTCGTCCCGTCCTAGGGCGGGATGGTTCATGCTTGATTGTCTTGTCTCCTAAAGGCGTGGCAACTTGGCTAGCATGAACCGCTTGGTCGTGGAATATCATTCCAAGATCTATCGATTAGTCATTTCCGAAGTTTACTCAAGAAGGTTTTCAAAAGGATTAGATTACAAATGTTGGTTGTTGATAAATTGTTTCCGAAGTTACTCAAAGAGTTTTTTCAGAAGGGTTAGGTTATGAGTGTTGGACGTTGATTTCAAGATTACCGTTTTTGACCCCAACAAGGGAGTGGATGGCATCGGCGTGACTTTTCTCATCTCAACGTACAAACAGAGACCGTGGACTCCTCCAATTGGTTCCAATGCGTATATGAGTCGTACTTTCATGAGGATACAAAAATGTGGTTCCCTTTTCACTGATTTATTATGTCATATTGTTTTGTTTTTGTTGGGACGTGGCAATTTCCCAGTTCCTGAACGGTTCGTGGTGTATTGCGGTGGTGTTGATGGTGTTGGCTGTTTAAGTCGACATTTCTATGAGCGCTAGAGTCTTCGAGAAGTTAACTTTTACGCAAGCTCAGCCGAACGATCTGTTCGTATTCTTGATGAGGCCATTGTTACAATATCCTGATGGGTCAGGCGAACGAGATGGAGAATTGGCAGCGCCACTACTTTTATGTTAAGGCAGGTGAATTCGCCCTTGAGTAACCTCCGGGTAATGACTACTGGGTGCTTTGGAACCGTAGACTTGGTAAATTGTTATCTCTGAATAACAACTCTTATATTTTGTTCTGATTCGCTTTCTGTTTTGCTTGTACTGTGCATTCGTTCACCCTAATACCATTGCGTACCCCGAGGATGAGAAATCTTTGAGAACGCCTAGGCTATTACAACCCTAAGCCATCAACGTTGGCCTGAGATAATCTGTAGAAAGATTTTGTGGTTCTAGAAACGCATCACAAGACATATCCACATGGGTCTCGTCTTTCTTTTTATCGTTGTGCGTCTATCGACTAATATTGTGATTCGTAAATGTTGTGGGGGGTAACCCGATGTCCATATTGATGGAATGGATGCGATGGCGACCACGGATGCACTCCTACAGGCAGAGGCGGCGACTACAAACCCATCCCTTCCTATGGGGGTGCCACCGAATGCTGTTACTCTGGGTTTGGATCCCCATGCTGCGGCTGGGGTACCTAAAAAAAAAAAAAAAAAAAAAAAAAGCAAGAAGAGGGCGAGGGACAATGGTGGCTCTACTGATTCTCGTCCCGTGGATGAAACCAGGAGTGATTCGAGTGTTAACCCGGAGGATGCCTTGAAACATTCTCTTGGAGATCATCCGAGGAAGAAGATGAAGAGGTCTTCTAACGAGCAGTAGGGGTCTGTGGCTCAGGAGCAACACTAGCAGGATGCCCCCGCGGAAGATGCTTTGAAGAAGAAGAGGGGATCCTCTGAGAAGAAACCGGAGGGAACGCGGAATGATCCAGCAGAAGGAAACCGGAGGGAACCGGAGGTGCACAGAATGATCCCATAGACAGTGTGGCATTGATGAGAGAGAAGAATTCCTCCGAGAAACATCTAGGAGTGTTTCCGGACCAAGAGCGTTACAAGCAGGGTGGTCCCTTGGGAGCGGTCTCGCTGTCTTCTTCGTGATTGGTTACCTCCGCTGGGACTGGGGAAAGACATGGCGAGTCTTTCGTTGAAGACATGGTTCCAAATGGTGCTAAAAAGACCACCGAAGAAGGAGATGAGACCCTTCCAGATCGTCTTTGCACGATTTCTACAGATACTGTCAATTTCCACTACTCTTGTCCTCACACCCCCTTCATGAATGATACGAAGGCGTGTTCTGACATTTTTCTCTGTATCAATGGCGGCCCAGAACCAATGTTGGAGGTTGGCAATCTTACCTTTCTGAAATGAGTAGATCTTTTTCAAAGCCTCATTCTTGGTGAGTCCATCTTGTTCATTGTATTTGGTAGTAGCCCGTAGATCTTATGTTGTTTGGTCGCTTAATCGGGCTCCTTTTTGTGTGTATTTTCCCTAGTACAATGCTCTGGCGAATTTGTTGACACTGGACTACGAGAGAGTCGTGAGGGCGCAAGCGACGGAGCTAAGAGCTATGGAGTAGTACATCAAGGACAAGAAGACAGAGTTCCTGAAAGTATCCACGGCGGCCGTTAGGGATAGGGACTGTTCCTTGGCTAGCAGTGAGGCAGAAAAGAAGAGGGCGGATGAACTCGAGGCCAAACTCATGTATACTTGGGCAAAGGTGGAGGAGGTGGAGCGAGTAAATACCACCTTGGAGCTGGAGAAGGCGAAGTTGGAGCAAGATAAGGCAAAGTTGGAGCAAGATAAGGCTTCATTGAGCATGAAATGGATCAAGGATGTTAACCATCTCACGGAATCCTAAAGTCGAGAGGTGACCATGGAACGTGCCAGAGTCGAGGCTATTATTGCAAAGTATAACCATCGCTTTGACAACATTTGCAGCTGCAAGCACTGACGGGATGCTTACGAAGCAAAGAGCAACCTCTGTGGCCAGGCATAAGGAACGAAGAAATTCCTGGATATGTTAAAATACAAAAGGTGCTGCTATCCCTCAAGCAGCTATCAACCATTTCGTCACGCTGGAGGTTCAGTTCGAGCGAGAGGTTGCCGATATAGAAGTCGGTGACATTCCCAAGAATGACCTCTTGTTCTCTCTGCTTCGTCTCGAGTTTTGGTACTTAAACGAGCATTTCCTCATGGGGATTGATGTGCATGGCTCGAGCGCAGGTTTGAATGATCCAGGGACCGCCGTCCAACCTCATACTTCGAGCAGTTCTCGTGGTAACGGTGCGACTGAGCTGGGTACACCTTGTGCTGAGGATCTGGTTCCTGTGTATGAGCCGACCAACACGCAGGACTCTTGAATCTGTCATGATTCTAATGCGGATTTCCCGTCAGGACTCGAGGCCGTGCTCGAAATGCCAACGAGCAAGTCGGCTGAGGAGCAGGAGGTGACCGGTGTGAATGAAGCTGTCGCGCAAGTTGATACAGAGGAAACGGCGATCATCGATCAGGACAATCAGTCGGATGAAGGCGCGAAGGATCGTTCAGCGACTGACCAAGATCAAGCCAATCAGGACCAGGATCAGGATGTGGAAATCGTCGATTAAGATCCATGTTGTTGTTTGATCCTTATATTATGTTATTTGAACTTGGCATGAGGGTCGTTGTTGTTGTAACCTCATGATATTCTTAAGTCCTTTTCAACTATATGTTTTTGTTCATAAGTGATCGACTCAAAGTAATCCTACAAGTCGATATTAGGTTAACTCTGTACTTTAAGAATTACCGAAGTGCCTTGCGTAAAAGTATTTATTGTTTTTGTCGTGTCGCCTTCTGTCTTTAAGTTTTGCATAAACTTTTCTCGGGGATCGAGTCTTAGAAACAAACAAAGTGAAATTCACAGACTTTCAATGTTAGAGCGGCAAAAATTATTTTCGTTCTTAAGAGTATTTATGCCAAGTTTTGGTTGGCCAACCCATTCTCGAGAACTATTAAAGAATTGAAATTTGTCGCTTCTATTAGTCGGCCAGTGCTCATGTTAGGCACAGGTGGTGTTTGATCAAGACATAGCCGCTGTTCAGGAACGCGTACAAGTACACTGTCTGCTGCTCGGAGTCTTTCCTTGCTTTTGGGGCGTAAGTATGAGCAGATCGTGACAAATGCTTTTTTAATTTGTTCCTTAACCGAGAATATATTTCGGTAGGTCTTCGTTATCTTTTTTTTTTTTTTTTTAATTACGTCTAGATCAATGAAGGTTGCCTACATACCCCCGAGGAGGATCAAGCCACTCATAGTTCCGTCTTGGTCGAGTAAAAGTGACTTGGGGGTGCATTTACTAGGTTTTTTTTAGCGAAAGTGATATGCGGATCATTCACTTGCTCGTGACCCGAGTAAAAGTGACTTGGGGGGTTACATTTACTCGGGCAGGATTTTTTCCATAGGTGATTTGTGGAGACTTGTCTTTAATCACTATTAGGCGGATGGCTTATCGTGTTGACGTGAGATGGTATTCGTTGTAACTTGATTGTGGTGACTAAGAGGTCCCTCGCAGCTTGCTGGTCTCCTCGGAGTGTGTGAATATTACCGTCTGGTCCAGGGAATTTGATAAACTGGTGGTAAGCCGAGGAGATGGCTTTCATCAAATGTTTCCAGGGTGTGCCGAGGATAATATTATATGGAGCCTTTGTACTGATGAAAGAGAAATTTACTATGCCAGTCAACCCACATGCATAGACCGGGCGGCGGATTTTCCCTAACATTACCTCTGACGCCCCGTTGAAGCATGTCAAAGATCAAGAAGACGGCTTCATATCTCGGAGGTTGATTCCCATTTTATTGAGCATGTCCTGGAAGATGAGGTCGACCGAGCTATTGGTGTTGATCAATAATATTGTGACTACGTAGTCCCTGATCCCAAGCTCGGCAAATAAGGGATCATTGTGCGGTGTGTGGAAAGCGATAGCATCTTGGGCCGTGAAAGTAATTTTGGGCTGATTCTTGGGTTTATAGGGCCATTTTTGGAGGAGATGGCCTGGCGTCTATAATCTTTGAGAGAGAGTCCTGAGTCTCTGCATGGGAAAGACCCGCCCATGATGACGCTAAGGTGCATTTGTTGCTTGGCTTGTTTGGATTGAATTTGTGTTTGTAAGTCATCCGATTTTAATTCTCAATGATTGGTTTGTTGAGCTTAATTCTATGGGAGATCTTTAGTCGTCCAACTTTTGTCGTACGTCGGAGGGTTTCTTGCGGTTGAGCTTGATCCGCAAATCCTCGGTTTGGCATTAAGTGTATCTCTGAGATCTGTGACGTCAAAACTGGTCGTTTCCTCCGGAGGATGTTTTTGGAGGTTTTGATCGCAATGTTGAGGCTTCTTGCGATCAGTTGGTCGCTGGCTGAGCCAGTCGTGGTATATTGGGATTGGTTGGGTAGACCGTCAATAGAAGTGGAGTCGTCGCTTGGGATTGCTATTTTCCGAGTAAGCTTATTTTCCGAGTGGATGAAGTCTTTAGACGGGTGAGGATTACTTGGACACACCTTTGATTCTTTGGTTGTTCCTCGTCGGCGGACATATCATCTTTTTCCTGATCCTTTGGGATGGCCCCTTCTTCCGTTTCCTGAGATTCCTCTTGCGGAGATTTGCCATGAGACCTTTGAGCCTTCTTTTCTTTATTCTTGCATTCCTTAGTATCATTCTCCTTGACCTTGTGGTAGTTGCAGAACTTGTTGAGTTCAACCGAGCTCGAGGGACCAGAGGAAGCCTGTGGTTTTTGATCAGTATCCCTGTCCCAATGGTTCCACCCGACTTCTCGAACAATGGCCATTGAGCTGGGAGTTCCTTTTTGTCAACGACATAGATAAAACATTTCTTTCTATCAGTTTTATCGTTGGATGAGTGTTTGCGTGGTTCTTGTCGGGTTTTGGTGGGTTTTTTTTTAGGGGGGGGGTTGTTTTGAGGCGTTCTGCTTACTAAGAATCGCTCGGGTATCTTTTTCATCCGGATAAATTTGTTGGACCGAGCAATAGCATCTTGCAGCAAAGATGTGGGGTGTCGGTACAAGTCATCACAGAAATTTAGAGTGAACCCACAGCATATTCTTCAAGGCATCCACAACTATGTGATCGGGGATGTTGACAGTGGAGACCACAACCTTTAATTTCTCCATGAACTCGCGTAAAACTTTGATTGGAGGTTTGAGACATCTGCCATAGATCGTAGGCGGTTGGTTCCCTGTTGGGTAAACATTATATAATGTTTGAGGAAGGCCGATGACAGATTACGGAAACTTTCTACAAAGTTTTCGGGAAGCCACAAGAACCAAGTTAACGCTGACCTGGTGAGGCTCGCTACGAATAGCTGGCAAAAGCCGGCTTCTTTTTCATCATCTATGAAGTTAGCTCATCCCATCGCTATGTTGAACGCCATCATGTGGTCGGTGGGGTCCGACTCACCAGAATATGACAGAAGATAGATCTTCTTCGTGGATCAAAGCCGTACGTCGCATATCCGTCGGGAGAACAGGGTTCTGGAGGTTGCGGTGAGTACTTGGTAAATCTGCAATGCTGAGCTCGTAACGTGATGGACCTCTGAGTGAATCTCTTGAAGAGAGAGTTTGAGCTTGGTGATTTCTCGGATGGTTGCTAGATCTGTCTCATCGTGGTTCTGGGCAGCGCCGGCGGCCGTTAGATTAGCGGTACCGGTAGTTTTCTCTTCGAAACCAGTCGCTAGGTCGATGTGAAAGAGCTGACGACTTACCATTGGAGGATTGCTGATCTGGACTGTTTGGACAGAGAGAGCAGCGGCTAAAGCGGTGAGTTGCGCGTTTGATGCTTTTTGGACTTCTTCTTGCTGCGTGAGGCATGCCGTGAAGACGTTCATGAACTCTGATAATGTGTAGGGGGGCGCAGCTACTGGTGTGGGTTCTGTTTCTTCTCCGGAATCGGAAGCGGCGTGAGACATGGAGATCATTGTTAACGCCACTTTGTTCTTCCTCGCGGTGGGCGCCGACTGTTTGAACCGAGTTTGGTCGGAAACAAGTAAGAGATGGATAAGAATCATCGGTGGGTTAGTTCAAAGGCGTTTTATTAGATCAAAAAGTTTGTCGGGTACAAATAAGCAAATAGAAAGAGGATATAAGCCGACATCCATGGAGATAACCGGGAAAGTACAAGTCGGAGAGAATACAAGAGAGTAAAACCCTAATTTTATCCGGTAGGTGTGTGTGAGTGTTTTTGGATTTTTTTCCATCGGTCCGTCCTTCCTTTATATAGACGGATTCCTTCCTGATCCTGTCCTAGACTCGTTTGCCTTAATGGGCTCAATCTTATCAGGCCGAGCAGCCGGGCCAAGTGACCTACCTCTGAGCTGAGCTGCACTTTACTCGCAGAGCCAAGTCCAATAGTCTCGAGTCATAGTTGCACGCTTGGTCAGAAGCCGCTGAGTGAAGCCGATGTCATGGGCCGGCTTAGCAGGCCAAACCCTCTCGTCATGGGCCTTGTGGAGTGATGCAATCCATCTCCTACAAAGATGTTGATCCATGGTGTTTTTCCGTATCAAGATATTGAGTAAAAGATTTTATGTTAATATACTGTTTCTTTTAATGATCAAGTAGGTTACCATAATTTTGGATGTGAAAACGGAGTCATCAATCGTTAAGAGTGGACAAACTATCTTTGACACTATCCACTTTACTCCGATTTCAAATATCCAGAACAACCATAAATCAAAGAAACACAAAATAAATATTTATGTCAGTTAAAAGGAAAGTAGATCATAAATGTGAATATTTGATAACATTGTTTGGGATCATATAAATATTGGGAGACTTGTAAAACTTTTTCATTTTCAAAAATTAAGGTGAGAATGATACATTTCCAAGAAAATAATTATTATGACCTAATATTTTTTGAAAATTAGCATTCAAATAACTATTTCTAAATAATAATAAGAATGCTATTAATGGTTTTAAAATAGAAATTATAAAAGAAATAAAAAAAGTTTGCATGAATCTTCTTTCTCATAGATCAGATCTAAGATGTTCATCTCGCTAACTTCATCGGTAATTTTTTATTATCACTCACTAACTTTGTTTGATATCCGATTTTTATTAATATTTGACAGTTGTAACTATATTTTCAGGTAAGATGCAAACAAGTTACAGTCGAGCAAATTATAAGAAAACTCACTCAAGAATACATTTCAAATCAACACTTGATGAACCCAGATATTAAAAAAACTAGGTCTGAAAAACAATTCATTGTTTTTCATATCGATGAAAAGACAAAGTTTTTTCCTTTTAGTATGGCATAAGGTTGCCTTTGCAATGTTGTTAGCCAAATGATCCATTGCCGCTATAACTTGCAATATCTTCTTACCTTGTCATCACATTTTGCAAAGGGTTTTGAGAACTACTAATGCAAAATTCTTTATTACGCAGATAATGTTGCAGTTGTTTACTGTTTTTGACAACAGAAAATGGATAATATGGGTTGGGAGTTCCTTGTTAATTCAATTAAAAGGAGAAGATTTTTGTTGTTGATGAATCGGTCAAATATGAGAATTTTCGTGGCATGGCTTATGAAGATTAAATAATGATTAGGGAGATGAAAGCCGGAAATATTGCTTATATGTTTCCTAAGCATATATTGAAGAAAATGCATAGTAACACACCTTTGAAGTTCTTGAGTAATAGTAGACAACTTCCAAATTTTATCGCATTTTCTAAGACAAATGGTATACGTCTTTGTTTCTCATTGACTGCAAATCATGGTCGCCATGAAGCGAGTGGAATCAAAAGCATTTTGTCATAGAAAATGTTGCTGTGGATTTTGATAGTTTTGGAAATGTTCAACAAAAGACTATGAAACCAACCATCATAGCCGCAAAAATTGAAACCATTAAGTTTAGTGACATATTCAGTGGAAAGAAAGAAATAATAATGAAATTAGGCAAGGTTTCACTGATCAAAAAGTTTGTAATCAACATCAAGAAGTTTTTGAATGTGTATTTTACACAAAATGGCCAAGATCATCTCCAAAATTCCTCATTCATAAATATAGATCTTCGTACATTCTCTGCAACCTATAGATATTCTTGTCACCGACAGACAAACACAAAATGTATTGGCAATATATATGTTGAGGATTTTACTGGTGTTAGTGATTTTAAAGGAATATGTCTTAAACATATAATGGACTGTATGAAAACAGTACATGGAATTGACATTGTTTATAAGAAGGCTCATAGCGACTTCGCATTTCCACGAGAGATGGTTAGAGGCACTCATGCCAGTGGCTATCAAGACTTGGCTCTGTATCTATACAAAAAGAAGGCCAATCAAGGTAGAGTAACAAAGCTTAGATGTGAGGATAAGCAAATGATTTTGTATTTGTTCTTTTTTTTTGGTGCATGTAGCAAAGGTTCTGAGTTCATGAGGAAGATTATTGTTGTAGATGGAGTACATCTAAGTGGTAAGTTCAGAACTGTTTTGTTAGTGGGTGCATGTCAAAATGGAAATGGAGGTATAATTTATATAGTTTTTATGGGTTGTCAACAAAGGGAATGATTCTTCGTAGGAATAAGTTTCCTTTACTCATCTGTGTGGTATTGTAGCTGAGGGTAAAAATTTGTCTTTCATCTCTGACGGACATCCGTCAATGGCCAATGCTTTTAAGAACCTTTTCCCTGAAGCTGATAGCGGTATATGCTTGTATCACCTTGTACAAAAAATTGCCTCAAGATTCAAAAATACCCCAATGGTAGCTCTGGAAAAAGGGCTGATATGGTATACAAACAGTAAATTAACACTCTTTTTGAACCATTCATTGTCAAGACAGTGAACTAGCAAACTATATGGAACATGCATATTTTATATTATGAAATCGTGCACATTTTCTAGGAGACAGATAGGATATCATGACAATTTTTTTTTGCAAAATCCATTAATAGTGTGCTTAATGAAGAAAGAGTGTTTCAATTTCTTATTTTATGGATGGGGAATGTCCCGTTTGAAAAAAAAATACACCAATCAAATGGGACATTCCCCATCCAGAAAAACTCTCACTAAGGAACTCGAAAATATACGCAAAAATCTAACATAAAAAGTTGAACTCGTGATGCATATAAGATACATGAACATGAGTACATCAAATGGCCAACACATTTATTCAAACCATAGCCATGTTACTAGTGGAGACATTAACTGTATGGTCAATCTAGAAAATGTATAACACATCTAGAACGTATTCCTTCACTTATGCCATGCTCATTTTCTCAGTTTTCATTTATAATCTTCCTTTTCGCAAAGGAGATTAATTGTAGACAATATGATGTCAATAAGATACCATGCATGCACACAATTAAATCAGCTCAATGTCATCTCTCTCTCTCTCTCTCTCTCTCTCTCTCTCTCTCTCTCTCTCTCTCTCTCTCTCTCTCTCTCTCATCGCCCTAAACACCGTCTCTCTCTTTCTCATCTCCCAAAATACTCTCTCTTCCTCAAAGCCCTAAACCTCTTCTCTCTCTTCCTCATAGCCTAAAACCTCCTCTCTTTCTCTTCCCAATCTCCCAAAACCTCATCTATCTCTTCCTCAACACCCAAAACCTCCTCTCTCTCTTCCTCATTGCCCAAAATATCATCCTCTTCCCCCCATGGCTCTCTCCCTCACTCCACATTGCTTGTTGCTCTCCACATCCCCCGCTGGGCATTCCATCATCGTCTTTAGCTTCTCATCACTGATCAATATCACCCATTAGTCCTCATCATCACCCACACCTATATACATCATGTTCTCGCTTGAATATTTTCCAAAACGGTATTCATTTCGTCACAGTCAGAGTTACCATAGAGATTTTGCAGAGAAAACAAGGAATACTTTGTTTCCATAAATTTAGCAAAATGTCTTTTCAAAAATGGTTAACTTAAACACCAATATGGTTTTCAGGAAACAAAATGATTTTTATCATTTCGTAGACCAACGGCACAAAAAATATAATTCAGAGCGAATTGACGATTTTTCCGAGAAAAGTTGTAAAAATGTGTAAGTCGTAAAACAGTCCAAAATAACTTGAAACATGAAACAGTCCACTTACGACTTAAAGTGAAAGTATTCTAATCTAAATGATGGTCTACATTTATTGGAGAGAAAGAAGATAAGAAGATAAGATAATGGAAGAGTTCTGAAATGATAAACTCAAATCTTGACAAATAAGGAAATATCGGAGAAAATGGAAGATATGGATCTACGAAAATGGTAACATGGCCCATCCTGGAGGAGTATTTATACAAGGCTTAGAACGAGAATTAAATATGTAGAAACTTAGTTACCAAAACTCTCTGCAATTAGAAACTTAGGCTTTATTCCGTCTTTTGCTAAACGAGCTGCGACTCACATAGGTTTTCTCGACATAGGTGGTTACTCTAGAAAATTTAGATAGGTTTTACTGCTTGTGTTATTTGATTTCCGTTGTAATCTTGTTTCTAGACATACGTCTTGTACAATTTTTTATATGAAACACTCATACACAAATTCAGAATAAAATTATCTTGTTTATAACTTTGTTTTTCTTATAATCGTATTTTGTTTCTGCATCTTTTTGATACTTGTCGTTGGCTTTACATAAAATCTAGACCCCCGTAAAAAGCTTTGCTTTCCTCATTATAAATTTTGATAATGCAAATTTTAGTTCCCACAAAAAAACTTTCTTTTAACTCTCTTTCAGTTTTTCACTTTTGATATAGTGTCACCCGATTTAGCTATCTGAAACTTTATATTTTTATTGTCGACAAAATAACTTTATTATATTTTCCGTATCCACATGAACCACATTCACATAGGAACCCAGGTTCATAACCCAGATTTACAGTATTTGTTCTCGGCAAGTCCTAATATTATTTTCACTGTTGCTAGCAAGTCCTCTTATACGATATGCCTTCATGTCCATCAAGTATATATATGCTCATGGATCTTTTCCATTATTATCTTAATGCATAGATCCAAATGTTATATGATCAACAATGTTAATTAGATATGAACATAACACAAACTACTAGAGCATAAATTCTAGGATTTTTATATCGTGGACATATATGGACCTTACCTTTTTACTTTAACTTCTCTCTACTTTATCAACACGCCGAAATTTTTTGAGTTTGAGCTCTGGCGTCCAGTGCTAGTGGCCACCAGCGCCGAAGGCGATCTCTTTCCCCTTTCTCTCTTTTTTCTTTGCTCCTCCTCCTATTTCTCGCATGCCTTCTGATATGCCGCTTGAATCTTGGTTGGTTAGGGTTCATCATTGTCTCGTCTCTCCGCTCGCGAGGAGACCGGTTGTGTGGTGGATCTGCTTTTTCTGGCTTCAAGGCGAGCCTGTAGAGGTGGTCATAGGAGGTTTGGAGTCGGCTCTTAGGTTTTTCAAGATTATAATTATCTTTCCGATCACCAATCTGCTCTCTGTTTTTGTCGCACGTGGTGGGGGGGGGGTTGAAGGTTCGGCTCTTTTCTCTGGGCTTGTTGCTCTTTGCAGCGTCCTAGAGAAGTGGCCATTTTTCTCTGTAATCCTGCGAGCTTCGGAGGATAGCTCTACCTCGGAGACGCACTAAGGGTCCACCGTATCCAGGAGGAGATGGTCTAGTGACTCTATCAGTAGTGTGTGGGTGTCTGGCAAGCTGTTTTCCTGGTGGTCATCTATGGCCTCGTACTGGCTCCTCGACAGTGCTCCTCTCATCCGATCTCCTCTGCTTGGCATTTTGGTCGATTCACTCCAGAAGTTGGCGACGACTTTGCTTCTTGGATGTTTCTCATGTTCTTTTTATTAGCATGTCCTTGCGATGCAGGGGATGTGCTCTGCGAGTCACAGTCACCGTTCTATGGTTATCATAGACGGCAAATGGAGTGGTGGTTCTCAGATTTGTTTGGAGCTGTTGTGGTGCCTCATTTGGTGAAGGCACATATTCCCATTCCAATTAAGGATAGTTTTGTTCATTAATTGGTAGTGTGCTCCATTCAGGTATAGTAATCTCTGATCCCTTCTCCCAATGTCGTATGAGCTTCATTAACAATCAAGATTACAAGTTTTAATGAAATCACTGAGAGCCAGCTACAACAAGCAACATCATGAGAAATCTGACATCCAATAAATGAGGTCAAATCCACCATTCTTGTGGTAAGTGTTAACGGTTGAGAACAGCTTTTTATAATCTAATGACGGTCTAGCTAATTAGGGGAACACGATGGATTGGTGGTCGATGTGAAGTGAGTTATGTGATATTTGATTTAGAATATTTTTTTTGATTCAGATTTTGTAATCGACATTCGATGCTCTTTTGGGAATTTAAAATAGAGAAATACATTAAAATAATACTAAAAAATTTTGTCACAAAAATAGCACAAAAAAAAAGAAAATGATCAAAATGTCTCATTAAATAGGTAAATATACACTTACGTCCTTAGGATTAACTAATCTAGACTTAGGGTTTAAAGTTAAAGGATGGGGTTTTGGGGTTAGGGTTTCAAATTTTAAAAAATAAAAATAAAATATTATTTTTTTAAAATAAAAAGATTATTTTGGTCATTTTTTGAGGATTATTTTTGTGATAAAAATTTAAAAATGTTATTTGAAAGAATTGTCCTTTAAAATATAGAGAATACTATTTAAAATTTATATTTTAAGCAGGCATAGACATCATATATAAGAAACAACTGTTCTAAAGAGAAAGCAAAATAAAAGAGACTTTTTCTCTCCTTATCTTATCTAGAAAGTAAAAGCAGAAACTCACTTCGGTGTTGCCGCCGGCGTTCGGCTAGCGCGTGAGCACGACCACCGGCGCTAGAGGTCTCTCCTCTTCATTCCTTGTTTTCCCTTTGCTTTTTTGCTGGATCCTCCCTTCTCCTCCGGTATACTTCAGTTTATGGGTTAGACTTTCCCCCTCGGGTTTGGCTTCCGCTTGCGAGGCAGTTAAGTCCAGGGGAATTTCTTCTTCATTTGGCTCCTTAGTGAGGTTGTAGAAGTGGGCATGGTGGTTTGGAGTCTATATTTAGGGTTTCAAGCGCAGATTAACTTTCAGTCTGAGATAACATTCGGGCCTTTTTCTGATCCACGGTGGTTTGCTGCATTTTCTGTCTTAGGCGTGGTGATTGATTACATGGTTGGTCTCATGTCTCTCTTCATTGTCGTTGAAGACTGGTTCCTTTCCTCTGTGTTCAAGCGAGCTCTGGAGGATTACTCTACATCAGAGGAATAGTCTCAAGTTGGAGGATATAAGAGGAGTTGATAATTTTGGCTCGGTGTATGGCTTAAGAATGTTTATTGTGCTTTCTTAAGGGTGGTCGTCTATTGTCTCTTGATAACTGTCTGTTTGCTTCCTCTCTTCGATTTTGTTTCTCCTCTAGGCGGTTTGTGACATAGGCTATTTATTACCAGTTATAGGCTCTATTTAGAGTATATTATGTGTGTCTAGGCTATGTTTTAGAGTATTTACAAGTCCATGAACGTTTTGGAGATATATGAGATACGTGGAGCTTTTGGAGCATCTTGAAGAGAAGAACCTGTAGCTGATCATCCAAGGAGTCGACAAAGCCATCGATCGATGGAACACACTTGGCGTCAACCGATGATCTAAGCTCGAGAGCTATCGATGTAGCACACTTGCCATCGATCGATGATCAAAGCCTAAGTCAGAAAGACGAAAATGCCCTAGATGAGTTTTGACCTAATTTTAGGGTTTTATATTTATGTCTTGAGAGGGCCACAGGAAAAAAAGACAGTTTTTACAGAGCATTTTAGTTCCATTCATTTTGTATTAGGAGAGAAAGGAGAGACTCCTTCAGAGTCCTCCTGGAACTCCTTTGGTTTTTATATATTTTATATTTTATATAGATTCTATTCATCTATGATTTATGTGACAAAGATCATGTTTGAGTAGTTATTAATTAGATTTATGGTTGAATGATAGCAATCATGGATTAGCCCCAAAATATGATTGCTAGGCTAAGTTAATATCCATGAATTGAAATGTTCTTAATGCTTGTATTCTAGAGTAGCTAACTAGGATTTCGATGATAGGACATGGACAACTACGAGAGTAGGTTTTGTGCCAGAATAGATTTTGTTGAACTAGCATGTTAGATACATGCGAGAGCTGGTCTAATAAGTCTGGTGGACTTATCAAATCTCACTCATACTTCCTTCTGATTTCACCGTCGATTGACAACAGGCCTTCACCGTCGATCGATGGTCATTTATTTTGCTCGCATACGAGAGTTGGAGTTAAAAGGGTCAGAATATTTAACATTTGAGTTCTAGATTTTTTACATTTTTGTGCTTCATATCCACTATAATTCATTAAGCTTGAAACCCTAGATCTAGCATATTTACTTTCATATTTACATCTAATAGAATATTTCCATATTTGCATTAGTAGCATATTTTCATTTTGCATCCTATTACTTGACAAGGAATATATCATTAATCTGATTATTTACTATTAATATATATATTCACCTGGCTTAGTCTTTAGAAACAAGAAATCTATTGTGTGCTTTTGCTCTCTGCAGATCGATCCCTAATTACTACACCTGATTTCTCTTGACAAGAGTATTATAGAGTGTGTTAAGATTAGGGTTAATTTGATAATTGATTGTTTAAAATATTTATTATCCTGCTAGAACAAAACACACCGCGTCAGTTTGCTTGCAAGCTTTTCGGATGTTTGGTGACGGATAACATCTTTGAGCTTAATCTCTTGGTGATAGTGGTTGTCATGTGTTCATTGACACTAAACATTGAGTTTATCAGGCATATTTATTCTTATGCGGTTCTTATTTAAGAAAAATGTCGTGGTGTTTTATTGGCTCAGGCATCGGGTCTATATGTTGTCAGCATTTTGTTGTAGTGCACATCCCAATGCCACAGCCATTCTTTTTATCAGCTTTGGTAGTGGAATTTACAATCTCGGCTTTTTCTTCTCTTGCGCGTCTTGGCCTTCACTATTAGCAGTACCGGCTTAACACAAAGAGCAAGCAGTGCAATGGTCCAAGGGCCCATTCAAAATCTGGAAATTTTAATAATAGTAGGGGCCTATATTTTTCTAATAACATTGGTTAAAATATAAAACGTATGATAAAAATTTAATTATAAAAGGTATTTCTATTTTATTTTGTAAAATAAATATAATTTGTCTATTTACTTTTAAAATTAAAATTTTACACTTTTGGTAATAAAATTTAGAAAAGGAAAATCTGCCCCAGGGCCTATAGTGATAGTGAGCCGGCCCTGACTATTAGTGAAGATTATAAGTACGTATCGATGAGTTTTTTTGGGTCTCAGCTAGTCCGAGATCAACATGGAAATTCCTGACTACAAGGTGAAATTTACCTTCATGTGGTTCTCGTTAATGGTTAAGAACAATACCATATACTTAAAGATAATGGCACATACTAATTGAACGCGCCGGAGTAGTCAGTAGAGAAACTAATCTTGTAACATTAGAATGGAGTATTTTTTTTTTCAGTCCTCACTTGTAACCAACACTATTATCCTGGTTTACATGTTGATTAAAAAAAAAAGAGAGAGAGAGAGCAATGGTTAAAATATCAAAAACTCAGACGACACAACAAAACCTAAAATTGTTCATTTTTTTTTTCTCTCAGGTCGTTTTTGGGTTTCTCATTTATAAGTACCAGATTTTATAATAACCTTCTCTAAATCTCCAGATCCAATCGCTTCAAGAAGCTTTTTGCACCAGAAAATTTACAGGTTCTCGTAAATCTCTCTTCTCTTTTCTTTTTTCTTTTTTTTTTGAATTTCTCAGACATAACACATGCATATGAGTGCTTTTTGATGATAAACTGATTTTTAAGTTAGATATTTTAGTCTTACGATTCCGTAATTTTCTTGGGAAAATGAAATGGGGATTCGAGTTTTGTATTTCACTATAACAAAATAAGTGAGTTTTAAAGTCTATACACACCAATTAAGGAATTATAAATTTTTATTCAATTTTTTTCTTTTGCTGAAAAACAACAATAACTATAGTTAATTCAACCAATAAGAAATCATAATGCATAATATAAATAGTCAAAAACATCAAATCACATTAATTTTTACATAGAAATTTGAAAACATCATTTAAAATAAAATATTTTTTCCCTATTAAACTAAAACACTTATTTTTTCTTTATTGCAATACTCAAAATGTTGATTATTTTTTCAAAAGATTTTGAGGCAGAAAGGGACCACTCTCACTTTTCCTTTTTAAAGCCCTCTTTGCTTTCTGCTAATTATCTAGCTTTTACAACAGATTAGTAGGGACGTAGCTTAACGACATAATTAAAACCTTAACTTATGGGTGATGATTATAAATAGACACGTAGTGTGAGTATGACGCATGCCAGATTTTTCAGTTGCATGTTCTTCTCTTCTCTATGCTTCATTTATAAGTTTTCTCTTTTCAGTTTTCCTTAATTATATAACAAAAAGACATATTGTGTAACTTTCTTTTTTAACAAAGACGATGTAAACCTTTAGTATAAAAAAAGACGCTGAAAATAAATTTAAAACTAGGGATTTTAATTCGGATGCTTGCTCGGGTCGGCTTTCCTAAAACCTGCAAAGCTTATTACTATTAAAAACCGATAGACCGATCCGGCCTGCAAAAATTTTGAACTTATAAATCAAAGTAATGTCCAGCCCTAAAAGGGATATAGGATTTTTTTGAAAGTTTCATTATTTAGAAATAAATAAATTAATATTGAATACATTAGTTAAAAATTATTTATATCTAAATTTAAATAATCATCTATATGTTTATAAGATTCAAAACTAAAATAAATATCTAATCTAATAAACCAAATAAATAGTAATAGTAAATAGAAAGAAAATAAAATCAGTAGAAATTGTAGGATCATGATCATGATATTTTTCAGCCTTTCACATTCTCATCGTCATGAAGAACAACATATATAATATAAAAATATTAAATATTGACATATATATATATATATATCAATATAAAATAAGATTTTATAACTATTAATATTTTACCTGTATTACAAAACATAAGTCATTCCAACCAAGTATATGTATAAATCAGTGTTTCAACATATTTTAGTAGGAGATCAGTTTTATATTTGTTTAAGATATAAACACCAATGTTAAAACTAGACTTTAACTCCACTATAGTTATAAATTTTTTATATTTGGTTAAAACATTAGTATTAATTTTATATGCTTTTTTAAAATATGAACATTATTATTAAATAAATTAAAATATAAGTTTTAGGTTTTCTGGTCGGCTCGAACCTAAAAGAATGTTAACCATTAAAGTCTAAATGGACTAAGTTTGAAAGATCCAATATTTTAGGTTTTTGTAAAAATGACTAAAAACTCAAATTCAAACACAAAACTATACATGATTTTTTGGAATTTTAATTTTCCCTATTCACCCCAAAAAATCAGATTATTCACAAAAATACATTATTTTTCTTTAATTTTTTTCTAAAATTATTATTTTACTCAATCATCTTCATCTTCCTCTTTTATTTACAACATTAACATTATCATCATCAATACATCAACCACCATGAACAAACAATTTTAAGCTTTAAATGCACCTAAAATCAACATCTACATCTTCATAATCTTATTATTTATACACACAAATCATTTCCCCTTCACTTCCTCTTTTATTTCATCCCAAAATCCCAACTTTTTATTTCAAAATTTATAAGCTTAGTAGAGTTACTCAAGTTCATAATTCTTACTCAAGAACAAGTGAGTAACTTTCATTAAGAAGTGATGTGTGTTGGAGAAGCTAAACATGAACCTCATTGGATATAACAATGTTTTTTGAATTTTTTCCAGATCTGTTTTCGTTAGAAGACTTTCATATAAGTCTTCTGGTCGTAGAAGACTGATACGAAAGTCTTATGGTCATGTAGAGGTTACTTTTGTAATTAACTTTATATCTCTTTTTTAGAGATGACTTTTCTGGAAGTCTTCCAACTTTTTTTTGTTAACAAAAAAAAATCTTAAAAATAGTATAGAAGACATCTTTGATAAGTTGTCTAGAATAAACATGTTAGTTTTTACAAATGACCGGACTGTGTCAGAAACTGACTTTCCTAGACGACTTACACGAAAGTCTTCTGCCATAAGACTTTTCTGTAAGACTTTTGAATTGTTGGTGGAAGTCTTCTCACAGTTTGTGAAAGTCTTCTTAGATTACTTTTGCAATTAAGAAAATAAAACTTAAAAAAATAATTTTAATTAGTCTTCTCTGATATTTTTGAGATTTTTTCAAAAACAAAGTAAGCTAATATTACAAAGGAAGACTTCCAAATAAGTCTTCTCTAGAAGTCTTCGTTTGTAAATTTTCAATTGCAAAAATGATCTAAATGGAAGACTTCCTATACCTCTTTTGGAAGACTTCGATGGAAGTCTTCCACGTTAATGTTTAATAAATTTTCATTTTCTTTAAAACTATAAAGATTTTTATAATATTTTCTTGTTAATTCATGTATATTAGTCGATATTTGAGTTATTGAATGAAATTTATAATTTAATTGGTTTTAATTATAAGGCTACCAGCATTCATGTGTATTAATGTTTCTAGCTAATTCGAGAAGACTTACGTGGAAGTTTATACGTTAGTTTTTGTAAATTTGTTAAGTAACTTGAAGATATTTTTTTTTAACTTTCAAAAGTGTTAAGTAACTTCACAATATCAAGTCATATGGTTTAATGTGTCTTCTTAGATCATTTAAACTTTTATAAAATTTAAAATTTCAACTTTCATTTAAAATTTGAGTTTCCTACTTAAATTTTAATTTTCTGCTTAAAAATTAAGTTTTCCGAAAAGACTTCCCAGAAGACTTCTAGTGGAACTGTTATGTGTTCTTATAGTATGTAATTTTGATCTTTTGTGAATTTACTATGTTTTTTAGAAGTCTCTTTAGTTTTAATTTAAAAATGACTATATTTTTGTGTTATTGTGTTTTGCTATTGAAGTTGTACAGTATAACCTCTATAAACTAATACTCGATAAATTAATAATTTCTATAAATTAATAAATTTCACCGGTTCCAACTTAGGTTAGTTTAAAATTTGACAAAAATTGATAAAATATAGTCCCATTAAAATTATAAATTAATAATTTATATGTATATATATATATATATATATATTTATATAAGTAAGAACCTATTATTATATTATTTATTTTATATTCACAATGAAATTATCTTTATATTTTTTTAACACTTAATATATTTTTGATGGGATTTAGTAACAATATATCTAAAAATTTATTTAAGTTCTATGCAGTATATATTATATACACCAAATAATATAGTAAAAATAATATAAATGTCAAATTTTAAAAAATAATAATTAATGCTTATACACTAAAATTAAATATTTTCTTATCTTAAAATAAAAATATCCTAAAATAAAAAATCTAAATAAAGAAATTTTAATAAATTAATATCTCTATAAATTAATCAAATTTAAAGTCCCAACATTATTAATTTAACTTCAATGATGTCAAGTATTTTTTGCAAGATAATATTGTACACATGAACATATTTACCAACCTTTCATTAACATATCTTCAAATCTACAAAAATCCACAACCAAAAGAGTACACTTACAAATCACAAAACAAACCATAAACAAAATTATTACACTTGGAGTCCGAAATCATTCCTCCAAATATATAAGTTTGGACTCTATTTGACTTACTAAAACGCTCATATCTGTTATGAAAAAGGAGACATGGGAGAAGACTCTGTCAGAAGACTTCTTCTTCTAGTCCATTATATGTTAGAAGACTTCCGAAAAGACTTTTTTGAAAATCTTCCAAAGTTTGGCTCAGATCTGAAAAACTTGTATATTCAAAAGCATTAAAATGACTTCAAAACAAAGAAAAACTTCAAAATAAGGTAAGAGTTTTAAGTAACAAAAAGAGTTTTCAAAAGGTAAGAGCTTTAAGCAACAAAAGAATACCAAATGAAGAAAAATCATACATGGAGACTTACCAAAAGGCTCAGATGTGTTATGAAAAAAAAAAGACATGGGAGAAGACTCCGCCAGAGTTAAAAATTTTCCATTTTTGTCGATAAATATTACTCAATCTTAATTTATATCATTTACAAATATTTATAGTTACATGATTTTAATTTTTTCTTCATCAAAATATTTTTTATAAAATTGATAAATGACTTTTAAAATCTAAGATATGACTTGCATTATGCACAACAACAAGCGGTCGGTCGTGTTGACAACGTCGTATTGACGAACACGGAGTGATTGACAAACTTACGGAAACCTCAAAAAACTTCCCTGAATTATATTTGTAAAAATGAATTATGATATTTTGTTTGGTCATAAGAGCATCATCAACAATGATGTCCTCAAATTGAGTCTATATCCATTATTATACTAATATATATTAATTAGTTATTTATATAATTATTTTTAGTACTTAAAAATAAATTGAACCAATTAAATATGAACAAGTGGAGAACAATCACAAGAACATGTTCTTATTAGTATTATTTTTGGTGAGAGCATAGTTAAGGGTTTCACCATTGGGGATTCTGTAATTTTACTAGCTTTTAAAGTTATTTTTGTATTTGATTCAAGTTAAAATATATTTTTGTATTTAAAATCAAGTTTTAAATCATATTTAGCCAGTTTTTGAGATGCAAAATTTAAGATGCCATGACACTGTTCTACATTATGAAGTAGAACAACTACGATGGGCAATGGAGATTATGTTCCAATTTTTGACATGTTAGAGCTTTGGAACAGATTATAAAGATTTGATTGCAATGATAAATCATCCTCAAGCATGGCCACGTTTTGTAACAGAGATAGAAGCGATAAAGACTTTGCATATATGTTTCCCCGATTTCAAGATCTCCTACTTCCCAAAAACGCTTAATGGAATCTAAGATTCGTTAGCTAAAACTGCAAAATCTTTTTATAGAGAATTATGTTATGGTTGTTCTATTCTGGTCTGAGATCTCAAATTTGAGTAATAAAATAACCGTTCGTTGTAAAAAAATTATAATTGGCAAACCTCCCCCCCCCCCAATATTTTTGAGCTTATAATTACGTATAAACCCGATAATTTATAGAGAAATTCCCTTAGATAGCCTCTTTTAGTTTGTTCTTCACAAAAATAGTTTTTAAGGAAGAAAATGACCAAAATAATTTTTTTAGAAGCTAATTTTTTTACTAATATGCATTTATATCCCTAGGGTTAACTAATTTAGAATTTAGGGTTTAGAGTAAAGGGGTGGGTTTGGGGATAGGGTTTCAAATTTCAAAAAAAATTGAAAATCTCAAAAAAAAAATGCTATTTTGATCATTTTATTTTTTTAGGACTATTTTTGTGATAAAAACTTAAAAAGAGCTATTTAAGAGAATTGTCCTAATTTATAAGTTGAGTTATTATTAGGTTCACCCCCTAGGGTGAACCTCTAGATTCACCCCCTAGGGTGAACCTCTAGATTCACCAACCAATAAAAAATTGACACATCATAATATAGATTTTTAATTAAAAATGTAAAATAAATAAAAAATAGTATAAATTACCTTAAAAAATTATGTTGTTAACACCGTCAATTAAACCTTAAATCATAAATATTAAACTCTAAACCCTAAACACTAAACCCTAAACCTTTGGATAAACCCTAAACCCTTGGGTAAACCCTAAACCCTTGGGTAAACCCTAAACCCTTGGGTAAACCCTAAACCCTTGGGAAACCCTAAAATCTTGGGTAAATCCTAAATCCTAAACCCTTAAGTAAACTCTAAATTCTAAACCCTAAATCCTTGGATAAACCCTAAACCCTTGGGTAAACCCTAAACCCTTAGGTAAACCCTAAACCCTTGGGTAAATCCTAAACCCTAAGGTAAACCCTAAGTAGTAGTAATAAGGTTTACCTTAGGGTTTAGGATTTACCTAAGGATTTAGGATTTACCCAAGGGTTTAGGGTTTACCCAAGGGTTTAGGGTTTATCCAAGGGTTTAGGGAATCCAAGGGTTCAGGGTTTACCCAAAGATTTAGGGTTTAGTGTTTAGGGTTTAGAGTTTAGTATTTAGGATTTAGGGTTTCAAGGGTTTATGATTTTGTATTTAAGATTTAGAGTCTAGTATTTAGGATTTAGGGTTTTACTGACGGTGTTAACAACGTGAAAAATAAAATTTTCGTTCTTTTTTTGTAATTTTCAGTATTTTCTATTTCTTTTTCTATTTTTTATTTTAAAAATACAATATGACGTGTCAATTTTTTATTGGGTGGTGAATCTCTAGGTTCACCCTAGGGGGTGAACCCAAGAATAAGTCTTTATAAGTTTGGGTTAGCTTTGGCTGCGAACTTTGATTCTTATTAACATGTATATTTTAAACTAAACGAATAACTTTGGAATTTATCTAAAGTCTACTTCATCACCATATGCAACAGAAGATTTATACCTCACTATGTGGGTATCAATTTCAAAGATGCATGATTTGTTTGATTTTCTTACACATATTAAGGAATATGTGTCAGTATTAATAATAACTTAACTTCAAAAAAAATATTCATAAAAACCTCTTCATTGTTATTTTTCAAAACTACATTTGATTAATTTAGGTAAATTAGGAAAAATCTGAATATATGTATTTTTCATGAAAAATAAAATAATTAGCATATGTAACTTTAATTAAAAAGGAGTATTATTATTTATATTGATTATATATAATAAAAACCATATCGAGTTTTGGCTGGTCCTTTACTTTTTCGTTATAATATATCCTAAAAGTTTCAATTAAATTGTTGGCGTGAGGTGGACCTGTGAAGCTCTAAAAATCAAGTTTGCTTTTTCTTCAAGCTAAAATTAAATAAAGGGAAACGATTTCTGATTTTCTGGTAAAAAGAAAACATAAATAAAGGCAAAAAGCGTAGGTAATGTCGCTGATAGCATTAACAATTTGCTCACTTGCAAAAGATTCTTTAGCCCAATAATGTTCGTACACGTTTCATTTGGAGTGCAAATTGTATACAATGATCCCCCAAAAATCAAGGATTTTTCCATAACTTGTTTCCTTTTTTATCTTCACTTTAAGCTTTGGTTTCCCTCTCAACTGAAAGTTTCTTGGCCGCTTCTTAGTTATTGTTTTTTTTACGCAAAAGGATTCTTCCTTTTTTCAGAAATTTTGATACTTTTAGTTTGCTAAAACATTTTGATAATCATTAGTTAATATTCCATTTCCACTCGTATATCTATTTTAGTTATTTAAGAAAGTACTTAAGATTTCTATATTACTCGTTTGTTACTCATTAAAGCTAGAGGGTGCTTCGGAAGTTTTATCAGACTAACTAGGTCGAGAAAGAGAAGAGGAAATTATTTGGATTTAATCAAGAGTTTTTTTATTGGTTTTATTCTGGTTTGTGATTCCTTACCCTTAAAATATTTCATATTAGTTACTGCCAAATCTTGATTTCTTGGGAATTCAAAAGTTTATGTTTGATTTTTTAAACTTGCGATCTCTGCATTAAGTCGCCTTTTATAAGATACTTGATGCATGCCTAAATCAGGCTTTTGTTAGGGTAATGTTTCTTGCGATCCTCGTATTCTCTTCAAAACAAAAAAAATATACTTTTCTGTTTGAGAAACGATTTGATATATTTTTTTTCTCATTGAATCTGCATGTGTTATAACTTTCATGTTTGTTTGTTTTTGTTTTAGGTTTTCTATATGTGAATGTTTTTAATTCAGCCTGACGCAACAATATATAATTTACTGACAATCTCCAGAAGACCGTGAGTGAGATTGGCGATTGATGGTTTAAACAGCATATTTTCCAAGTATTTTTGATATTTCAAATGTCATGAAGAACAGAGTCTGCTAAGTTTAAAGACTCATGGAGACCGGTACAAGCACTGACAACAATGGCTATGAAGTAATCAAGAATGGTTCATGGTTTATCCAATTTCGTAATGGCTACAATCCATGGATGGCTAGATATGTCTACGGTCTAATGTTCCTCTTGGTGAATCTGCTGGCTTGGGCTGTCCGCGATTATGGCCGTGGTGCCGTGACAGAGATGAAAAGTACGTACGGTTTCCCGAGTCTTAGCATCACAAAATTTTCTTAATAATGTTTCTCAGATTAATGATGATTGTGTTTACTCAATATTGCAGAACTTAAGAATTGTAAAGATGGGCTAAACTGTTTGGGGACTGAAGGAGTTTTACGGGTTAGCTTGGGATGTTTTGTATCCTTATTCAACCAGGCGTATAAACTATGTTTCATGCTCTACATGTTGAAGATTTCTTCCGAAACATTTTTTTTTGCCTTAACTGTTTCCCAAGCTATTTTATTTCATTATGTTTCTCACAACCGTTGCCACATCAAAGACTCATTCATCAAGAGATAAATGGCATTCAGGATGGTGGTTTGCTAAGCTTCTAATGTGGCCTGGCTTAATCATATTCCCCTTCTTGCTGCCTTCTTCTATCATTGACCTTTACGGTATAAGGCTAATCATCCTCAATTATCTTAGTTTAATCGTTTTTCGCTATCTATACTATTGACGTGTAAATGGCTTTTCTCTTTGTTCTGTTTTGCTTGTCAGGGGAGATTGCACATTTTGGTGCGGGGTACGGTTTCTAATCTTATCTCAGAATATGTGTGATGTTTTTAACTTGGAAGCTCAACAGATATCCTAAAACTTCTTCTCTTTCCTATTGTTGTAGGGTCTTTCTCTTAATACAGCTTATTAGTATCATCAGTTTCATTACATGGCTCAATGATTTTTTCCAATCCCAAAAAGACGCAGAGAGATGGTGAGACAACATGAGATTGTTTTTTTTTATATAGTTTGAGATACATATCAAATGACACTGCTAATTTTCTAATATAACTTTTATGTTGCAGCCATGTTCATGTGATGCTACTAGCAACTATTGCGTATACCTTATGCATATTAGGTGTGATTTTGATGTACATATGGTATGTGCCTGATCCATCATGCCTTCTCAACATATTTTTCATCACATGGACTTTGTTCCTAATCCAACTCATGACAAGTATCTCTCTACATCCCAAAGTGAGTCAATGAGATTCCCTTAATAGTTCTGTCATATATGTAGATTAGATTTAAAAAAACTGCTCTTTTTTTTGATTAAAAAAAAATGCTCCTTCTGCTTGCATTTAACAGATAAATGCTGGATTCTTGACTCCCTCGCTTATGGGGCTTTATGTTGTTTTTATCTGCTGGTGCGCCATTAGAAGGCATGTTTCATTTGATCTATATCTTTAATACCATAGAGCAATTAGCTAGAGCGTAGTCTCTCTTTACATGCATGATCAAGAAAGTAAGTGTTATGAGTCTTGTGACATTACTAATTTCATTTTGCAGTGAGCCAGTAGGAGAAATTTGCAACAGAAATGCTGAATCTTCTAGCAGAACGGACTGGCTTACCATCATAGTAAAAACTCTCAGACCATTTCAAGAATTTTTTTTTTTTTTTGTCAGCACCTTTTCAAGAATCTTTTTTGAATCTTTTAGATCATTTTGAAGACAATACTAAGTATATATATATATTTGTTTTTTTGAACTTAAGGTTTTCAATTAAAAAGACAAAGATACAAGCTTTGACGTTAAGTCATACATTTTTGAGAGGCATGCTATGACAATGAAGTCGTACAGTTTTGAGGAACAAACTGAGATATAAGCAATATATATATATATATTTGTTGTGCAGAGCTTTTTGGTTGCACTGCTTGCGATGGTGATCGCAACATTCTCCACGGGAGTAGATTCACAATGCTTCCAGGTTTGTTGTTATCCTATATGAACTACCACTTTTTTCTGAAAACCGCAAATATATACACGAAACTGATCACTAATAGCGAGTGGCCTTATAGTTTAGAAAAGATGAGAATCAAGAAGAAGATGCGATTCCTTACGGATACGGATTCTTCCATTTTGTGTTTGCTACGGGAGCAATGTACTTTGCAATGCTACTTATTGGTTGGAACATTCATCATTCCATGAAAAGGTAAGTTTTCGTATGAACATACACTATTCATATTCCAAAAGTAAACTTAAAATTTGATAAACAAAGCTCGTTTTTCTGTTAGGTGGACTATTGACGTTGGGTGGACAAGTACTTGGGTTAGGATAGTAAACGAATGGCTCGGGGTTTGCATTTTCAGTAAGTAAAAAACTCCTTTTTACCGGTTTTCATTAGGGATGAAGAAGGTTTGTGATGTTTCTAATGTTGAATTAGTGGTTGTGGCAGTTTGGATGTTGGTGGCTCCAATGGTACTGAAGAACAGACAAACAACATAAGAGCTACTTGTCACCTCTCTGTATTTTGAAAACCAGACAGATGTTTTCACTATCAGTTTGGAACTGACGAGCAAAGTAGATAGAATATTAAGATTGGGAATTGTGTGAAATCATATGTTTGTATTTGTTTACGATACAAATATAGCTATAGATTAGCATTAAGTTATTAACTGTGACCCTCATGGGGGGGTTTCTGTATCTGAAGCATGTTACACATTATTATACATTTACACTAATAAAAGAAACTAAATTGAAGGCTCCTAAGCTATGCAATATAGCCAAAAATATTCTTGCCAATTAAATTGATATATTATTATGTTCGAATCTGTTTTTTCTGTGGCCTTTGAAATTATTTGGTTACATGTATTTCATTTAAGTCTAACAATGGTCCATTCTCTACCTGAAACCTAATACATGTAAAAGATAATTTCCAATTGTTATTTGCATTTTATCGTATCACTGCCTTCATTTGTACCACTTCTCCTTCTCCTTTAAATCGTATACATTCAATACTCTAACACTATGAATCGATTTCCACCCCACCAACTTCACACTATATATATCCCTCATCTATTTTTTGCTTCCTATCTTCTCCTCAGTCAAGGAAATTAATTTATCAGAGTTACAGATGGCAACAGAAACAGTAAAATCAACCGGTAATCCCCTATTGCTCTCTTCTTCAGTGATGATGTTGCTGGTTTAGCTATACTAAATAATAAAATTCTTTGTTTGGAAGAGAGAAACACAACGAAGATGGCTCCCTAATTGACTTAGAACTCTTTCTTATTGATGAACATTTAAGAACTCATCTTTCTATGACGACTATTGTGCCTCTTACAATTATTTTGGCTGACTGAAACTATTCTACGATGGGGTTGTGTGAGTTAGAAATGTAAATTTCAATTGTGGCCTTTACAGATGAAGAATGCTCATCTTTTAGTAGATTTAAAGATTGATAAATTTGTATAGTTCCGGATTTGGTGGTTATGTGGAGAAACAGAGTTGATGAGTTTCCGCAAGAGAGTCGAAAAGACATGGATGAAGAGGATGAGAGGTGGAAAGGTAAGGAGATTGAGAATTCTCCTCACTTTTCTGGTGAACGTAGAGCTTCCACTGAGAAAGGGATGGTGATTAGGGTTTAGAGAGTGAGGATGAAGAGAAAAGTAGAAACAAAGCAGAGTAAGAAAAAAGATGTAACATAGAGATTCATTTCGATGAACAATCTGTTTCTTCACATAACCACTAAATCTGGAACCATATAAATTTACCAATCTTTAAATCTAATAAAAGATAAGCATTTTTCATCTATAAAGACCACAATTGAAATTTACATTTCCAACTTACACAACCCCGTCGTAGAATATTTTTAGACGCCAAAATAATTGTAAGAGGCACAATAGTCATCATAGAAAGATGAGTTCATAAATGTTCATCAATAAGAAAGATCTCTAAGTCAATTAGGGAGCCATCTTCATTATGTTTATTCCAAACAAAGAATTTTATTATTTAGTATAGCTAAACCAGCAACATAATCATGAAGAAGAGAGCCATAGGGGCTTAGCGGTTGATTTTGCTGTTTCTGTTGCCATCAGCAACTCAGATAAATTAATTTCCTTGACCGGGGAGAAGATATGAAGGAAGAAATAGATGAGGGATATATATAGTGTGAAGTTGGTGGGATGGAAATCGATTCATAGTGTTAGGGTATTGAATGTATACGTTTAAGAGGAGAAGGAGAATTGGTACAAATGAAGGCAGTGATACGATGAATTGCAGATGACAATTGGTAATTACCTCTTACATGTATGAGGTTTCAGGCAGAGAATGGGCCATTGTTGGACTAAAAAGAAATACATGTAACTAAATAATTTCAAAGGCCACAAAAAATAGATTCAAACATAAATAGTTGATGTGTCAATTTAATTAGCTGAGAATATTTTTGCCTATGTGGCATAGCTTAGGAACCTTCAATTTAGTTCCTTTTATTAGTGTAGAAGAAACAAATCAGAGTAAGAAAAATGATGTAACATTGAGATTCATTTCGATGATCAATCTATATAAGTAATGATGGTAAAAAATATTAAAATTATATTAATATATCAAAAGTTACATTCGCATGTATTTTTTGGTAAAATATATTCATGTGTATCTACATATATAAAATAGAGTTCTCTCTCTTCTAAGGGCACCACCTCATCGCCATGTCAGAAAGTCAGGTCCTGTGGTGTTGACATGTGTCCCAGTTATCTGATTAAATTTTAAAAAGTATAATTTACACATCGTAAGACTCGAATCCGGGTCGGAAGAGTAAGGTTACAATTACTTTTACCACTAGACCACTTCAATTTCTTTATAAGTCATTCAGACTACGAAAATGTATTCGATTTGTGTTTATTTATTTTTTTTAAAAAAACAAAATTAAAAAAAATATATATGTAATTTTGGATAAATATTTTTATATCCGAATCCAATTATATAAAGTAGTGTTATTTCACTCCTTAGCGCACCACGTAGGATAACACGTCATAAATTCGAGTTATATGGACGTGACACGTGTCTCATTTCACAAGACACATCACTTCATTTAAGTTAGTCTACATACATGTGGGTTTTGTTTCTATTTGGATCTTATTTTTGACAATTTACTCAGCCCGTCGTGAGTAACTCCAAGTGTAAACGCAGTGTTTTGATATTAGGGTTGAAACACATTTATCTTCGCCGCTCTTGATCGACTTACAACCTGAGTTCTGATAGCGTTCTTTCATCTTCTTCTTAAAAATCCCAAGAGCTACCAATTACAGATTCATCCTCTTAAAGTCATTATTAAATCTTTCACCCACTATCTACTTTGAATACGTGCTTCAAATCGGTGGAACTGCAACTATAAAAAGGTAAGCTTTTCTACTATGAGAATAATCTCTTCATTCCGTTTAAACAAGCCAATAAACGTATTTCCTCAGTTTCACTTCCTCCTCAGTTACAGCCTCAGTTTCAAAGTGATGGGAGAGCATCTGACGAATTCTTCTTCAGATAAGTCTATGTTGTCTGTGGAGGTGTTAAATCGATGGGGAGAAAGAAAGGTTAACAGAATACGACAAGGAAGGTTGGAATGCTGACAACAACTACAGTGAACAGAACAAGACAATTGATGTGTTTGTTGAAGTTTTTAGTAAGATGATAATACTCAAGGATGGAGTGACCTTTCCTATGATAATACTCAAGTCTTACGGCTGACGAGAACCTCAAAAAGAGTCATATATATTAGTTGTTAGATACAAATTATTCAACTGAAAATGACATAACAATTCAATCATGATGATGCCATTGAAGCAAAAATTCAATACAAAAATTACTTACAAATAAAATAATCAACAACTTAAATAAATAAAATAGTATATCTTAATACCAAATGCGACTTCTCTATATTGAAAAAAGTTTTATGGAACTAATATAATATTTATAATACCACCAAGAGAGTACCATATCAATAATTTTGAAAATCGATGCAGTAATTGTTATTACTATAAATAAATGGAGAAGTTTGTGTAGTTGGTTTTACGATGACTAACAAGTGCCTAAACAAATCGAGCATTACTTAGTTTTCACACCTTCCAGTTTAAATGTTTTTTTATTTTGATTAGCTTTGCTTTACTACCTTCTTCGCATTCAATATAACATTTTAATTTTAATAAGAAATGCAACTTCAAATAGTCATCACTTCCATTCCAATAGCATGTCAAAAGATTATGATTTCAATATAAAAAGTAATTATTCATATAATATACACAAAAAAATCATCCACAATCCAATCTTCTCGAACCTAAAATATTACAAACTATAAATAACACTCCAAATATAGAATATTTTTTGTAAAATAATAATAATAAGAAGACAATTTGAAGTTTCACAGCATATCAATGTCATATTTTTTAATTTAGAAATAACAATTATTTTTTTGACGTCAAAAATAACTATTGCAAACAAACAAAAGATATCTTATCACACATAATTTCTTCTCACCTAAAATTTTCTAAAAGACAAAAACCATTATCATAAACATCTTTTGCAAATGAAAATCTTAAATACAAACCACATAGTCATATAAACCTAATAACTTAATCACAAGTAAAGTATATCCCGCCAGTAGGCGGGTCAATCCTAGTTAACAGTAAAATACAATAACTACGATAGTTTAAGTTTGTTAAGTATCTCATCTAAGGTATATTAAGCACTCAACATAATAATCAAATAATATAAGTTTACAATATTAAATTCTTAACAATAATCTTACTCTACTGTGTAATATTACCGTTTTTACAGTGATTTTATTCAAGATCTTTTTTTCCATTAAGGACAAAACTTTCATATTGTTATTAGTACACATATATCAATTTTCCAGTGTGTTATATTTCATGATGAGAGTTTATTGAATGGGTTGAAAAACTGAACATTATAATTAAATATATATTGTAAAACAATATAGTATAATTTATTTAATACTGTTATTTAGACTAAAATAAAATAATCTAATATATTGTTTTATATCTAATATAAATTCAAAGTAATACAAGTTATATAGTACTATATTCTACCTAAAATAATAATAATATATATCGCAATATTTTTATAAATCAATTTTCAGTTTTTAAACACTAGATAATTATGTTATCATAAACTATAAGAAATATTACAAATGATTCTACATCTGACAATTTTATTTGCCTTATGAAGATTCACGTGTGAATGTATCACCTGAACCACCATATCGGATCCACACTTGACGGTATTCATTACGTCATGCTGAAGATAAAAAATTAACTATATCATTATTTTTTATAAACTTCTTCTATTTCCTATAGATTCAAAAGAAATATAAACTATACAAAACTATAATATACCCTAAAATAAAACATCAAAACGGCTTTGTTATTGATATCCACAAATATATTTTCAATTTTGTTTTAAAATAAGTTAAATTTACAAAATACATTAAAATTTTAGTATTAAATTTAGTAATATATTATTATATAAATTACATATTTACTATAAATAAAAATTAATAGAAATTATATAATAAACCAAAATAAAATCTCTCAAATTTTGATTCCATAAATGCATTTTCAGTTTTACATAGAAACAGAAAGTAAATATAAATTTTATTAAGTTTTTCACAAAGTAGAAAAAAATATTTTTCAAAACATAATTATACAAATATTCAGTAAAAACTGGAAAAATACAATTTCTACTGATTTTTTAAAAATAAATAAATACAAATAACAAAAGTTACCTATTAGTTACAAATACAAAAATAGTAAATTTTAATACATATGCCCTTTCTCAAAAAGAAAAATAAATACATTATCCACGCATAGCACGGACACAACCCTAGTCTTTATAAAGTTTAATGATATTCAAAATTTTACTTTTTATAAGAATAAGAAATTTCACTTTTTGTAAGAATTAGAAATTTCACTTGTTCTACCATCTCCACTTTCACGGTAAATAAGTATCTTTTTGTATTTAATCATCAAAACATGCCCTTGGTTGAACAAGATTAAAAAAAAACATCACAAACTTATCCGTAATATGTTTCAGTTTAAAAATAATCTATTATACCAAAATAGAGTCATATTTTATCGACTAATTTGTAAACAATCAAAAGGTTATAGCGGTCTAACTAAAACTAACCTTATTAATTATTATTATGTAATAGGTTAATCTAACCAATAATAAATATTAGAGTCCGATCCGCACATTCGTGCATGTATATTTTATTTTATAAATGTATAACTTTGATATTATAATAAATATTTAAAATACATTATTTACATTTTGATGTTATATATTTTGTAATTCTATAATCTTATTCAATTTTATTGATATAGTTATTTGTTTTATACAATTTACTTTTATTAATTTTCATTAGTTGTTAATATGTTTTTGAGTTCAATACGATAACTTCATAAATGAAGTTTGTATACAATATATATTTAAATTTATTTAGTGATACTATAGAGAATGGATTTTAGGATAATTTATATTTCCATGCTTTGTTTATACTTTAACATCAATCATTTTAGTACTTTGCAATATTTTATAAGTAATATATTGTTCAATTAAAATAATATAACCCTATTATTCTAGTAAATTTTATACAAAGTAGCATTTATCATATTATTTTAGTAAATTTTATCGATATGTGAAATTTTAGGATGTTATGGTATTAAGTTTTCTGTTTTTTTTATTAAATTAAGATTTCAAAATTTTATATTACTTTTTATTTTTACAACATAATTTCTTTTTTCCGCATTGCATTTCTCAAAGAAAAATATACTTTAAAATCTATGATATTATATTTATTTTTAAAATTGTATATTTTTCAAGAGAAATTTGAAAAATGCCACAACTATTTGATTTTTTATAACATTTTTACTATTTTACTCAAAAGATTTTTAAAAATAAAAAATAAACATTAAATTTATAATTAAAATTGATTTGTCATTAAAATCTTTAATTAATTATCAAAATTTCAGTTTTTTTTAATAGCATTTTTTTCAAATAATAGATGAACTAAAGGTTAGGTATATACTCTTATATTTTTTATGTAATCATTTTCAGATAATATATAGTTGTACATAGAATTTTTTAACATATGTTAATAATTTTTTAAATATTATAAATTTTATGAATTTAAACCTATTTTAATGGTTAATAATAAACTATTAAATTAAATCTCTTTTGAAAATAAAATAACTTAATTTAGTAATTTAATGTAATTTTATCATATTTAATTTATGTCGTAATTCTATTTTAATATAATGTATAATGTATACTGTAATTATAAAATTAATTAAGAATATTATAGAATATTTTTTATAATAAAATTTGAACTAATATTAATTTATAATACTAGTAATTAATGTATTATCTTAAAAACAATATCTTAAAATTTTAGTAATATTTTGTCAGATTTTTTAACAGATTTTGTTTTAACTAAAATAAAATTCAAATTTACAGTTAAAATTGATTTATTATAATAGAATTATTAAAAAAATAAAAAATATTATATATTTGATTGATTAATATAAATGATCAAATATGTCATATTAAATAGTGACTATTTTAATAGAATAGATAAACATACACACTTGACATCACAAAAGAAAATCATTAAATTGTCTTATTTTTTTCCAAGATTTTCTTAAACCTTAAATTCATGTTTTGTTAACAAGGTCACAAATTATTTGAATTTTTGTAATACATACATTTTTGGTATGGTGGGTATATTTATACTTTTATGTGAACTATTAATCACGTTCTCTCACTTTCTCACCTCGGGCTTCAGCGGATGATTTAGGGAATGAGAAAATAATTGGAGCCTTGAATGATATGAAGTTACTTGACTCCAATAATGGTGGTATGATGGATTGTGATGTGCAAGAAGATGATTTGTTGGGAGAGGAGTTAATGGATATAGACAAAGCGCAATATCCATTGGAGGCCGGATCTTCGAATGTTAATGCAACTACCAAAAGTATAATGAGTGTAAAAGGTGGTAGTAGATTGAATGCTCCTTTGGGTATTCAAAATAAAAGAATGAGTTCTTTCGTAAAGATTCTTCAAGAATGTGATCAGTTATGTCTTTATGTCTATAAAGCAAACTTTTCAAGGGGAGGCAGATAAGTCCATGCATCGTCGACATAATATCAAGAGTGTCTAAGGGAATACAACTAAGGATGAAGGTTTGATGGGTTTCAACAACCCATCAAAACATCATTAATGCAAACAATCAGTTGGAACTGTCGAGGGATATGGAATGACTCACAGTTCGACGTCTTACGGAGATGTGTCAGAAGCATCGCCCATGATTCGTGTTCCTCTCTAAAACGAAGAACAAAAGGCTGTTGTTGCAAAACATCCAGGCCGACTTAAGATTTGATCGTTTGTTTACTGTTGAGCCACTTGGACTCAGCGGAGGTTTAGCTTTGTTTTTTATGGATGAATTTAAAGTTAATGTTTTATTTTCTAATAACAAAATGATTGACACTGAGGCAGTCATTGATGGAATAAAAGTTTTTATGACGTTTGTTTATGGGGACGCTGTATTGAAACGAAGAGAACAAGTTTGGTAACGCCTTGCGCGTTTCTCAACAACAAGAAATGGACCTTGGTTCATGATAGGTGACTTTAATGAAATCACTGGTCACAATGAGAAAACAGGAGGACGAGAATGCCCCAATAGCTCGTTTATACCTTTTAGGCAGATGCTAAGCGATTTTGGTATGTTGGAATTTCTATTTACTGGGGATATGTTAGCATGGGTGGGAAAGAGAGCACGAGGATCAACTGTTAGATGCCGGCTTGATAGAGCTGTTGGAAATGATGATTGGCATGAGAAATTTCCTCACTCTACTATTAAATATATGAGATTATGGGGATTAGATCATCGTCCGGTCCTAGTAGATATTCTCACAAAACCAATAAGGAGGTCGAAGAAGTTCAAATTTGACAAAAGGTGGCTGGATAACGAGGAACTAAGACAGATAATCTTGATGGATGGAAATCTCCTAATGTCCCTCCAGAAGCAAGTATTGTGGAGCACATATTGAGCTGTCACAAAGTCTTAAGTGAGTGGAGGAGACAACATAATTTGAACTCAAAACAACTAGTGAAGGAACTAAAAGAGAAGGTGGAGGGCATGTACTCGAGTGATGATGCTACAACCGAGGAAATAGCATAAGCATTGGAGGAACTATCAGATGCTCTTAAGGCAGAAGAGATGTTCTAGAAGTAAAAACATAGTATTCTGGCTAAGAGAAGGCGACAGAAACACAAAAAAATTCTATGATTTGACAAAGCAAAGGATAGCGAGGAATAGAATCACACAGCTTATAGATGCAAATGAGAATATTGTGGAAGATGAGGAAGGACTAGTAGCCATTGCCACTAGTTATTTTAGCCAATTTTTTTAGTCCTCTAACCCAGAGGATATAGATGAAGAACTTTCTAAGGTATCCACAACGATAACTGAGTCAATAAATGAAGATCTTACAACACTAGTCACTGAATGGGAAGTCAAATTAGCACTCTTTGCTATGCATCATGAGAAAGTTCATGGGCCTGATGGGATGATAGCTCTCTTTTATCAGAAATTTATAGGATATTGTAAAGGATGATTTAACTCATATGGTTAATAAACTCCTTATACATGAAGAGATGGCGAATGGTTTGAATGACACAAATATCTGCCTCATACCAAAGACAAATAGGCCGAATGAGATGACTCAATTCCGACCCATTAACTTGTGTAACGTCAGTTACAAGATAATCTCTAAAGTCTTATAAGAGAGACTAAAGAAAATCCTACTAGATAGAATTTTTAAAACACAGTCAGCCTTTGTCGCCAGAAAACAGATTTAAGATAATATAATGATCGCTCAAGAAATGTTCGACGCTCTGAGAACTAAACCAAGCGGGAAACAAAAGGATGACCATCAAGACGGATATGAGCAAAGCGTATGATAGAATGGAATTGTCATTCATTGAAGCAGTGATGCGCAAAATGGAATTTTCTGAAATCTGGATTACCTGGATAATGAGGTGTATTACTTTGGTAAAATACAAGGTGCTCATGAATGGGCAACCAAGAGGAAATAATGTCCCAGAGAGAGGTCTACGTTAAGGAGATCCTCTGTCTACTTTCATTTTTATTCTATGCACGGAAGTGCGTGCTTGTTGGTCTTCTTAATCATGCAGAGAATCAAGGGACGATAACGAGAATGCGCGTTTCACGCTCGTGTCCCTCAGTGTCCCACCTTCTCTTTGCTGATGATAGCATATTCTTCTGTAAGGCGGAGCCCCGTGAGTGTGAAGAAGTGATGAAAGTAGTCAGGAAATATGGACAAGCATCAGGACAATGCATTTACTTTGAGAAATCTTCTATACTTTTTGGTAAGAGGATTAATGCAAATGTTAGACAGCAGATCAAAGATACTCTTGTAATCCAAAATAAAGGAGGAAAGAGAATTTATCTAGGAATTCCAGAAGATATTAGCGGTTCCAAATGTAAATTTTTTGCATTTCTGAAGGACAAGCTAACGCATAGAATGAATGGATGGACATGTAGATGACTTTCGAAAGGTGGAAAAGAAGTGTTGATCAAATGTATTCTGCTAGCCCTCCCGACATTTATTATGTCTACTTTTTGCTCCCTTTGGAGATATGTGAAAATATAGCAAGTGCCATTGCACAATTTTGGTGGAGTTCAAACCCCGACGAGAGGAATTCATTGGGCAAAGTGGGAAAAAGTATGCTTACTAAGAGAGGAGAGTGAGATTGGTTTCCATATGATCCATGAGTTCAACCTGGCTTTACTAGCAAAACAACTATGGAGGTTGGTCTAATACCCTGATTTTTGTTGGTGGCTAGAGTATTGAGGGAAGATACTAGATAATGAGTTCGCCTTTACGATCAATCTCTGTAAGTAGTCCTTTATATGTATGGGCCAGCATCTCAGCAGCTAGAAAGCTATTGTTTTTGGGAGTTAGACAGAACATACACTCATGATGTGAGGTCAAGGCCTGGGAGGATCCTTGGATCCCTACAACACCAGCTTGACCAGCTTGTACCTTAGCACCGGTCTTGCATCCGAACTTGCGAGTCAGCAATTTAATCAGGAATTAAAGGAATGGGATGTTGGGATAATGTAGAATTATGTGGCCCCAGAAGATATTCCTCTCATAAGGAGTTTGGCCATAAGTTCAGCTCATTGTCGGGACACATTTTGTTGGAACTACACAAAGAATGACCATTATACTGTCAAATCAGGATATTGGGTAGCTTGCAATTTATTTAATATTGAGAAAGAGAAAGAGATACTGGAACCCAGTATAACAAAGCTTCAAGCCTTTGCTTGGAAGATAAAGGCCCCTCAGAAAATATGTCATCTTATATGGCAATTGATAACATGTCATGTGGCAGTAAACTTGATAAGGCCTAACATGAGATTTCATAACTATTTCCCATGATGTAGAGAACCAGAAGAATCTGTTACTTATGCAATTTTTAAATGCCCACCAACGGTACAAGTTTTGGTCTTATCATCGACGCCAACGAGTCCAAATATTTTCCTCGTCTCGAGTATCTATGCTAATATGGATTTTCTTCTGGAGGAAGAACAACATTGTTGAGCCAAATTTAGACATGAATCCTTATCCATGGTTGATTTGGTACATTTGGAAGGCTAGAAATGATACTTTTTAGGCGAGTAGACCGGGATCCTTTAGAGCTAGTTCGCTATGCAGAGAGTGAGTGTCATGCCTGGTTCAATGCAAATGAGATGGTGCCATCAAATCTGCAAGATCATAGTATTGACAAACCTCAAGTCTTAAGCTTGGGTAATATTTGTATGATAGACGGATCATGGACACCTACAGCTTAGTTCAGCGGGTGTGGATGGACTTTGATGAAGAGCTTGGGGAAGGTTCAACTTATGGGGACAACAAATTATATTCGGCGAGAGTCTGCGCTACACTAAGAAGTGGAAGCACTAAGATGGGCGATGGAGAGTATGCAGCAACATTCGACATGCCAGAGCTTTCAAACGGATTGCAAGGAGTTGATCGCTATGATTAAGGAGCCCCATGCTTAGCCAAGCTTTGTGATATGGTGGGTATTTTATATCACTTCTCAAATTAACCTTATTTCTCATTTTACTCTCTCAAATAAGAGGTTCAGTGTAATACTTAGGGATCGAATCCACATAGACTCTAGGATTGCACAATAGACTTATTATTTTTGAATTAAAGCTAGACAAAAGGTAATAATAATAATAATGATAATTTCAAGATAGATTTGGTTTGTGAAGATTAGATTAAGGGATTAGACTTAGGGGAAACTCTCAGGTAATATTAGATAATGCATATTAATAGATTGTTGGGGTTTTAATTAAGCGTTGTTCTCGAACTCAAACCTAAGTGTTTTATGAGATCTCTCCCGCGTATCTCGATTGAGTGTCGATCCATGCATACAAGATGACGTCGATCGATGCTCATTTCAACAGTACTGGTTTCACGGTTTGATGGGTTCTCTAAACTTCCAATTCAACTCTCGTTTGTTAACAGTTATTTAGATTCTTTAAGATAGGTTCAGGGATATAACCATGCTCTCGCTTGCGCTATGAAACCCTAGTTTCTAAGATTGAGGTGATCAGATTCAACATAGCATTAAGAACAACTTAAACAAAATAACCAAGAAGATTACCCTAACAATTCTATAAAATCAACAAGATATGACTACCATTGAAAAACCCTAAATCTAACAATAAATTACTCAAACATAGCAATAAAGACCATGATTAAAGTATAAATAAATTGCATAGAATAAACTGACTAATAAGAAAAGGTGGCTGCGGATCTGGTTAAGGGGGAGGCACTGTCTCGAAAGGCTCATGTCTCCTCTTGGTCATGGCACTGTCTCGAAATGTTCAAATCTTTCTGCGTGGACCATTAGACTTGAAGGGTCATCATTCGCACCACCCGTTGAGTAGTGTTTTTGAGAGCTTCCGCATCTTCATTTGAATTGAAAAGCTAGCCTTTAACTCTGTATTTTATCAACAAAGATTGTTGATCAATATGATTATTAGTAACTTGAGACTCATTTAGTGGCGGATCTAGAACATTTTTATAATGGGGGCATAAATTTTTTTAAATATAAAATAAAATAAAGTATTTGTTATAAATATTTTTTTATAAAGCATATTATGTTTAATTTTTTTAATAAATATTATTATATAAACTCTTTTAATAATATACATATATTAGTTTATAATTTATTTCTCTATTATAATATAGTTGTTTACCTTTATTATCTTCAAAAATGTACATTCTGAGATATAGTTACATAGTAAATATGACTTTTTTCAAAAGTGACTCAAAACTTGAAGTCAATTGCAAAACCAACCCATAATTTTTTAAAACTTCCACTTTTCCTTTTCACCCTAGAAGTTTGGATAATTCACGAAAATGTCATTTTTTTTTTTTTTGAAAATGATTGTATTACCATATCATCCTCATCTTCATCAAGTATTTACAATATTGTCATTGGCTTCAATACACCAACCACCATGAACAACCAATTTGAATCTTTTAATGCTTCTAAAATTAACATCTACATCTTTATATTCTTATTTCTTACACACACAAACTATTTTTCTTTCACTTTCTCTCTTATTCCTTCCCAAAATCCCAACTTTTTGATTTTAAAATTTATAAACTTATTAATGTTACTAAAGTTCATGATTCTTGGTCAAGAACAAGTATGTCACTTTCACTAAGAAATGATATGTACTTGGAGAAGTTAAACATGAATCTCACCAAATTTAAGAAGAATTTTTATTTTTTTCAGATCTGGTTCGTGGAGAAGACTAAACTGAAAGTCTTCTCCACCGAGAAGACTTACAGGGAAGTCTTCTAGGAAGTCTTCTAGCAGAAGACTTCACTGTAAGTCTTCTAGCTTTATTTTTTTGTGATTTTGAATTTCTGTCGGAAGTCCTTTGTCGAGAAGACTTTTCCTGGAAGTCTTCCACAGAAAGTCAAATTTCTGACACAATTTGGTCAATTACAAAACTAACTTATTTTTCGAGAAGACTTACATGGAAGTCTTCTCATTTTTCTCGAGAAGACTTACATGGTAGTCTTCTCTGGAAGTCTTCCTTTCTAAATTTATAATTGCAAAAATGACTTTTCCAGAAGACTTCCGTGGAAGTCTTCTCAGGGAAGACTTACATGAAAGTCTTCTAGTATATTATATGCTAGAAGACTTCCATAAAGTCTTCTATTACATTATATGCTAGAAGACTTTCCAAAAACTTATAGAAGATTTTGAAATTTTTTTAAAAAAATCTTCTGAAAATTCTCAGAAAACTTCAAGTGAAAGTTTATATTTTGTGAATTTGATTAAGTTTTCTTAAAATTCTTTTTCTTTTAATTTTAGTAAATTTAACTAAGTTTTTGTGTTGTTGTGTTATGTTATAAGTGTTAGATAATGTTGTAGACATTATGTTGTAGACATGAATATATTTACCAAAAACATTTCATTGAACATATTTATCTTTTTTTGGCAAGATAATGTTGTAGACATGAACATATTTACCAAAAATATTACATTGACATCTCTTCAAATTTATAAAACAATCCACAAATAAAAGATTACACATACAAATCACAAAATAAATCATAAACAAAATTATTACACATGTACATTATGTTAGAAGACTTTAAGAAAGTCTTCTTGTACATTATGTTAGAAGACTTTCAGAAAGTCTTCTGACAAAGTCTTCTAACATATAATGCACTAGAAGACTTTCTGGAAGTCTTCCCACAAAGAACAAAATCTTCTCAAAAGTCTTCTCAAAAGTCTTCTAAAATCTGACCGAGATCTGAAAAATCTGCATATCCAAAAATATCCAAATATCCTCAAAACAAAGAAAAATAGAAGAATATGAAGTATATCTACCTTTATAGAATATACAAAATACATATCCAGCATATATATATATATATATATATATATATATATATATATATATATATATATATATATATATATATATATATATATATATATATATACCTTTAAAGGAGTAGAAGATGAGAACCAAAAAATCTGCAAAACATGATAAATTAGTGAGAAGACATGAGATAAAAATAAGAAATTTATATAAAGTTTGTTGTTTTTCAAGTTCAAAAATATTAGAAAGAGGTTAGAGAGTTTTAGTTTGGGAAAAAGGTAAGAACTTTAAGCAATAAGAAATTACAAATGATGTAAATCAGACATGAAAACTTACTAAAACACTCAAATATGTTATGAAAGAGGAGACATGGGAGAAGATTTCGTCAGAAGACAATCAGAAAGTCTTCCAGATCTGAAAAGCTGCAAATCCAAAACGTAGAAGATGAGAACTATATAATAAAAACTTGCAAAAAACAAGATAAATCAGTGAAAAAATATGAGATAAAAATGAGAAATTGATATAAAATTTGGTATTTTCAAGTTAAAAGAGATTAGAGAGATGTTTGAGAGTTTTAGAGTGAGAAACATTACATTTTCTTGCAGCAATTTGAGAGGAAGAGAGAGAATGTGTAAATTTTCTTTATATAGGGGGGAGACAAAAATTATAATTAGGTTAAATATTTTCGATTGAGAAGACTTTCAGGTAAGTCTTCTGAAAAGACTTTCAGGTAAGTTATCTGAGAAGACTTCCAGGGAAGTCTTCTGAGAAGACAAAACTTTCTGGAAAGTCTTCTGAGAAGACAAGACTTTCTGGAAAGTCTTCTGAGAAGACAGAAGACTTTCAGGAAAGTCCTTCTGAGAAGGCAGAAGACTTTCAGGGAAGTCTCATAAGACTTCTCTGAAAAGTCTTCTACCCCTTGAATTTACTATTCGCCCAGAAGACTTACATGCAAGTCTTCTGGCGTAATATCTTTTAGTAGACTTAAGTCTTCTAATACCTTAAACTAAATAACAAACTAAATATCAATAAACACTTCACTAAACTTAAAATCAACTCCAAAACTATTTAATATACACAAAACTAAACAAATATATGTAAAAAATGATTTTTCAAAAAAAATGGTTAAGCTTCCAAAATCTAACCCTAAAGATACATACAATACTATGACATATGTTTCCAAACCCTAGACCAACGAATATCATAAGATGATACATTCACTCATCTATGTTGAGAATAATTCAATTTTACTAGATTTTAATTTATATCATTTACAAATGTTTATTGTTACATGATTTAGATTTTTCCCCCATAAAAATATTTTTATATAATTTATAAATTATTTTTAAGATTTACTAAACGAGAAGACTTACATGTAAGTCTTCTTAGAAGACTTACAAAATCACAGAAGATTTAAAAAGACGGAAGACTTAAATAGGCTATAAAGGTAAAAACGCATATAATTTTTTTTTGGTCATAAGGGTCCTGTTGTAATTTCACTACCTTTTTAGGTTACTTTTGCATTTGATTGATGTTTGGGTACACTTTTGCATTTGATTGATGTTTGGGTACACTTTTGCATTTGAATTTAAGTTTTAGGTTGGTTTTGGCAATTTTTCCTAGTAAATAATTAGAAAAATTGATAAAAAGAATATGGGTGCAATATATCATAAGACATAGGAGTGGACATTTTATCTGATCCAAAAAACCCCAAACTGAAATTCGAACCAAAATAGCAAAATACCCAAACGGATATTAAATTAAGAGAGATTGGATATCCGAATCCAAACGAGTAATATCCAAACCCGAATGGATATCTGAAGATATCCGAACATATGGACACTAAACCATATATTTGTAGTTTACTTCTTTCATTTTATTCAAAATATTTATAATGAATTAACCTTCACTGAAGAATACAAGGAAACTTTTTGGTTTGTATCATATTTATGTTTGGAAGTAGAAACTATTTTCGCTTGCTTTGGTTTGTTTGTTTGTTTAATCTAGAAACTTTATTGATGTTTTACTATATTTTGGATAGATTATTGTTGTTGTTTTATTTCATGTGTTCTTAGACTACTTATATTATGAAGAACGATTTGAAATGAAACAGAAAATGCATTTTAAATTTTTTTTTTAATGTTTGGAGTTTGGATATATCCGAAACTATCCAAACCTGAAGTGAAAATTTCCAAACATTTGAAATGCCCAATATGAATCTAAATGGATACCCGAACGTCCAACACATATTCACAAATATGTTGAAATCATTAAATTGATGACAGTTATGGAAATGGTAAATTAGGAAATAGTTTATGATTTATGTTGGAAAGAACAAAAAAAATAAAAATAAAAAATAAATTAAAAACGTGACTAATCATAAATGAACGGGGCAAAGAGTGGGGGCAGTAGACAATATAGTCAGCTTTATCTTTTTATTATTGTAACATATTTCATATTTTTAAAAAATCACTGGGGGCAGCTGCCCCCTCCCTGCTTCATGTAGATCCGCCCATGGACTCATACATTAGTTTGGATATCCACATTGGTGTGGTGAACAATATTCATCTCGCATCGGTTTGATACAAAAATAAGTACAATATGCCTTTTACTTAACCATATAACTTAACAATTCTCTACAAAGGAAAAATATATTAATTCACATTACAAAACATAAATAGATCATGTTCAAAAACTTTACGAGAACAGACTTCAAATGAAGTATGCTTATATTAGATACAAACAAAAAGAAACAACAATGTTGCTAATTACATCATTATAAGACACTAAGTTGCAAAATTCATTTAGAAACTCTACATTTAACAAAAACACATAAGTAAACTCAAAAATCTTAGAAATTATTTTTAAATTTGGAGAAAAGGCAACTTTATTAAAACTAAATGAGAAAACTTCAGAATGAAGTATCTTTTATAGGTAATTTTGCAGTTTTTTGGTTAATTTGTAATATGAAAAGTTTTTGAGTTTATCAGGACAGATTTCAGGTAGAGTTTGCTTTGATAATTATGTTAGTTTGAAATTGAGAAGTTTTCTCTTAACATCAGAGGTTTGACTAAAATCTCAGAATAAATTAAGAGTAGACTTCGGTTACGTTTACTCGATTTTTGAAAAAAGACTTCTCCTAAATTGATAATAAAACTTATTTTTGGTTAATGTTTTAACATTTATGTCAATTGCAAAACTTATTCGAGCTGATTTCGTGATACTTCAGAGATTTAATGTGACATGAGACTTCATCACAACAGATTTTTACAAGGCTTTTATGATCACTGTGAAAACTCTTGTGCAAAATCATACAACACAAAGGAAAGGATCCTCAAGAAATTTCTAAAAGGAACCCACCTCAAGTGCTCAGGCTTATTATAAAACAACATCAAAAGGGAAATGAAATATATAGAAAGCCAAAGAATAATAATAATAATAACAATAGTCGAGCCTATTTCAAAATGATGCTTATAAGAAATGATAACACCCCCACACAGCCCAAATTCTTCTCCACGTTCATGCCTCACACTTTTCGTCCACTCTTATTAACGAATGGTCGGACACACTTTAGAACTCAAACTTCCAAGAGCGCAATCAATCCCTCAAATGCATTGCAGATTTTGAGCTAATGATCTCGCTCTTCTTACCCAAACGGGTTTCCTCCAGAAGAGGAAGAAGGTGGTGAATTCGAAGGAACTGCTGAGGCAAATGGGCTTCCGAAATTCTGATATGTTTGTTGTGTCTCATATGGAGCGCCCATGTTCCCAATTGGGCTTAGATTGCTGCAAGAAACGGACGGTTATGACTTAGAAATTATTCTGGAAAGATACGCGGTGAGTGTAAAGGAATAACTAATGGACTAATTGAATTTAAAGGTCATACTGTGGTGGCATGTTTCCTGGCGTTTGAGGAGATATAAACCCTGAAGAGTTTAGGAGCAAAAATAGTTCATCAAACATTTTGTAAGAGTCAATGCATCATTCAACAGCAGAGATAAAACTAAAAAGAAAATGTATATATAGGCACTACTTACTTGGTGGCATTGCAGATGGATTGCCTGAGACTTGAGAGGGTATACTGAAATGATTGTGTACTCCTTGAGAAGGCATCATGCCTGAATGAGGTAATGCACTTTGTAGAGACGCCATGGAAGGGAACATGGTTTCCTGTACCGTTTTCACATCATTCAACACGTAACTCATCACCAGTTGATTATTTCATAAACATTTTGTAATATAGGGAAAGGGTTTAAGCTAAGTTTTCCTAAGCATTTGACTAAGTGGTCAAAATCAACATTTGATCAAATGCCAATAAGCAAACTTCTCTGCACTTGGAACTTCAAATGCTGTTGCCAATAAAATCAACATTTGATCAAATGCCAGTTGATTATTATCAAAATATTTGATAACTTAGCACCAATTAGCTTCTCTTCGCTTGGAGCTAATTTCAATAACTCTATTTTGTATAAGTCAAAGGAGGACATACTGGTTGTGTCTGTGATGGTGGCTCAGAGCTGAAGTCAAAAGGGTTCACTGACTTCCCTTGCTGTAGAACATTCTGGAAAGGCTGCTGCAAAATATAGATAAATAACCACGAGAAAGTACGAGGCTCCGATTTCATTGGTGCTTGATATTCAATACGGATTCCGGAAAAAAGTCAGAAAAAACTGTTACCACTGTGTTATTATACTGCTTCATGCCATAGTGCACACCATGTGGTGGGCAAGCATCCCACCCAGGCGCTGCTGCGTGGTATGATGGGTAGGTTACAGTGAATAAATCCTGCAAACAGATTAGTTAGGGCGTTATTGACAGTCCCGCAGATGGTAAGATATAGGTATTGGACAGAGCAAATGGCTATATCGATACCGCAGGTAATTCTGTTCTTCCGGAAGGTTTAACTTCAGAAGACAGCAGGCCACCAGGAGGAACTCCTTGAAGTGGTTGAAATGACGGTGCACTAATTGACCTTTGTACATTAGATGGAAGTCCCGTGTTCCATGGCTGTAACCAAAAGTCGAGAAGCATTGTTTACCACATAAAATTTCACAGAAACTTAATGCAATTCTTTGAGAGACAATGCATTTGAAGTCCCTACCTGTTCCCTTGAATGCCCATTTGGAGGTTGTGCAAAGACTTGTGATGAAGAATAACCAAGATGCACAGGTTCACTAGACAACTGAACTGGCACGAACGAAGGCGCTGCCAACTGAGAGAGAAGTGAATCCACTGTGTTTCCACTGGGTGGTGACTGAGATGCATTTGAACTCAGTGCACTGGGCGCAGCACCGAAAGATGCCCAATTATCATTACTTGCACTTTCTGGCTGTGCAGCAGGATGTGGTGTGGCCGATATTGCAACAGATGGAGCTGGAGGTTCGGGATCAGCATCGAAATCTATCAAGCTTATAGCAGTCTCCAGCTTCACTTCTGGTGGATTCTCATTTGTGGAGGTTAAACTACTCGATAATGCAGCAGGCTGGAATTAAACAAACAGAAAAACATCCTCATTTATATTTCCTCCTTAAGAAATAGATTGCATTTTATTTTCTCAACAACGATAGAGCCAAACCTTTGCATTAGCTGAAGCATCGCTATTTTGGTTGACTTGGGGTTTTGGAGGCTCTATGACGCGAAGAGGAATAAAACTGTCACCCAAAATTTCCCTAACGGGTCGAGATACAGGAGGGCTAGCTGAACCCAAGTCTTTTACTTGCTCAGGTGAATGGGACTCCTCTTCTGCTTTTTTCCTACCACCAAACCTATCCTCTCTGCGCCAATCATTTATGACCTGAGGACGAGAAGGACTTTTACTGTTAGCTTGATCGAAGCCTGGACCAGGACTTGATCTGCCGCTGTAACGACGGTCATTGTATGGTGGACTTCGAGACCCACTAGAACTTCGTGTCTCACTATCTCCCTGCAGAAAATGAAATTACAAAGAATCGTGCTTGGTGACTTAACTAAAGGAAATTTGATTAAAGAAGACATGGTTCTCACCATCGGTCCTCTTGGAGGCTTGTCGTCATTCTTATCATTGGTATACCTTTTATTTACATACACCTGTCTGATGAAGTCTCTTAATCGCTCTACATTACTGAACAGACAATAATAACAATCAGTGAATGTTAATATATATCTCTACAATAAGAAGAAGAGAGATTTGTGATACCTTCCGTCAGATGCTGCTGACTGCATCTGTTGATCCAGTCCTTTAAAATAAATATCCTTAGCATGCTGTTACAAAAACGTGACGAGAAAACTAAAGATACTAAATCACAAAATGGCAAACACATGAGACGAAGAAAGGAGAATGATTAGCTTGCTTTACCTGATTGCCACCTTCTTTTAGAGCAGAGACTTCTTGGGAAGTAAATTTAGCCATCGATATAGACTTAACACGATGACTAAACTCACGGCTGAAAGAGAAACAAGATATATGAAACCAAACAACAACAGTATACACACAAGAAAAGGAGAAGGCAGCTTACTGTATTCCACTGCAGTTGGTACAAACGAAAGTCCAGAAAGAAGTGCAAACATATTGTGGTCCCTAACAAAACGAGGGGAAGAGTCACAATCTTGTTGGGTTGATGAAGAAGAGAGTATAAAAGACTTACGAGGCTGTTACAGTTGATACACCTCTTGTTATGAGGAAGTTTGAGAAGACTCCTAATGATCCGCTCGTTCTTCTCCTCTTCTTTCACACCACCACCCATCTGAATCAATCCAAACTCAGGATCAATCAGTCCACGCTACTTTTGAAATCAGAATATATATATATATATATGTAGGAATTACAGATTCATATTCGCTCCATCTTAGACACCAAGTTGACCATTAACACCTAGATAATCGACCACGCCTAACAAGTAGAGATCTAAAAGAAAATGTAGAGAAAGAGGAACCTGATCAGGGATTATGCTTTTTCAGTTTTGCCGATTCAACGACGACGATCTAGGAGTTTTCTGATTTTTCTGTCTCTCCTTGTTGAATGAATCACAGAGATGACTTCTTTCTTTCTTTCTAGAGAGAGAAAGTCTCTTGTACAGCTAAGGAAAGGATGGTCTGCGTTACATAGTGCGCGTGATGTAGAGACAGGGTACAACTGAGATTTGAGACAGGAAATTGACGGCGTTAGTTCTGAAATCACGTTGACGGCGGCGGTCTCATTGTCTCATTAGTTGACTGCGACTAATTTTTTTTTGAAATTAGAGTTAATTCAGTGCCCAATCATCCAATGTGCCTGGTTTAACTACGTGTGTAAACCGAATTATATTGTCAAATTTGTCAGCGCAAAAAAGCATAGACAAGTGATCAAATAAATACAAAAAAATAAAAGATAAATAATAAAATATTTTTTTTAAAAAATAGATCTTTATTTCAAATCCGTGTAAAAGTGTAGCAAGGTTGCAACAGTTTATAAGAGCTACAGCCGTAGGAGCTGTCAGCGACTTCCCTAGTTCTAGAGACCTAAACCCTAAAGGTAGTTTGAGTCGCAACTCGATAACAAAACACGAAAAAGATGCAAAAAAAGTTTTACTGATTTTGGACAGAACCTTATGAAAAGTTGCCTACGTACCCCTTTTGAGGATCAAGCCGAACGTAGTTTAATTTACAACTTTGAACAAGAGATCGAACTGTCTTTGCGAGTTCGTCTAGTAATCAAGTGCAAGACAAAGAAAATCAAGCATGTCGAGAATAATGCCTAAGGTTTCTAAGTGCAGAGAGTTCCAAGTCTAAAAATTGTCCTCTCTCTTCTCTGCCTAGGATGAGCTTATATATGCCTCCAAAGTCGACTATCTTTCCTTATCTCTTCGAGATTTGAGTTTATCCTTTTGCAGAGTTCTTTCTTTATCTTCTCAAAGTTCATGTTTGTCTTGGAATCTTCACATTTATCTTCTTTTTCCATTTTTTATCCAAGTCTAGTAAAACATCATTACATGTGGGCATGTTCTCATTTTAAACCATAAGTGGACTTTTGTCTTGTTTTAGGCTGTTTCATAATGTTTTACGACTTATGCGTTTTTACGATTATTTTTGAAGAAATCGTCGATTTGTCCGATGTTCGTTTTCTATGTTGTTGGTTTTACAAACTGTATCAAATCATTTCATTAAGTAGAGGATGTGATGGTGTTAAGTTAACATATATCACATTGACGTTTGACCTGAACTTTTATAAAAAAAACATGTGTTACTTGTTTTATTCGTAAAATCTCAACGGAAACTCCGATCGAGACGAAACGAAAGATATTTCGTCTGAGATTCAAAAAGAACACGATGAGAGACACTATGTGGCAATGAGATGCAGTCTGTGGCGATGAGAGACATTTTGTGGTAATGAGAGACACTATGTGGAGATGAGAGACACTCAGTGGCGATCAAAGAGTGTCTCTCATTGTGTTCTCTTTTGAATCTCAGACAAAACGAAAGATATCCCGTTTGAGATTCAAAAGAGAACACGATGACAGACACTCTATGGCAATGAGATGCAGTCTGTGGCGATGAGAGACACTTTGCGGTAATGAGAGACACTATGTAGAGATGAGAGACACTCATTAGCTTTTGAGATCTCAAAATTTTAATATTGTTCTTTTAGCAAAACAGTTATGGAGGTTAATAGATAAACCTAACTACCTTTTCGCAAAGGTTTTTTAAAAAATATATTATAGGAAATCAGATCCTTTGGATCAAATAAGGTCATACTCTCCCTCATATGGGTGGAAAAGTATTACCTCAACTTGATCTTTGGTTCACAAAAGGTTAATCAAAAGAGTAAGAACATGTTCAAGTATTTCAGTCTGGAATGACCCACAGATTCATGTTCCTCGCTCGAAGTCAGCAATACATAAACTTCAACATCAATTCTTGAATACTTTACTTAAGGTGGAGGATTTAATTAATCCAACCGATCTTTCTTGGAACATGGACTTGCTCAATACATATGTTCACCAGGACTATGTGAGTATTATACGGAGTTTGGCCATTAGTCGCCACCCAAAGCCAGATTCGTATGGTTGGCACTTTACTGATCATGGTAGATATATCCTGATTTTGGTTTACTTCACAAAGATATGGACCCAATACAAAATCTTTATTAGCTTACTCTTGGAAGCTTAAGTGTTCCCTGAAATTGATACATTTTGTTTGGCAGGTAATTTCAGGTAGTTTACCGATTACAAAGAATCTTCATTCTCGTGGTATTAAATATGACATGCAGTGTCAAATGTGTGGAGACGAGGAAGAATCTTTTAATCATGTACTTTGAATGTCCTCTAGCACTTCAAACTTGGGAAATTTCGAATATTCCCTCATGCCCATGGATTTTTCCTACTCCAGCAGTTTTTACTAACATAGATTGCATTTTCTGGCGGCTACCAAAGGAACCAGAATTAAGTTACTTTCCTTGGATTCGGTGTAACATTTGAAAAAATCGAAATGATAAGATTTTCAAAAACAAAACAGGGAATCCTTTGAATATTCTTCGCAGTGCGGAAATATAAGGCGCTTTATGGGATGAAGCTTAAATCAAAAACTCTTCACTTCGAGATCTTCCTATCTTTTCTGGGAATCCAATTTTACATGGTGCAAATTGGTGTTATATTGATGGAGCATGTAAGGAACGATATTTATTTACAAGCCAAGGGTGGTTTTACAGGAAGGAATGAACTACTGATACTATGATCGGTGCCATGAACATCCGCAGGAGTCTATCACAATTACATGCAGAATTTGAAACTCTGATTTGAGCGATGGAGTGCATGAAGACCCTACATATTTCGGAAGTGGTGTTTGCAATGGACTGTTCTCAACTAATGTAGATGTTGTCTACACCCACAAAATGGTCGGCGTTCACAACACATATGAAGGAATCTCTGCGATGTAAATAATTTTTCAGACTTTTACTATTCAACATATCCCAAGGGCGAAGAACACAATGACTGATAAGTTGGCATGCGGTTTTCTGGATCTATTTTCTGCTATGGTTTATATTGACTCAGCTCCCCGATGTGGCTCTTGGTTCATGACTCTGTGTAGTTTCATATATTCTTTTGTTGAAAAAGAATATAACTGAAGAATCTATGTAGTCCAGTGGCTACTTTCACTTCGCATTACTATAAACTAGAGTTCAAACCTTTAGATGTCAAAAATAAATAAAAAATAGATATAATTTGCGTTAGAAGTCGGCATTTATTTAAAAATACTTGCAATTGAATGAAAAAATAAATAAGTAATTCCATATCACGTATTAAGTATACAATCACTAAGTTAAGCAAGTCAAACATTCTGTATATACAAATTAAATATATTTATCATATCACGAATATCTAAACTTGAAGAACACTTCATTTCCTTATATTGATTTACAACAATATAATTTAAAATGAAATTTAACTATAATTCATGATCATAGCAGTTCAATTGATAAAGGGAAAAATACAATTAGTAAACTCTAATAACAATGAACAATAACTAAGCATGTTTATAATCATTGATAATGTATTTTGTATATTTATCAAAACTCGTTAATACAAATGGCGCCGAACATACACGTATCACATAAAACTTATGCAAGACAAACATTTCACTACATATGCTTATTGATGAAGAAACTTTTTTTTTTTGAAAAAGATTGATGAAAACTTGTTATTTAAAAACATTTATATATATGCTTTATAAAATTTATGAAGCATCTTAGATCACTTTACTTGAATCTAATGTATTGTCAATATAAAGGTGAAAAGTTAAATATACCATGATATGGACCATTAGTTTCACTTCACTTTCGTATTTAGCTAACATTGTTTGTACATAAGTTAATTAACGTTCATAAGCACAACGTTGTGTTTTTTTTGGCCAGATACTCGACTCCAAAAAAGTCCCAAAGTCCTTTGATTTTATTTCAATGTAAGTATGTAAATATTTAATCATATATTTGAGTCTAAAATAATTTAAAACGGTGATGATATCACAATGTCAGTGCATTACACTTTATATTTGTTTGTTTCGTAGTTTATATTTGTGTTAATGAAAGTTGTTTTTATTCTCACAAAGCATTTTGTTAGAACCAGTTTCAATACAAAATCAGCCAATAATTTTAATTTCAATAATCTGGTTAGATACATAACCATATGCAAAAGGTCGAATAATTAATTAAATATATCTTGACTTACATTTATACAATATTGTACCACGATGACATTTATGTTATTACTCTAGTATTCTAATATGGGTTGTGAGAAGAGATATGGTGTTGACATCTAAGCACTAAAACTTAAATCACAACTCAAAAATGTTCCTCAAATAATATATAAGGGATTAAGTTAGATTGATTTTACTATTTAATTCTAACTATGTTTTGTATAGATAAGGGTGAGATCCTTCATTTGTAATCATCTAACAACTTATTAAATACAGAGCAATATTCAGTTTTTTTTTCCTTTCTACGTATACAAATGGTCGGATTTCATTAAGGGTTAGGCTGCTTAGTCTATTTGTGAGGCTAAGAGAGAGTAAGACCACACAGTTTGCTCTGTCAAAGATTAAGTTCATGATATATTGTATTAGAGCCAAGTTCTATTGAGAAATAAACAATGACTAATGAGAAGAACGTTACCGGGTAACAACATATACTGATTTTAGTGAAAGACAAGAGGTGTAACGATCCGCTTTTAAAGTATTTTAAATTTCTAAGGAAATAGACTATGAGTGGTCTTATTTTGGAAGAAGTTCATTTCTCTAAGGGTGGAAACATTTTTAGTCATGAAGATTCAGTTGAATAAACTGAATTTTGACTAAGTATCACTTGTTTAGTGAAAAACTTAGAATGCTTCTGGATCGGGTTGAGTGACAATAAACCGATAAGGAATGATCAGGGTATGCAAGGAAAGAGAAGAACTGCAAAACCATTTAAGGAAATTTTGGCTATTGGACAATGTCGGTTCCAAATAAGGTATATTTGACTCCCGACTTGGTGAGCAAGTCCAACAATCCTATTAAAAGGAACATTGAGTTCTCATTTCTCACAAAACCAAAAGAAAAAAAGTCTTATATAGAATTCAGAGGGAGAACTAGTTTCTAGAGAGAGAATTCGACAAGGGAGGATCAAGCAAGGAGGATCACAAGAATTCTCGCCGAAAAACACAGCAAGATTCAGTCTTCGATCTTATGAGATTAATCAAGGTGAGGATGTGATTTGTGGTAGTCCAATAAATGTTGTTTTTTCTTGTTTTCATTAATAGGATTAAGATTATGTGTTCCATGAATCGTTTATGGAAATTTGGTTCTTCGTTCATCAAAGGGGACTCTTCAAGAATTGAGAAATGTTTTTTTTGTGTTATTAGGAAATGCATGATACATTTGGTGGACTGATGACTTGATTGTGTTAGGATGTTTATGTGAAAATAGTCGTCTAATTTTGAGAACCTACACCATGAAATGTAGAATGTGTTTAAGGAAAGAACAACTAAAATGAATTAATTAAGGAAAATGGTTTAGTGAATGCTATGTTATGGACCTTCGGGTTGAAGGTTGGCTACATGTCGTGATGGACCGACGGGTCAAAGGTTGACTACGATTGCAGGTTTGGCTACAGTCGCAGATTTGATTACTACTGTAGATTGGCTACATGCACATGTTGATGGACCTTCAGATTGAAATGTGTAGCAAAGGCTAAGTAGTAAGATATAAATGTAAATGGTTAAGTAATAAGAAAATGACTAAATGAATGATAAAACATGATTCTAGGTTGTTAGCATTGAATGCAATGAATAAGTAATAAGAAAATTTCTAAGTAAATGAATAATAGAAGTGGATGTTGTATTGTTAATATTGAATGCATATTAAATTTCTAAATGAACTACAAGTGAGGAACTCAACCCTTAATTATACAAAACTACATTTTCAATGGACATTGTAAATCAAACTGATATAGCGGCTCAAATTCTTTCATGCCTATGAAGTAACTTCAGTTTGAAGTTTATTCCTCCTTAATACTTCACACCTAAGTAATATATACATATTTCCACACAATTTTTATAATATTTAATACTTAAATATTTGGGCAATTCTTTCAAATAATTTTTTAAAAAAATTTTGTCACCAAAATAACATTAAAAAATAAAATGACAAAATAACATCTTTTTGTTTGAAAACTTTAATAATTTTTTTTTTATTTTTAAAAATTTGAAATTCAATCCCCAAAACTTCACATTTTAACTCTAAACCCTAAGTCTATATTAGTTAACCCTATAAGTAAAAGTGTTTATTTACCTCTTTAATAAAATATTTTGGTTATTTTCTTATTTGTGTGTTATTTTTGTAAAAATAAATTAAAAGATGCTATCCTAAAAAAAATCTCTAAATTATTTTACATAAAACTTTATTTTTAAGAAAATACTAAGTAAAGGCATCTCCTTAGAGCAGCTTTATCCTGGAGACCCTTAATGGGTCTTTTATTTATTTTTTAATTGTAATTAAAGCATAAAGTGAAATAAGAAACCCGGTTAAGAACCTTTTGATTTGTATGCTTCCATTACAGGTCTCTTATTTTAGGGTTCTAATTTTTTTTTTTATTAAATCAAACATATGAAAATATAACATTTTAAACATGAAACTTATAATAAAAACATGAAAATATAGATTAGTAAAATAAACAAGAATAATTTGAAACAAGAAACCGAGCTCAGTTGTTATCTTCATCACGTCCAAATTTAAGCCATACATATTCAACCAAATCATCTTTCAATTGTTGATGCATTTGTCTATCACGAATTCTAGTTCGAGCACCCATCATATTGGCGATATTTGTCGGGATATATGTAGAATACGAGAGATCGAGATATGAACTTATGTTGTCTTCTCCGTTTTGGAAGTCTGAAACATCATACTGAGTATATCCGTCTCTTTCGTCTTCTACTATCATATTATGGAGTATGATACATGCTCTCATAATTTTTCCAATTTTGACCTTATCCCAAAATAGAGCTGGATTTTTAACAATAGCAAAGCGAGCTTGCAAGACTCTGAAAGCACGCTCGACATCTTTTCGGACAGCTTCTTGACGTTGAGCAAATAAAACAGCTTTCGGCCCTTGTGGTATTGGAATAGATTGGATAAAAGTTGCCCATTTTGGATAAATACCATCAGTGAGATAGTAAGTCAAATGATACTCTCTTCCGTTGACATAGTAAGTGACTTGCGGAGCTTGTCCCTTTATTATATCATCAAAAACAGGTGAGCGATCAAGAACATTGATATCGTTTAAGGTACCTGGAGGTCCAAAAATGTGTGCCATATCCAGAGATCATAAGAGGCAACCGCCTCTAAAACGATTGTTGGTTTATCCGAACCACGAGAATATTGCCCTTTCCAAGCGGTGGGACAATTTTTCCACTCCCAATGCATACAATCGATGCTTCCTATCATCCCGGGAAATCCACGATGCTCTCCAATATCAAGTAGACGTTGAAGATCAGCCGATGTTGGTCTTCTTAGGTACTCATCGCCGAATAAATTTATTATTCCTTCTACAAAATGTTCCACACATAACCGAGTTGTAGTTTCACCTAGCTGGAGGTATTCGTCGACTGTATCAGCCGCAGAACCATACGCCAAGACACGAATAGCCGCTGTACATTTTTGGAGTGGAGAAAGACTAAGCCTTCCAAGACCATCTTCCTTTTGCCGAAAGTATTGAACTTCGTTGGATAGTCGATCAACAATGTGCATGAACAATGGTTTTTTCATTCTAAAACGTCGTCTGAAATAATTTTCAGGATACGTCGGGGTTTCACTGAAATAATCATTCCATAGACGTAAATTACCTTCTTCACGGTTTCTTTCAATATAAGCTCGTTTTTTTTCTTTTTCTCCTTCGTTCTTCTTGATCACCACGAATGGTAAAATTCTCGAAGGCTTGATCAAAATGTTGATCAAATATTTGATCAAAAGCATCATCAAAAGCATCATCAAAAGAATTTTCTTCAGTGTTATGAGAAGATGAAGCCATTTGTATTCTTGAGTGTTTTTTGAAAGTTTTGAATTTTCTTGAGTGTTTTTTGTAAGTTTCTTGAGTGTTTTGAGAAGTTGAATACAAAGAATGAATGTGAGAAGCTTCAATACTTTATACTAGTTTCGGTAGAAATGAACTAGTCCGTGACATAAAAAGACATGTGAGTACGACAATAAAATAAGAGACATGTGAGTACAACAATAATAGAAGAGACATGTGAGTACAACAACAATAATACAAGGGACATGTGAAACAAACAAGCGCCTGAAACACTCCAGTGACATGCGCCTGAAACACTCCAGTGCCATGTGACTCCAAGGCGCCTGAAACACTCCCGTGACATGTGACTCCAATGCGTCTGGCTTCAACGATCCACTCCACTGCGCCTGAAACAAAAACAAGAAGTATCATACAATCAGCACAACCAAAAAGAAGTCCCATACAATCAGCACAAGTAACTAGAAGTCCCATACAATCACTCCCATACAATCAACACAAACAACAAGAGTACCATCACGACTTCTCATCAATATGGTCGCGGGAATACTCATTACTATCAATGCCACATATTGTATTCGTTTCAAACCGAACATGGTACGTGGCTGTGATGGTAATGAGTAGTCCCATTACCTTATTCTTCATGCCAGTGCATAATCTTCACATTAACTCATTACTGAAACGTAACATAAACTTAAACTAAAACAGGACAAGGAAATGAGCAACACAAAAACAACAGAACATGACCATATTCACATCAACTCGTTAATGAGTTTCTTCTTTAGAGCTTCTTCATAATCCGCTAGTGGTTCTTGTTTTGCAATGAGACTGTCAAGAAGCTTTATCTTAGAGAGCCTTTCTTTTATAACCAAATCTTCCTTCTTCATAGTCCACATTGTCTGAAAATCAGACAAATCTTTCCCATCATGCATCGCCTTCTTACCACTGGCTTTAGATGCCTTAACACCAGGAGGCTGCTTTGTTCCTTCATCATCTACAACAGTATCAGCTTGACAGCTTGCAGACTGTGAACCGTCTTCACATTTTCTTTTTTTGGAGCTTCCATCATTTTTGGAGCTTGATAGGTCACACCACTTTTGGTCATTGCGTAGCTCCTTCCAAGCATGTTCTAGTGTGAACTTCTTCTTGTGGTTGTTGAAGAAGATCTCATGGGCAACTTTCAATACATCATTCTCGTTTTGTCCACTACTTCTCATTCTGTTTGCAGCTTCATATGCTCCACATAACTTGCAAACCAAGTCATTCATCTTGTGCCAACGCTGCTTACAGTGTGATGCCTCCCTTTTATCACGGCCAGCAAGCTTAGGAGACGCAGAAAAATACGCAGCAATCTTAGGAGACGCAGAAAAACACACTGTCTTGTTGGCTATTAAGAAGCTCAACAAACCTTGGTGTATGCGTATGTGGAGTACAATCCATGGAAGAGAAGAAGAAAGTTTACTAGATGGAAGAGAAGAAGAAAAGTTTCGGTGGGTTGGAAGAGAAGAAGATAGTTTAAGAGATGATAAGAAGAAGAAGTAGGAATATTTTTTATAGATGGCAAAGAATGCATTCATCACAACCTCCCAACCACAGCGAGTTGACATATACCCAACACATTCATCACATTGAAGCTACGATTACCTAGCCTAACATCACTTCTATTTATTACCAACACACAACCATAATCTAACTAAACAATCAATTACACACGATTCAATTACACACAACCATTAAACTAACTAAACATCTGTTACACACAATTCAATTCAGACCAGAAGCTACGACTATTCATTTCATATACAACTAGAAGCTAAATCAATTCAATTAATTAGACTAACACTTACATGTATTGCATTGTACTCCTTTGCCAACGTGAACCTTGCTAATGTCGCTTCATCCATCCACGTATTTGATCCCTCCATCTGAAGACACCAAGACAATATAATTATAATAAAGAAACAGAAGAGACAAAACAATTCAATATTGAAGAACATCAAACAGAATCAGAAGACTTTAAACAATTTAACAGAAGAGAGAGCAAATGTATTATCTGTATGGCCTTGGGACAGAATATTGAGTCTCTCTGTCGAGACTTTATGCTTGTGTCTTCAATTGAGACCCTTGCACAATTGAACAACTCACAATTAACCAAAGTTTTTCTTACAATTTCAAAATTTGCAAAAGAACAAACATCTCCGTTTTACCTTTCCATTTGAGGTGAGACATCGCCGAGAGCCACAATGAAAGTCACGCCGCATGACTGATCGTCGAGTAGAGATGAGGACAGAGAGGCAGAGTCGTCGAGGTGAGCCGTCGAAAGATAGATGGAGGTTTATCACCGACACCGAAAGCCACATACAGAGAGACGCCACATGTAGTATCCTCGAGGAGAGATGAACACGGTGCGGCGGAGTCATCGAGGTAACACGTCGAGGAAGAGATTGACGTTTCAAATCGACGCCGAGAGCCACCAAGAGAGAGACGCCGTCGACACCGACAGACACCATGACTGATCGTCGAGGAGAGATGAGGACAGAGCGACGGAGTAGGCGATGTGAACCGTCGAGAGAGAGATAGCCGTTACTCACCGTCGACGAGAGCCACCACCACAGACGCCGATCATTGAGAGGCCGATCGTTGAGAGATGAAGCAAGACCCGCGCCTTTCGTCGAAGGAAGACACCGAGAAGCGGAGTCGTCGAGGAAGACACAGAGACACGAACTCATCTCTTTTCGAGAGAGAGAAAAAGATGAACGCCCACTGCTTAACACGTGTCTAAAAGACACGTCTTTTGTATCCCCTAATTAAGATACGTTTGTTCACTTTAATCCTAATTTACATTTGTTTTTAATGCAGTTAATACTAAGAGACTTCCCTAAACAACTGGGATAATCCTGCTCTTAGGCCCGACCCGGTATTTGGCTTATCTCCATGGATATTTTAGGCTCGGGCCGTGACAAGAATCTATCTTTAAACCATTAAGTCCAGAAGTGAGAGCTGTCTGATTTTCACTTGCTTTCTGCTCAAAGTTTGTGTACAGAAAAAGAATAATAGTAACTTTTTAGCCATGTTGAAGAACCTGTTACTGTAATAGCTTCACTTAATAATTTTCTGATTACTATATTTGAGAAACATGAGCACTGTATGGAAAGGTTGAAACGTGAAAGCATTCAAGGACAAAAGCAGAAGATAAAAAGAAAAATCAAGAAGAAGCAGAGTTGTCAAAAGTAGAACCGACGTGGTGGATTACGAATCCATAGATTTTGCGTTTCAGCCGTTCAATCTTGTCCGTTAAATGCATTGTTGTGATCTGGTTTTCTTGGTCCGACGCGACACGGTCCAACCACTCATTGACTTGTTTCAGCTGAGACAGAACGGCAGCTATGGAACTACCGTCTAAAGGCCGGGCAGCTGCTGCATTTTTGTTGTCTAACGACTCTTCCACGAACCCAATGAACCACATTTGCATTTCGGATTGTACGTTCACTGCGAATTTAGCTGTCTCCCTCATGCCATCTTTGTCTGTCCACATTCCAACAATGTTGTCTGAAACCACCACAGTTACACGTTTTTTCTTTCTTAATATTTTGCTCTGTTGAATGAAGATGAAAATTTTGTTTCAGTTGAAGAGCAAACCTGTCTTTGTAGAGGGTCCGGGAGAGAGGCGAGTAGCCGTTGGTTTCTTCACTGAAGATGGTGATTCTAGGTTGTTCTGGCTTTTAACTAGTGAGACCACGTCGAGGTTAGTTGCTAATGCAGCTTCAACCCAAAGAGAGGTTGGGCTTGGTTGATCAGATGACGACCGGAAACTATCTTCAGAAACAATCTGACTGTAGTTCTTAACGTCTCCATAGATTGTCAAAAACTCGTTGATGATTCGCAATGGGTTCTCCAGTTTCGAGGCTGAAGAAAGCTCAGCGAATTTACTGAAATATTCACCACAAGATAGTGTGTCAAAGACCAATTGAAAGTTGAGTGCCAAAAGTTTCTAAATATTTTTTTTTTGTTACCTTAAACATCTAATGATGCACTCATTGGCATTAGCCTCCTCCAATGCACGAGCTGCAGCTTTAGCAGCAAAGTTTCTTCTTTGAACAGCCTCCTGTTAAGTAAATCAAATATACAATCACATGAGGATACATAAACTCAAGTGTGTTTAGCCTCAATGTAAGCTAAAAACACGTCACACTTGTCTCGTTCACCTTTGCAAGTCTTGCGAGATCCCCTGAGATGCTATCCAATGGAACACTACCATCTGTCCACTTCTTATCATGATAAGTGATCCTAAGTCCTTCAAAAGCTGAGACTTGTTCTTCTTCCACTAAACTACTCGCAGATGAACAAGATTTGACTTTCTCTTCACTTGCTGAAGAATCACTCTTTCGCCTATTTGCATCACTAAGACGTCTCGTCATAGCCGCCTGAAACAATTGTACATTCTCAATTTCAGTTCATCACACAAACACAAGTATCAAACTTTATTCGCTTGTTACCTGAGTACGCAAAATCCCTTGAAGATCAGTCTTCTTCTTCTTCACACTAGTCTTCTCCTTCTGCTCAGATTGAACATTTCCATCAGGTTCATCCCAATTCTTTCGGTTAAAATTCTTAGCTGAAGATCCTACAAGAGCCTCCGAGACTTTGGAGATTCCGGCAGCAATGGCCGCCATCTTCTTCTTCCCTGAAGAATCTCCAACCATGGGAGACATTTTCAAACCACTTGAAAGCCTTCTTCCCGGTGAAATCGACAGTCTCCTTCCACTAGGAGATGGATTCACCTTCCTTCCATTAGGTGATGGTTGCCTGTATCTTGAAGGCACAACAATGGCTGCCTCTCTAGCAACCTTCCTATTCTCTTCACGTGCTGCCGCAAGGCTCGGCACTACGCATTTGGACGGAACGGGAGACGCAGATCTCCTCCCTTTTGCGGAAACCACCGGAGATGGATCCCTTTCAACAGTCACTTTGCCGGAGCTGTTCTTCTTCCCAGCTGAGACTGACCGCTGCTTAGACGATGCTGGTGACGAGAATCTCTGTGGCGTCTGCTTAGTTTTCTCATTGAGATTTTGGTTCACAGGAGCAAGAGCTGGCCTCCCTTTTGGAGCCACCGCCGCATCGACATCATCATCGAGTCGTTTGTTGTTTAAGTAAACAGCGATTGGGTCGAGCGAGTACTCAGAATCGGGAACAGGCTGGATAACGAAATCTCGCTTGGATCCGGGAGCTACGCGTGCGATCAGCGGCTCTGGAGTTCCGACGAAGGCGTGACGGCCAGCGACGGGGCGGATTCCGGCGGCGCGTGGGACTGGGGTGGAGAATTCGAGGCGTTCGAGGTAGATAAACTGGCCGAGCTGGAGACGGTTGGTGAGGATGAGATCTGTGTCGCGCTCTGAGAGGCAGACGTAGGTGGAGTTAAGAGAGTCGGAGATCTGTACGTAGAAGCCTTGGTTAGGCCCTAGATCGGAGCCGGCGAGGGCAGGTACTATACCGGTAACTTGGAGGATGGCGGATCTGTGGTCTCCGGTAGGGCGAGTGTTGGAGTTCATGCATTGTAGGAGCTTCAAAAGGATGCCTGGTGCGAGAGACGCCATTTTTGTTTTGGGTTAGATGTGTGAGTTTGAAGAGAGCGACGTTGGAATGCAGGAGAAGAAGAAGAAGAGTTGCTGAAGCTTTTGGCGTTACGAGATTCAAATTTTGAAATCATGCTTTCTTTATTTTATTTTTAGAATTGTTATTTCTGCATAACGGTTACTTGTTAACAGACAAATGTTTGTGTGATTAAATTATGCTGATTTTTTCAATGAAAAAATTACATTTTGACACTTTTTTCATTGGAAAACCTTTCAGGCACGGAAATCAAAGCTGTCCCTTCTTCCCTTTCTTCCGACGCCGGCGACGAAGGAGATCGTCGGCATCGCCACGTCTCTAGCTTCTTCTCTCGCTTCTGTGTACTTCTCCCCAACTCTTCTTTCATGTTATTGTGCTCCCCTTCATTAGTCTTTGTTCCGGAGCTGTTATCGTCGCCGTCAAAGACCAGTGTGCTCTTGATGTCACCGTTCGTGTATCCCGGAACAGATCTGTTTTCTGGGGATTCCCAGAAGGATAGGGTACTCGTTACCTTGTCCCACTGTTACCGACATATCTTTGCTGCCCCACAACACAGATCTACAGATCTGGGTTGTCTGCTTCCTTTCCCTCCTCTGCAACACCATCTCTTTGCCTCTCCCAACATCTTGAGGGTCTTTTTATGTGGGATTCCACTAATGACCCGACGTACAGAGATGAAAGTCAGCGAAGCTCCGAGACTGTGGTTACATCGTCTCAGCCAAGCCATTGATCCCTGGCACGCCTAATCCCTAACCCCGGGAAGAACTTCGTCTCTGCCCCAGTTTGTCCCGACGCTGACGTTGTTCACTCCGGTGAACTTAGCCCTTCATTGAGCTTCGTCCCATCGCACGACAGTCCCACCACCCCCTCCCTTTCCGGCTTGATGCTCGCTTCCTCCACACCCATTCGTAAATGGGTCTCAAAAGACGCAACAAGAACTTTAGGAAATTGGGCCTGGCCCATTGTGAGTGTTGCAACATTCAGCCCAGTTCTAAAGAGCCCAAGACACAACCTACAGAGGAACTTGATACAATATTTTGGTAACGTGGTGGTCTTGGCTCGTTTAAAGATTTCCGATGGATTCACCGGGATCTCAAAAAAGAATTTACCAGTGGATTCACTGGGTCTGATACTATCTCTATGCCTCCCTTTTATGAATGGAGATGATTCCTCAGGTCCTTTCCAGAGCGCTTGTTTCAACTTATTCATCGGTTTGTCACCTTGTGTAGCGGTCTGTACGGGGCCAGAAGGGGTAATCGAGACTACTTTGGTTTTTCTCGTTGGTGAAGATTGTTTCCCAATGTCACTTGTGACTATTTCTTAGCCGTCCGACTTTGTCGTGAAAGCTCCATCGACGCATTTAAGACTCATCTTGAATTCGCTGTCAACTTCGTATGAAGATTTATCTTGTTTAATTTCCCTTGCTGGTGTAGCTTATGTTTCTCTTTCAAGAGGATGTCTAATTCCCTCTAAACTATGTAATCCTTGAATTTGAGTTAAGGAAAGTTGTGTTACAAAAAAAAAAAAAAGACATACTTTTTCATTGTCAACTACTTACATGTAGACATACTTTGAACATGTTACACACTTTCTCTAGACAAAATACCTAAAAAATCCTTTTAACTCTATCTAATTGAAAATGTGGGTTAAAGTTAGTCAATCAATCCCCATTCACATTTACCATAGAACTTTAGCGTCTTAACTCTCTAATCTGTTTTTTTCTCTATTTTTTTCTCTCCCACATATCTCCTTTCTCAAACACCAGATCTCTTTTTGAATTGCATAATCTATTATTCTTTTTCCTTTTCTCTTTTTCTCTTTATTTCTCATCCTTCATTCATTTGTTCTATCATCACACTTCTAGAACGTCTCTTTGTCACATATATGTGATGACTCTCTTATTTAGAATTATACATCCACTGAACACATCACTGTAACTGCTACATTGACCATGCCTTCTCTGACCACATAACCACTTCACTCATTCCAAACCTTGAGCCCAAAACCTCCACCTTTAACCTAGTTATCAATGACCACAACTCTATCCATGTTCATACCTCCATCTTTAATCTACTTGATGCTGCCCCCGACCATTTCTACACTAACCACAAAACCACTTTGCTCACTCAAAACTCTGTCTATGGAACCTCCATCTATAATGTATTAAACTCTGACCACATATGTATTACTAACCATGCTTCATAACCAATCCAGGGATAGTTTTGTATAAATACATTGAAAAACAAGCTTAAAGTACCCTTCCAGCAAAAAGTATGTTAAAGTGCAAAGACTCAAACATAAAGTATGTCAGTGTGTTAATCTCTCTTTTTCATATTCCCTGCCCCCTTGTCATGGAGCAATCGATAAAGGACTCCTTATAAAACGTGTAGTTAAAATAAGGAAAATGTCTATTTCAACATGAATTTATGAACTTTACGCATCGTGCCTATTCATGAACTTTGTAGTAGTACTATTTCATTCTTGAACTTTATTGAAGGGTATATTACATATTAAACCAAACAAAAATTTTAAAATACTACATGGACTCTCAAAATTGTGCTTATATATATATTGACCGCTAAATGTATTAGTCATGGGTGTTTTGCAAAAGTAACCCAAAACAAAAAGTCAAATGCAAAACTAACCTATGGTTTTTTTTGGAACTTTTATGTGCCTTTTGTACCCTAAAAAACCTCGATTATTCACGAAAATGCCATTACTTTTTTTCTTTTCGAATTTGATTGTTTTACTTTATCATCCTCATCTTCATCTCTTATTTACAATATTGCCATTGCCATCAATACATCAACCACCATGAACAACCAATTTGAAGCTCTTAATGCACCTAGAATTTGATTTTCACTCTTTGTAAATCATTTCTTATGCAAAAACCTACATCTCTCTTCACTTTCTCTCTATATTTACCCAAAACTCAATCTTTTGAATCTAAACATTCAAATATTCATGTACCCATTCAACTTCATAATTACTGGTCATTAAAGAGTGGGATCGATTTCTGGGTGAATTTCTATGTGTTTGGAGAAGCTATAAGCAAGTTACCTCAGTCGTTGAAGGTATGAAATCGAAACTCTTTTCTGAACTGTACGTCGGAAGACTTACTTGTAAGTCGTCTGACACGCAGACGACTTACAGGTAAGTCGTCTGGTCAATGCGGAGGTTAGTTTTGCATTTGACTTTTTAGTATTTTCTTGAGACAACTTCCACATTGGTCGTCCAAATTTTCAATGTTAACAAAAAAAATCGAAATTTATTCAGACGACTTACATGTAAGTCGTCTGGAATAGACAGGTTAATTTTGCAATTGACCGAATTGTGTCGGAAAGTTGACTGGCAAGAGAAGACTTACATGTAAGTTTTCTAACATTATCTCAGAATGTTGACTCGGTTGAGACGAATTCCAGACGACTTCCAGGTAAGTCGTCTGTCGAACAAAAAGTGACGTCCGGATTTTTTAGACGAGAATCTGGTCAAACCTTTAGTTTTGACAGACGACTTCCTGGAAGTCGTCTACTTAAAATTAAATATCTAAATTTAAATTATCAATTGCAAAAGTAACCTAAGTCGACTTACCTGGAAGTCGTCTGGAATTCGTCTCAACCGAGTCAACATTCTGAGAAAATGTTAGACGATTTACCTGGAAGTCATCGGCTTGACGACTTACATGTAAGTCGTCTCTGGCCAGTCAACTTTCCGGCTCAATTCGGTCAATTGCAAAGGTAACATGTTTATTTCAGATGACTTACATGTAAGTCGTCTGAATAAATTTCGTTTTTCTTTTTGTTAACAAAGGACGACTTATTTGGAAGTCGTCTGACTGGACGACCTCACTTTAAGTCTTCCTTTGTAAATATTCAATTGCAAAAATGACCTAAACGGACGACTTCCAGAGCAGTCGTCTAGGTCAATCATTAATAAACTTTCATTTTTTCAAAAAATTTAATGGATTTATAATATTTTCTTGTTAATTCATGTATATTAGTCAATATTGCAGCTACTGAATGAAATTTATAACTTAATTGGTGATATTTATGAGCTTACCAACATACATATTATTAACCTTCTGTTTATAGTAGACGACTTCCAGGAAGTCGTCCAAGTCGTCTCTCTTAACTTTTTTGAATTGCTTTTCTATGTTTGCTAATGTGATTTAATTTGATTCTCTACAGATGATACGTCCTATACCTGTAGTATACGGAGAATGGTCAGTGAAAGATGACTCTTGGGATTTTGTGGTTGATAAAACTAAAGGAGCGAGAATATTCTTTTTGAATGAAGGTTCTACACATGCCGAACTTGTTGAAATGGTTGTAGAAGATTATAACATGGAAGCAGAGGTTGTGGAGTTAACCTACTTATTTCCAGAAGCAATGATGCATCAAAACACTCCTCATATTCATGTTATAAGTGATAGACAAGTTCGAAACTTGATCGAGATCACTAAAATGCATGATGTACGTCTTTCTGTTTCAAGCCGAATGAAGCTGAAAACGGTTATAGAAGCTGAAGATTCTAATAAAATTTCAGAGAAATGGGAAGAAGATGATGAGGTAGTTGAAAATGATGATTGGGAGGAGGATGTTAACTTGCCTGAAGCTGAAAATGATGATTGGGAGGACGATGTTAACTTGCCTGAAGCTGAAAATGATGATTGGAAAAAGGATGTTAACTTGCCTGAAGCTGAAAATGATGATTGGGAGGAGGATATTAAAGCGAAAGATCTTGGTGAAGATTATAGCGAGGATGAGGATGAGGAAGAGGATGAAGAAGATAACATATGTTTTGAGGATCTGAAAGAGACATATGGTAGTGAAGGAGGAAGATCGAATGCCACCAATATTTATGTCAACCAGAGTTTTGTTAGCAAGGAAGCACTAGTTTCAGCGCTGCGATTGATAGCGGTGAAGCGTAAGTTCTCCTTCAGAATATTCAAGTCAACAAAAACTCTATTCGTGGCAACTTGTCGTGTTAATGGGTGTGGATGGAAACTTAGAGCTAGTGTGAAACATGGAACAAACACATTTTGGGTAACCAAGTATCTGAGCACTCATACATGTTCGGTTTCGGACCGACTGGCTGTGCGGAAACATTGTACTCCAAAGTATGTTGGTAGGCTTTTCATCAATTGCGTTGGAATCATTGATGGGTTGAATCCGACGCATATCAAAGATGCGATAAAAAATATGTTTGGCATGACTCTAGATTACACCACCTCATTCAGAGCATTGTTATATGCGTAAGAATTGGTGAGAGGATCAGCAGAAGATGGGTATGAGCGTTTGGATTCATATTTGGAGCAAATCGAATTATCAAATCCGGGTTCTATCACTAGTATAGAACTTGATTCTGAGAGTAGATTTAAGTATCTATTTTTATCTTTTGGAGCTTCTATTGCTGGATTTCAGTTTCAAAGAAGGGTCATTGTGGTGGATGGGACTCACCTAAGTAGGAAGTATGGAGGTGTTATGTTAGTAGCAGCTGCACAAGATGCCAATTTTCAGATATTTCCATTTGCTTTTGGAATTGTAGATGCTGAAAATGAAGATTCTTGGGAATGGTTTTTCACAAAATTGACGACTTGTATAACTGATCAGTTTGCTTTGGTGATAGTCTCTGACCGGCACATAGGCATTATAAAGGCTTGTGACAAAGTGCTTCCTTGGGCAACTCGAGGAATATGTTATTATCACCTACAATAGAACATTGTCAAAAACTTTAAGGGAAAGCATCTCTTATACTTGGTCAAAGGTGCTGCATATGCTCATACACTTGACGATTTTAATCGGTACATGGATGAGATACGGAGTGCAAACCCGGCTCTTGCAACATATTTGGAGGAAGCCGACGTGGCTCTATGGTCAATGGTTCATTGTCAAGGAGAAAGGTTCAACATTAAAACGAGCAACATCGCTGAATCTATTAATTCTGCACTCAAAAAAGCAAGAGGATTTCCCATACTATTCCTTTTGGAGTTTATAAGGGAAAAGCTAGGAAGGTGGTATTGGAAAAGAAGAGAAGATGCTTTGAGTCTCACATTTGAACATAGCCGAAAAGTTGAAAGCTTATTGGCGGTTCGTTCAAAGCTAGCGGATCATTTGACCGTCCAACCAATCGATGGATGGCGATTCTTTGTAACAGGAGGTATCTGAAACTGTATTGTTGATTTGGAACATGGAAAGTGTGATTGTGGTGTATATGCAGTGGACAAAATACCTTGCTCACATGCCATAGCAGCTGGAAATCATGCTGGATTGCATATTTCTACCCTAGTGTGATCGTTCTACTCAAAGGATACTTTGTTTGCAGGATACTCACAAAATATATATCCTCCTGCTGGAGAAGTTAAGGCAAAGAAATGTCTTCCACCGAATGTAAAGCGTCCACCGGGAAGACAAAAGAAATCAAGATGGCAATCTTGGTTGGAGCTTTCCAGGATGAGAGGACACAAACCCAGGAAGCAACACAGGGTTTACAGATGTTCAAACTGCAAAGAAACAAGTCATACAGCTCCACGTTGTGAGAACTGATCTTCTAGACGACTTCTGGAAGTCGTCTGGAAGTCCTCTGGAAGTCGTCTGGAAGTCGTCTGGTGCAAGTCGTTTGTATGTAGTCGTCTGGAAGTCGTCTGATGGAAGTCTTCTGGTGGAAGTCGTCTGAAAGTCGTCTGGAAGTCGTCTGGAAGTCGTCTGGAAGTCGTATGTATGTCGTCTAGTGGAAGTCTTCTGGTGGAAGTCGTCTGGTAGTCGTCCGGAAGTCGTCTGTATGTCGTCTGTTGGTAGTCGTCTGTATGTCGTCTGGTGGTAGTCGTCTGGAAGTCGTCTGTATATCGTCTGTATGTCGTCTGGTGGAATTCTTCTGGTGGAAGTCGTCTGGAAGTCGTCTGGAAGTCGTCTAGAAGTCGTCTGTATGTCGTCTGTATGTCGTCTGGTGGTAGTCGTCTGGAAGTCGTTTGTATGTCGTCTGAAAGTCTTTTATCTTCTTATTATGATCTTGTTATTATGATCTTGTTATGAATGTTATTATGATCTTGTTATGATCTTGTTATGATCTTGTTATGAATACAGAACATAAAATAATCCGAACTTGCAAATATATACAATGATCTTGTTATGAATACAGAATCCAAAATAAGCTTACAAATATATACGAAATAAGTTTTTCAGTTTTGGGTTAGGGTTAGAAGACTTCCACATAAGTCGTCTGGTAGTAGACGACTTACATGCAAGTCTTCTAATCATACAAGCCCTGGTTGACATCAGCGTCAGTTATCTCTGTTTGATGGGCGTCGGGGATCTCTTCAAATATATCCACCGCCATCTTCTCCCTAATAGCCTTGCTGTTCTTGGGATTCAGGGAACCGAAAAATGGAAAGCCAAGTGCATGACATTCAATGTACTTCAAGGCGAAGAGGCCACAATCTCCACTTTCACACTGAGGTGCATTCGCAACCTCATACGTGAATGACTCCAGTGAGTATTTGCAACGTTCTTCAACTGTCGCAGCGCACTCAACAAGCAAATAAGGGACCATATTGACAAAAGGCGCCATTACCTGATCCAGCTGTGCCTTTCTAATACATCCAACAATGCTGTCCCAGACGACTATGTGCCTCTTAGGGATCGATATCCAAATAGCAAGCCAATGACTGTTCTTGTAGTTCACTGGCACATATATATCATCGACATGTATCCCCCAAATCTTGTTCGTCTGACAAAATGATGGTACAACGCCTCCGTATAAATCCCACGCCCCCCCAGGAAGCCTTCTTCCTAAACCGTTTGCATCCGGCTCCGAACTCACCCAATCCGGGTATTTGCTCATCCACCACTGTGCAAAGGCATGATCAAGAATACACATTCTTTCACTCCTAAACATATGTGGATCATTGGTGTACCGTTTCCTCAGCACATTGATAAAAGCATCCATATGCTGCAATGAAAAAGAATAAAAGTCAGTTGACTTAACAAATATGGAAGACTTAACTAGGTCTTCTAACATGGACGATTTCCCAGACGACTTCCTGGAAGTCGTCTGGTAAGTCGTCCAACTATCCCTCATGGCATTAGCCATCTGCTTCATCCCATTTTCAAAAACTTCTTGGGTAATCCAACCCACAGGAGCCTTCCCTGCCTCTCGAGGAGTCTCTTCTGCCTCTCGAGGAGACTCTTCTACCTTCACAGTAGTCTCTTTGCGAGCTTTCTTTTGAGGTCTCTCTTCCTTCACAGTAGTCTATTCCTTCACATAACCCTCTTCATTCTTAGCATACACGACTACAGACTTTTGATTGGACCCCAAGGTAGCACTGACGACTTCCCAGCATTCCATGGTCCAGTGATGATTCTCATTCCACATAACTTCGACAATGTGGTCTGCGGCCTTATCCTCTACATCATGGTCCCATTTTGGCCACATTTCATTAATGTCATTCTTCTTCAAAAAATTCAGCACTACACTCTGCAGAAAAAATAAAATATAAACTTAGACGACTTACAAACGACTTACAGACGACTTACAGACGACTTACCAGACGAATTAATTATAAGTCTTCTCACCAGACGACTTACATACGAGTTATAGTTAAGTCGTCTGTAAGTCGTCTGGTAAGAAGACTTATAGTTAAGTCGTCTGGTAAGTTTTCTGACTAGAAGACGTACCAGAAGACTAAACTATAGTATGTTATAAGTCTTTTGATGGAATTACCTGTCTTCTGATGGCATCTTTAAAAAATATGCGTCCTTTGCCACCATTGTAAGCCAGCAAAGGTGGAGACAGTTTGTTTTGTACGGGACGACCATACTCAACTCCGAATTCTGGCAGAGCATAGTACACCCACACATGGATCACTTGTATAAACCCATCGATAGTATAAGATTTTGTTAAATCTTTATTCCACAATGAGTCCATCAGCACCTTGAACGCGACTCTCCCCCATGGATAATTTTCAAACTCTTCTAAATCCATCACTAGCCTTGCAAGACTAGCCCGAGTTACAGTTGAGAACTTTCTTCCTTCAATGAATCCTGTGAAGATGGCTAGGTATCCCAGCCGCATCCGATCATCCCGAGACCACTCTGAGCATCTTTTACATGCTGCTATTATCTACTCCGTAGTAGGACCAGCATCGATACCAACAACCAAAAGCTGCCAGAAAGCAATCGTCTCCTCCGTAACCTCACACCTCGGATTTTCGAGGTTCTCAACGTAATCGCAGTTGAGACCAGTGAGGTGTTCAAACTCAATCAGAGAAAACCTCGCCGGTTGCGGACCAACAAGACACCAAAGCTCATACTTCTTCTTGATGTCAAGCTTGAAACAGAGCATAAAGTGAACCAGTCTTGATGCCCAAGCAAAATTCAGCTCCTTGAACTTGAGGAAGACTCCCAACTTTGAGTCCCTCAGCTCCTGATATTCGTCTGGATGTAGAGCACCCCTAATGGCAGTAAACAACTTCGTATCATCAATATGATACGAAATGCTTTTGACTGGTTCGGGTTCTTCCCCTAAGGTAAATAACCTCTTCGGGAGTTCTGGTAAATCTATTTTCAGTCTGCAAAACAATCAAAACCAACATCTCAAACACAAACCAAACCAAACAGAGAAAGGTTTATAAACTAGTAAATTTACGGGGTAGAAGACTTCCTGGTAAGTCGTCTAGGTAGGATGTGTGTAGATGACTTCTTTGTAAGTCGTCTAGGTAAGAAGACTTTCAGATAAGTCGTCTGGTACTAGACGACTTATCTGAAAGTCGTCTGGTACAATACGACTTACCTGGAAGTCATCTGGAACAAGACGACTTACCAGGTAGTCTTCTGGAACATCGTGTTAAACCTACAGATCTGAAAATCGTGTTAAACCTATAGATCTGACTTTTGTAGTAACTAACTAGATTGAACGGCTACAAATGGATGAACTTACAGTTGGAGGTGAAGAAGTATTGGTCGTCAACGACAACAGTGGTTACAGATCTGCAAAACAAGAAGGGAGATAAGAGGTAAGACTATAAAAATTAGGGTTTAACGGCGGCGAAAACTATTCTCCTTAAGCAAAACACTGAACGACGGTAAGGAGGAAGAACTTACGGGTGGTGAGATCGACGGCGAAGTTTAACGAAACGCAAACGTTTAGATCTGAAAAAAATGAAGAGGGTTAGGTTACTCTTCGTCGGACTTGATGGAGAAACGATATTCGACGGCAGAAACGAGGTTATCGGTAGTGAGATCGACGGAAAACGGCTAGAGGTGTCGACGGAAAGACGGTTATGGTTTCGACGAAAAAATCGCCTTCGAAATTGCCTTGGAGAGAAAACGGCTAGGGTTTCTTTTTTTTCTTCTTAGTAAACAGTGAAAATAACAGTTAAAAATAACTATTTATATTTTCGGTAAAAAAAGTGGTTAGATAAAGTAATTTGGTAAAAGTAAAAGTTATGTACGGTTTGGACGACTTCCGAGTAAGTCGTCTAAAAACTGGACGACTTCTAGGAAGTCGTCTGAAACCCTAAAATATAAAACCTAACTCAAATAACTAACAAAATAACATTTAAACACTTCGTTAAACTTAATATCAACTTTAAAAGTGTTTAATATACACAAATCTAAACACATATAGCTCAAATATAAAATTTACAAGAGAAAAGTTAAGCTTCCAACCTCTTACGCCTAAATGTACATACAATACTACAACATATGTAACTAAACCCTTAACCAACTAATATCATCACTTACTTCATTCATCTCATCTAGGTTTAAATCAATTCAATTTAATTAGATCTTAATTTATATCATTAAAAAATGTTTATAATTACATTATAAACAATTTTTCCCTGTCAAAATATTTTTCAAAAAATTTATAAATTATTTTTAAGACTTACTATTCCAGACGACTTCCAGGAAGTCGTCCAGAAAGTCGTCTCGCAGAAGATCTAAGAAATTGTGCAGACAACTTACTGGGGTTAAATTCGTAAAAAACACACTATTTTTTTTGTTTGTTCATAAGGGGCTTTTGGCAATTTTACACTGTTTTTTTTGTTTGGTTTGAGTTATTTTTGCATTTTATTCAAGTAGTGGTTTAGATTTGCATTTAAAATCAAGTTTTAGGTCAATTTTGGCAATTTTCCCTCTGTTAATTTATCAAAACGACGACATTCTGGATAGATTTTGTAAAATTAAAAATTCTTTTTGGAGATTCAAAGTTCATTTTTCGGGTATCAGTTTTTTTGAGTTTTGAAATTAGGTCATGATTGGGTATTATAAAATTTTAGATCGGGTTACGGTTGGGTCCTTCTGGGTTCGAGTGAGTTCGTTATGATGTATATGAGCTTGAAAATAATTATATATGTTTTAAATTTAACACTAAAAATCATTATTTTATAAATTGAAATTAATTATTATCAATTTAAATATTTACTTTGATAAATTAATGAATGACTAACACCTTTGACGGTCAATATATATATAACCACGATTTGAAGAGTCCATGTAGTATTTTAATTTTTTTGTTTAGTTCAATATGAAAAATGCCTTACTATAAAGTTCGAGAATGAAAAAGAAGGTGAAAACGATTGAGGAATCAGCGACGGTGAGTGATGGGGTCCTCTCAAAGTCGATAAATGTCCTTGTGAATGTTGTGGTGGCTGTTGAGAAAGAAGTGGCTGAACCGAGCAAATGTGCTCCATCTTCGGAGACTCGACCATTAGAGGAGGAGGAAGAAGAACCGGAGAGCGACAAAGAAAAATCGGGTAAAGGCGATGAAGACGGCGACGCAAATGAGCATGCGGCAAATGATGTAGAGAAATAGGGGGCTCTGATGAAGAAAATGAAGGCGAGGCGTGTGGTTCTGATGAAGAAGAAGAATCGGGTAAAGGCGATGAAGATGGCGACGCAAATGAGCATGCGGTGAATGATGAAGAGAAAGAGGGGGGGGGGCTCTAATGAAGAAACTGAAGGCGAGACATGTACTTCTGATGAAGAAGAAAATGAAGGTGAGGCGGATGCGTATAATGAGGATAATGAAGGTGAGGCGGATGGAAACAACGAGAACGAATCACGAAATGGTGAAGAAGAGAAAGGAGATGACGAGGTAACAATTTATGGTTGGCTTTTGACTCGTACATTTGTTTGAATTGAGAATGTTTTGGTGAAGGAAAAATGTGTAGAATTAAAAATTATGGGTATTGTAGTAACCCTCCCGAAGGGGTAAATGGTCGAGATCGATTAATAGGAATTTTGAGCCAAGATTTTGGGAATCAAAGTATGATGCGAAATGTTGAGCTTTTGATCATATAAAACTTGACATGATTCAAAGAAAATGGAAGAATGGTCGAGCTTCTACTTGGCGGTCGATTCGCGAGCGATAAAGATCGATCGAGATATTTGAAGTACGAGGTGGTCGAAGAATTGATTGTGGGTGGAAGGAGTCGATTAGGTCACTCGACCATGGTTAGACAATGTGATATAGCAAAGCATGACCTTTTGGAAGCATGACGGTTTTCGAAGCATGTCAATTTAGAAGCACGATGTTTCCGAAGCACAACATCTTGAGAATAACTTTGTATTAATAAAATATTATGTTGGGAACATAATAAGTCGGAAGCACGACGAGAATTAAGTAAGATGGGATGTAAGCATGACGGGATGTAAGCACGACGGGATGTAAGAACGACGGTATCGAAGCACGATGGAAAAAAACTAAGTTAGCTAAAATCACTAATTTCAGGATTATGGAATTTTGCAGGGAAGCTGGAGGGTCGGGAAATATTTTACGTCAAGGTTATAATTCAGTTTGGAATTTATTAAATATATTCTGCACATCAGAACGGGAGTGGAAAAATATTCGGGATTGATCACGGGCCGAAAATATGCCATAAGGGCCGAAATCAAACGAATGAACCGAGAAGCACGAGGTGGTTCAGTGCATGTGATCAGGACGTGTTATCCACTCTCTAACAAGCTGAGTGTCTGCCAAAGCATGACATATTAAACATGTCACAGTGCATGGAAGCAGGACATGCTGTTGGACATATCGAAGCACGAGGTGTCGCCGTACCTGCAATCGACGCATGCAAGTTGACATGTAGGGAGTGGTGTGTCGCGACGCATGCAATTCATTCATGCAGAAAGCCATGTGGACGTGTGTGTGTCTCTGTGTATGAGTCTGAGTCATGCATCAATACATGTTTCTGCCCGTGTGTCGCCGCGCATGCGATCCAAAGCATGCGGGCTGACACACAGTCGCTCATGTGGCCTCACCTTAATGTCCAGCAATTTCTATAAATACCAGCCACCCCTCCTTCATTTTCACTCATCAATTACACACCAAAGCAAGTTAAAAACGTGGGTTAGAGAGAGCGAGAGAGAGAGAGAGAGAGAGAGAGAGAGAGAGAGAGAGAGAGAGAGAGAGAGAGAGAGAGAGAGAGAGAGAGAGAGAGAGAGAGAGAGAGAGAGAGAGGCTGTTTTGAAGAAAGTGTAGTTGAATTCTGCTCAAGTCGAGATCAGTCCAGTTCTGTACAGTCGACGATTTTCTGTGATTGTTATGCGGAAGCTCTGTCCGGATCAGTCTCTCCAGGCCAGTCAGTATCTACATGATCAAGTAGAAGTGCTGTGCAGAATAGGCCAGATCAGTCAAGGTCAAGGTTGGGTTTTGGGCTAAGTTCTCTCTGATAGACCAACTGCTTATCAACATAGAAAACTGTGAGTTGGTTTGTTTGAATTTTGTTTGGAATTTAGAATAGTTTATGCTTATGTTTAAGTTTCACTTGGAACTTAGGATATAGATCGAGTATTCATATAAAATAGAATTCTCACACTATTGCATGATATAGTCCTTAGGGTTATTTATTAAACATGACTCAGTTTAGCACATGCTAAGCTGAGATGAAAAGGAATTAAGGCTGAATTAATAATCTGATTAGGACTAGGGTGCATCATGTTTTCTATTCTTGTGTGTTGATATGGTTGAGTGTAGGTTCCCGTTATCTTTAAAGATAGTTTCATAGCAGGAGACCAAACTATCTGGGTAACGGTTTGATTGAGTAGATTGCTTGTTAGATTTAATTAAATGCTTTGTTCATTTAATTAATCTTGTTGATTGAGGTTAGTCTGCTCTTGGTAAGATAGTGAGTAACTGGTTGTGTTGTTATGATATTGTTGTTTACTTTATTATATGTTAGTACTAGGATCTTAGGCCATATAGGTCGGATTACATGTACTAGTGGTTAGTGTTGTAGAGTAAATAGTCTAGTTAGGATCTGGAACTTTAGCCTTAGGTGAGATTTTGGATTGAGTTTGGCTGTGAGAGAGTGTATGCCATATAGCATGTGCGTAACCAGCCCATGCTAGGCATGTTTAGGGGTGATTAGTGTTTCCTCGACCTTGTTCCTAGCAGGTTCAAGGAAACCCCTTATTCGCTGGGTCGAGAAGACTCAGAGGAACGAGGTCATGACTTATAGCTGAGTGTTGCACGACGTTGTAACGGTTGGCATTGACCCGACTGTACTGGGATTGTCAACACCCGGCTGTGACCCGAAGGTATTGTGGGCTGTCGCGTGGTGACCCGAAGATATTGTGGGCCGCGGTTGTTTAAAGTTCCTTCTTCTAACCTTTGTGGTAAGGAGATAGAATATTGTCGATGGAGAGGAGGAACATGAAGTCACCAATGCCCGGGTTAGAGTGTTGTGTTAGAGTATTGGGTCGAGTTAGATTTGTTGTATCGAGTTAAAGGGTGTGGACCCCTAGAGTAAGTGTTAACACCAATATACAGTGCTGAGAGTCGTAGTTAGTTAGAGTCTTATTGTTGTGATTGTGACTGACAATTGATTTATTTACTTGCAGTTTTCTAACATTAAGTTCTTATTCCGGCTTTGGTACCAGATTAGGCTTGGTGTCTGTTTGGTTAGTATAGACCTGAAGTTGACCGTTATATGGTTTGAATGATTGCTTGTGAAGGGTGGTGGATATTAAAAGATATGCGGTATTATTGGTTGACCGATCATGTTCTTGTCTAATTGTTGGTCGACCGGTTAATGATACTTGTATAGTCTAAGTGTCTAACGCTACATAAGTATTGAAATCATGTTATATATGGTTAACTAGGGATTGATTGTTTAGCTTTAGCTTTGATTACATGCTTAGGCTAGATTGATTGTTATTTTGGGTTGCATGGGTTAGTTTTTAGGTTGTGGATGGAGACCGCCAACTCACTGAGTGACATTAGGTTACTAATCCAATTTCGTTGTCTTTTTTTGCACGTAGCTTTAGTAAGGATGATCAGATAGCTTGGTGATGGACGTTAGGACCGCCGAAGTATATTTTCTTGCCTTTTGTAAACGGTATATTGATTTGTGTTTAGTTGACTCAGTTTGACATTAGGCCGAGACCGGTCTTGAATTATATCAATGTATGGATATTTCATAAAATCAATAAAGTAATTGTTTTATATGCCCATCATGAGTACTCTGATAATTGACTAGTCCTGTCTAACACAACGTTAGGTCTTGATACGGGTTGAAAAGCTTAGGCCTCGATCTATTGGAACTGTTAACTCTTGGTACGGGTTGCAAAGCCTTAGAACTTGATTTAGCAATACGACTTAATGGAGGAACTGGTCTAGGTTGCGGAGTAAGTTATGTGACTCTGTCAGGATTTTCCCTAGCCTGTCATGTAGCACTTTCAGACCATGGTGTTGGGTTGGATGGTCATTCATGTTCTTGTTTGATTGTTAGCTAGCCGTTTGGCTCATTTAATCTTCAATCCCTGGTGTATGTTGGTGTATCGGTCATGTTCTTGTTTGATTGTTGGCTGGTGGGTCGACATGTGCCTAGGACGGTCCGGGGGTGTTACAAGTGTAAATATAAGTAATATTATAACAACTTGGTGAAACAATGATAAAATGGTACATCTAATAATATGTAGGTATATTTGGGAATACTTTAATAACTTGGGAAAAATATTTGGTATTATTGGTATAACTGACGTAGAACTAAATGTAACTTGCAGGAATTTGAGCCCACTGAGGCACTCAAACAAGGGAGGATGTTTTTCTTTCATACGGAGTACAAGAAACAAATAAAGCTAGAGACAAGGTGTTTGATAGTAGGCATTATTGAGATGTTTAAGGCTCTGAAACTGGAGCCAGGTAATGCAGAGAGAAGGTGGTTTGAGGAGCATCCACAATTATGTCACTTGTTCCAAATGAAACAGGGTTCAAAGAAGAATGTTTCAAACCACAAGGTTCAGGGAATGTGGGTGTTGTTACTGCATACTGTTGATGTCTCAAAGAGGAGAGAAGTGTGGTTTATTGTCAATGATGTTCACATCCATCATAGGCTGAGAGAACACACATTGATATCATGCCTAAACTGCCGCAACTATCGTCTCAGCTACAAGGAGATTGGTGATAGAAAATTCGTGAAGTGTCATTTCAAGTAGGGAGAATTAATAAGGCTAGAGGATGTGAAAGCAAATCTGTTGGCAATGGGATCTCATAGAGACAGAATGAAGATGATGGTTCTATTCTTTTTAGAAAGTTGGAACAAGAGCCAAAGATGTATTGTATTTTTTCCAAAGAGCTGTGGATGATCTTGAATTCCACAAGACTTTTCCATGGGGGAGATACTCGTTTGATTATATGGTTAAGGAGATCTTTCACACCATGGATCATTTTGGAGGATTGGTGAAAGAGAAGACGCTATGGCCACTTCCAGGTTTCTGTCTTCGACTTGAGGTAAGTAATAGAACATTATCACCTTATCATTAGTATTTTGTTAACTCTTTAAAAATGTTTGTTTTGTAGCTTCTTGCTTTCGAGACAATTCCTAAGTTGGGAATGAGGTTCAGAGAATCAGTTGAAAGAGCTGATATAGACTATATGAGAATGTGCCAGTCTACGTTCAAAGAAATTGAAATGAGAGGGTTTCCTCTTTCAAGAGTTAATCGAGAACTGGATAGGGTAACGATAAGTGTTTTCTTGTTCCTCCTACGGATAACTGTAGAAAACTATGTAAAACTGTAGAAACTATTATGTGTTTGTTTTAACCTAATTTTTGTTGTTAGTCACATGATATTGACAACATCCTGCCAACCTGAAATGATGAAAAAGCTCTTTTGCCTGATCTCACTGAAGAAAAGGACGACGTTGATGTGCCTGATCTTGCTGTAGACTAATAGGTTAAGCGTCTCAAAGAAGAATATTCGGTCTTTTTTCAAGACATGTATGAAGAAGATGTTTCTGCGTGAGAAGTAAATGCAGAACATGTAGTCCAGTCACTCAAGACAGAGCAGGTTTCTATAGAGGAAGAAGTGGCAAAACAAAAGAAGATGTTGGGGGATGTGATTATGAAAGTGGAAAGTATTGGAGCTCAGGTAGAGAGAGTAATGAAGACACTGGAAAAATTTGAGGAAAGGTTGGGCTCGCTTGAGTCGTTTGTCAAGGAAACTGTAGGAACCAAAATTCACACCGTCAATTTCCGTAATCGGAGGAAAGCCAAGATTCTTGACTTTCTTTGAGGATCCAGATTCCCTGCATAAACACTAGAATACGAAAAAGAAGAGATAACAGAATATCGTAAGAAAGTGCCCAGAGGCATTTTATTGACTAGGATGGAGTAAGGTTATAGAGTTTTGCCAAAAACAAGACAATCAAGGACTTGTCAACAATAAAGAATAAAAGAGCAAGCAGTAAACGCTCTAAATATTGAACTCGCGAGTCTAGCCACCTAAGTTTTGAGTTCTCTTAGAGCTATCAAGAATTTCCTAAGGTTTAATTTTTTTGTTTTCCTTTTGCTCCTTGCCTTGGCTTCTCTTATATATGCCTCCTAGGTCGGTCGTCTCTCCTTTTCTGCCTCTGATTTGAGTTTATCTTTTTGTGGAAATCTTTTCTTGTCCTCTCGATCTTCATGTTTATCCCGAAAACTTTACATTTATCTTCTGCAGAAATCAAATAAACTTTCATTGTATTTTGGGCATATTCTCGTCTAGTGTCGTAAGTGGGATTTTGCCGTATTTTATACCTTCTCGAACTGTTTTTAACAAAAATCTTTTTACGATTTCTTTCGGAGAAAACACCTTTCATACGATATTAGTTCCCATACCGTTTGTCCCATGGAATAATGAAAATCAATCGTATAGTCGAGATAACAATGGTGTCAAGTTAACCGTTATCATTTTATACGATTGATTTCAACTTTTACGAGAAAACAAGTCTTTGCTATTTTTATCGTAAAATTTCAGCAGAAACTCCAATGAAGACAAAAGAAGGGACAGTTTGATCGACTTGAAGGAGAGCACTACGAGTGAGATATGAGGGCGAGACGCGCAGAGGAGTGTGATGTCACCACTAAGCGACATGATTGGAGGAGAGTGATGTCGCCTCTAGGCGACATGGTTGGAGGGGAGTGGTGTCGCTCTAGATGACATGGCTGGAGGAGAGTGGTATTGCCACTAGGCGATATGAGCAGATGGGAGTGGTCTCACCAATAGGCGACATGGAGAGGAGCAAGGCGTGGTGTCACCTTATGGCGACATGGAGAGGATGGGAGTGGTGTCGCCTTATAGTGACATGGAGAGAAGCAAGGTGGTGTCGCCACTAGGCGAGATGAGCAGATGGGAGTAGTGTCACCTTACAGAAACATGTAGAGGAGAAGGCGTGGTGTCGCCTCATGGCGACGCGACGCGACACATAGAGAGGATGATGGTCTCGCCATCAGGCAAGATGGAGGAAGGAAGGTGGTCTCGCCTTCACGGCGAGATGGGTCGTGCTGGTCTCTCTGGATGATTAGACAGTATTGTCCATGATCTTGTATACTTATGTAGTTCTGAAGATTATTCCTTAAATATTTTCTTTTCAAGAATTGTGTTAAAACTATTTCGAGCGATTTTCTCAAAGGATAGCTTTCTTGGGCGTTGATTCGAGATTACCGAATTTGACCCAACAGAAGCGCATAAGGGATCAAGAAGGAAATGAAGAAATTAACCCAGATTATATTTTTTGGAACATTTTTTGTTGATGTTTCATGTCGGATTATGTATTTAGGAACCTCTTTTTCTGGATGTTGCAAAACTCTATGGTTTTTCGGTTTGATGAAGTTTGAACTTGCTAAACTTTGGTATGTTCATATGATAATTTAATTTTCATTCTCATGTCCGTTCCTTAAGCATTACTTCAATCTAATTCCCTTTGAAGTTGTTATATGTAGATAGATCAGTCTAGAACCCAACATAGAGTAGGAGATTGATACACAATACACATTAGCTTAAGTCTTAAACGAAGAGTAAACAACAAGATACAAAACTTTTGAGTTTTACAAGTCTTAAACAACCAGAAAATAAAGACTTGTAAGCCGATCCTCCAAAGAAACAACAAACAGGAAAGAAACAACAACATGGAACAAAATAAAAATGAAATTCTAATTCTATGAATGGTTAGTTAAATATTGAAAATACCTCAAACTTGTTAAACATGAAGTATTTCCTTCCACGCAGAGTATCAAAGTCGTCGGGAAACTTTGGATTCGGAGAAACCTCGTCAACGATTCTTTCCCCGCAAAGGCAGCTTGTCGGAATCCCTTAATGGGCATCGACTACGAACCCAAGCATGTCGTTGTGTCTCTTCAACGCCTTCATGAGCCTGTGATGCTCGTAGGGATGTGTCATGGTTCATAGGAAACAAGAGAAGAAAGAGAGAAAGTTCTTTTTAGAGAGATATATAATTCTTGGAGGAGAGATAGAGAAAGATGGATAAAAAAGTAAAGGTGAGATGATGTTGTGTGTTTGAGATGGAAAGAGTGAGATTTTCCAATTTCAAAACAAAAAATGATTTTTTTTTGTTTTTAATAGTTTAGGTGCCAATAAAATTTTCATTTCCCTCCATAAGGTTTGTTCTCAGTTATACACAAGATGCTAGTGTTACGGAATTTCCTCATAATTTTACTTTTGGTGGTTTCTAATTTATTTAGTGTTACCAATCCTTTCAATTTACTTTCGATTTTAGTAATTTAATTTGTCAGTTATATTGTTCTGTGCAATAATATTTCAGTAACAAATATATCTCGAAAATTTCCTTTCTAAGATGTTCTTCATCAAGAAAGTCTGATTGGAATTCAGCTCCTTGATGTGATTCGGTACATTCCAAGCAGACCTGTCAGGCACAACATAAAGTGTCCTACAATAAGTCAATGCCCACAGTGCCCGTACAGTAGTATTTTCAGCATAGCTCATGATATTCTATCTGGATATCACGGCGCCTGCCAATGCCGCCATCAATGTTCTTAGTGAAATATATGTAAGCAGCCAGTCTTTGCAGAGAAGGATACTTTTCATAATCCCACACTTTGCAAGTACAAGTTTTCGCAACCAAGTTCACCAAAAACATCTCTCATTAGTGTCGGTGATCTCATACTCAAGCTCATAACTATTAAGTTCCCGCACTAGTATTGTTCGTGCATCGACCACATAGTGTGCAAGTAGTTCTCAACCAGAGGCACCAATTTGGTATCTATTGATCAAGAAACGACATCCTTCCGATGTTGATTAAACCAATCAGACAATGTCCTCATGATACAATCCAGCATTGGTATTAAGGCCTACCTCCTTTACTCTTTAAACACTTTGTTTGTTGATTCCAAACAAGTTCTTGTGTCCAAGTTGTACATGTCACGTGGAAAAAATCCTTGCCCATTTGTCATTTTCAGTATGATCCTCCACATACTTGTATGCTGAAGGATATCTTCTCTTAACTGACTCGTAAGAAGAGTTGAAGTCCGCCACCGAGTAATATCTTCCCAAATCCATGAATCTATGCCCAGCCACATCTTTGTCAACGTTACAAGCATGCCCTTTCATATTTTCCTTCAAATGCCATAAACAATTACCATGGTGAGCCTGGGAAATACGTTTGCTATAGCGAAAAATCATGCTTTGATTCTTTACTCATGTAAACCAGTTCTGAAGAGTCTGGTATAACACTTTTAAGCATCTCGAAAAACCAAGTCCAACTAGCATGATTCTCTCCATCTAGTACTGCAAGCGCAAGTGGATAATGGTGATGATTATGATATTGAGCTTTGTCGAAAACTAGAACACCCTCATATCCGTTCTTCAGCCATGTCGCATCCACAACTATCACTGTCCTCATGACTGCAAACCCTTTAATGCAAGCTCCCAAGGCTATGAAGAGGTACTTGAATTTACCTGCCTCATCAATTTCACACTGGTTTTTGTTCCCGAATTCACTTGCTCTAACATGTACAAATAGCAATACATCATCTTGTAGCTATCTTCCGAGCTACCACATGTATCACAAACCACCAGATTTTTTCCTTGCAACACTGTGGAGTAAGATATAATGACACCAAGTTTGAACTTAACAAGACCCTGAATAACTTTCGGAACTGGACTTTCCAAGTCTCCTGGGTATTCCACACTCAAAAAAGCTGAGACTAGTTATGCTGACCCACTTCTCTTGTCGTTGTTGTTACTCTGACTAGTCCGAGAGCATGTATGCATCTTCGTGTAGCTTTTAATCGAGAAAATTTCTGTCTCAGGAACCCTTGAAGCTCGTAATCTCCATTTACAGTTAGCTTGCAAATATTTTAACACCAATCGTCTACGATCATACTTTTTAGTGAGATAATGAAAGCATTCACTACATGCAGCTCTATCGATCATCTCCTGAATTGCCTTCTTACTTGGAAATTGGTCATGCTTACTCAGACTCAATCCATCAACTCATTCCTCTATATACTTACTAGATTATATGGCAGGTGGCTGTTCAACATACTTATCAGCTGTTGGAAAAACGCACTACAAGAAAATATGGACTTAAAGACTACACTTTTGGTAACTAGTTCGTCGTAATAGGTCTATTACGATGAATTAACGATGAAAAGCCTTTCGTTGTTAATACCTCTTCATAACGGACAAATCGTCGTAATGGCATCATAACCTTTAAGACGAATCATTTTCGTCGTTAATTTTTCAGAAATGATTTTGTCGTAAAGAAGACGTAATGTTATGTCCAATGTATTGGTCATACATGGGTCATAATGATTTGCCGTGACTTAGTCGTAATACTTAGTCTTTAAAATCATGTTTAAGGCTCGTAAATTTTATGTCCAATTTACATCGAGTGTTGATGTGAAGTGGTCGTAAATCTTACCACTATTTTACATCAATTATACTAATTTAGGGAAAAAAATAATTAAATTTTCAATAATTTTTTTGTAAAATTTTTTATTTCGAAAATTTAAAATAAAAATCTAATATATAAAATATTATTATATCCAAAATACAAACCGAAAAAACCTAAGGATTATGATCATCTAAGAGCTTGGAACTACGGTGCTCGACTTGTCGCTCTAAGTCCGCCTGCTTATCTGGAGTGGGGGTGGCGGTTAATGTTTGGACGTACATTACGCCACTCCCGTGCAAGCGCCGGGTTTGTTTCCCCAATGAGGTCAAACATACCCGCCACGGCCCTAATCTGGCTCTTGTTGTCTTGGTTGTCCGCCCGGAGCGCCAATTCTACATTGTTGGCAGCCGTCAAATCTGCCCATAGTTGAGAATATTCCTTCCTTGCAGCACCGTAGGCTGTTGTCGCCCTCGGGACATCGTTCGCCGAACCTATCCTAACCATCTATCCCCTTTTCTTCGGAACAACCTTCAATTAATGAATTTGAATATTAATAAATTAATATACAATTAAAAGATTAATATATATATATATAAACATATTTTTTAAAAAGGCAATTCTCTCAAATAGCATTTTTTAAAATTTTGTCACCAAAATAGCCCTCAAAATGAAAAATGATCAAAATTTCCCCTTTTTATTTTGAAATTTTCAATATTTATTTTTTATTTTTAAAAATTTGAAATCCCACCCTCTTGGATCCGAGCCTCCACATCGTTGTGGATCCTTTCTGCTCGAGGATCCACAAACATCCCATCCGAATGCTGGTGTGTCGTCTTGTAAAATCGGGAAAGAGATGGTGGTTTTCCTTCCCGAGCGCCTACAAAAATTAAAAAAATGTCATACGTTCAATAATAAACAATTCATTAATAGTTAAAAAACATTAAAATAAGACTTATAATATTTAGGGTCACCCGGCGTGTGGGATCTGTCTACAAGAATGGACCCAGGAAAATTGCCATCGACATCATGGTCAACCGAGTCACAGAGCAATTGGCGGATGTTCGAACCAGACAAGAAAAATTCCAATAACCCTTCATCCCAGTCCAAACATGATTGATGATGTAGATGGGTTTGACATCATCCCCAATGACCATCCACTTCTCTTTCCAGTCAGCAACAATTTTCTTAAGGTGAAGCTTCGCCTTAGCGTTGAACGTCGTCTTCATTTCCTTGTTAACACCAAGAGACCAATGCTATTTTTGCTGCCAGAATTAATTCATTAATACCAGAAATAAATAAATTTGAAAGGAAAATAGATAAAATAAAATTTTAGTAATTAAAACTCACTGCAAAGCATTTGAACCAATTCCTCCGAATGTGGTTCAGTGTAAGAAACCAGTTCAGATGCGCTTCGTGAAAATATGATTTGATGGTGTCCGAAACGCTTTGGCCCACGACATTTTCCGCCAGAAACCTACAAAATATGATTTTTTTTGTTTATAATAAAATGAAAATAAAACTGTAAAAAATTAAACATAGCAGCCGGTCGAACGGGGTCGATGATGCGTAAACCTTCTCGACTGGGCAGTTGGAGGAGGTCCTCCACAGTAAACCTAGCATACGGTGCATCCAGTGGCACCATCAAATCCGGATGGACACCCCCGGGAGCAGGAGCAGGTGCAGATGCTAGGGCAGAATCATGAGGAGGTTGCTGAGGCTGTTGAAGTGGAGGCACATACGTTGCAGGAGGCACATACGGGACAGGAGGCACATACGAAGGTAGAATATGAGGAGGAGGCATAGAATTCTGAGTCATCTGCGGTCTTCCGTGAGATTGGCTCTCAAGGACAAACTCCAGTGCGGAGGCAGTACCAGAGGTAGAAGTTGACAGATCATCTCCCGTACCAAGAAACGTAGCCGCATAAATGGATCTCATGTTTCTAAGTCTCTTCCTACCGCTAGCCATATCTATTAAAAACCAAACAAATTGAAATTAGTGATTTAAAGAAATAATAATTTCATTTCTACACTAAATTTCATATCTAATCTATTTCCAGCCTAAACTAACCAACTAAAACTTAAAACTTAAAAAACATACATAGAGAGAAGTCAGATGATGTTTATAGACAAAGGAGCAACTGCAGTGGGTCGATGGGTTCAACTATATATAGGGGATTATGATTCGTTGTAATGCAGTATTTAAACTACAATGACTTAAGGACGACCTGCGTTTTGGATGTTACGACGAATTAGGTATGACCCACATTTTGGAAATAACAATTCATCGTAATGCAGTGGTTAAATTACAATGAATTAAGGAGATCCGCGTTTTGGAAATTTCAATCCACGTTTTGGATATTACAATTCGTCGTAATGCAGTCGATAAATTACGACGAATTAGGGACGATGGGTATTACAATGATTTAGGGAAGACCCGAGTTTGGATATTACAACGAATTAGGGACAATCCGTGTTTATACCCTGAAATCAAAACCCCAAACCCCAAATCCATAACTTCTTAAGTTATATATAGATATATATCCTTCGCATGAACTTTTTTTTAAGACATTGATTTGTTGCATAATTAGAAAGATAATGAAAAAGAGTTTAACAATAAAATAAAACATAGAGTTGTTACATAATTAAGCAATATGACATAATGAAACTTACTCGTCATCAGAACCATCCTTGTGAACATCACTAGGATCATCACTTTCTTCAAATTCAACTTCGTTGCCTTCGTCTGTGACATCGTCTGAAAGATCTTCATATTCCGGGTTTTGCGGATTAACAAGTAACATTTCATTTGTAGTTTGTTCAGGTACTTCCACTTCATTTATGGAATTTTCTTGCAATGGCGGTTGTTCATCACCGATTACTTGGCCCCGAGGTGTAACTTTTATTGCGTCTAACCAAGATATTCCAGATTGTCTGATCCTTGGATATGGAATAAAACAAACTTGCTTTGCTTGAGATGCCAATATGCAAGGGGTTCAAATTTGTATACCTTTGTGCATAATTGATATCCACAACTCTAGACTTGATATATCGAACACCTCTATTGACGGTGGAGTTGAACTAGTCACATTTGAAGAGGATGCATTTCATCTTCACTAAACCAGGAAATTCCACTTCGATGATCTCTTGTAAGATCCTATTGAAATTTGTTTCACCTTTCACACATATTCCATAGTTCACCTTTGCTTGACGACTCCCATACTCGTAAGTGTGGAAAGAGTAACCTCATGTGAAATACATAGGAGCTGTGATGACCTTAGATACCGAACCTTGTATCAATTCGTGAAACCACAGAGAATAGAATGGATCATCATAATCGACCTGTAAGTAATAATTAACCTAATTAATATTTAATTTATAATAAAATTAACAACATAATTAATTGTGATATATATTGTGATATATATATATATATATATATATACCTACATTTTCAACCACTTCACGAAGTGTTGCTCTTTCCTTTTTTTGAGCTCATTAGTTGATATTTCTGGTATAGCTTCTTCAACCTAGGCAAGGAACTCACTGTTTTTCGCAAATGATCATTAATTAAGTATTGAAAAATAAAAATATATATGGTAAAAAAATTTAGCAGAACTATATTTACCTTTCAAATGACTGCATCTACTCGCAGTTAAGGAGTATATATGTGTGGGCACTGTGAGCGTCTTCTGTACTCGACCACCAAACTTCTTTCAGTTTCCCATGCGTCGTGCAACCTGATAACATCCCATAGGAAGAAGTCACTGATGGTCCACTGAAGAACTTCTCGCATTGTAAAGTTTCTTCTCGTTGAAAAATCATATGTCTGCACACCTGTTGACTACAATTCCATCAATTCTTCTATCAAAGGCTGAAAAACATCAAGGGACCACTTCGGGTGCTTAGGCCAAGGTATCAGTATACTCACGAAAATGAATTCTTTATCCATATACATCTTTAGTGGAAGGTTGTATGGCGTCATGATGACTGGTCAAAGTGAGTATTGTCTTCCATACATTCCAAAAAGACAAAATCCACATGTGCACATCCCAATATAAACATTTCGAATGATGCTTGCAAAATCAGGGTGTACCGAATTCAAGTGTTTCCACGCTTTTGCATCTGAAGGATTATTGATCTCGCCTTCCTTCTGAATATGTTCCGCATGCCATCTCATTGTTGCTGCAGTCCTTTCAGATTGATATAATCTCTTCAGCCTATTGGTAATAGGTAAGTGCCACATCCGCTGGTATGGTACCCTATTCCTCCCACGTTCTTGTGGTTCATCTCGTGGCTTCTTGCAAAATTGACACTCTAACAACTCCTCATCTTTCGTCTAGTAGATCATAGAGTTGTCTATACACACATCTATAATCTTCGAAGGTAATGTAGACATAAATCTATGACTACATAAATGTCATCGTACGTGTCGTCATTATAACCACATTTTCTTGTAGTGACGGTATCAGTCTCCGCAGCGATATCAGTCTCCGCAGCGATATCAGTCTCCAGTGGTATCAGTCTCCGCAGTGGTACCAGTCTCCGCAGCGGTACCAGTCTCCGCAGCGGTATCAGTCTCCGCGCGGTATCAGTCTCCAGTGGTATCAGTCTCTACAGTGATATCAGTATCCCCAGTGGTATCCGTCTCCATACGAGTATCATTCTCAATACTGGTATCAGTCTCCACAGCAGTATCCGTCTCCATACCCATATCCGTCTCCATACAACCATCTCGTGTTGTATCATCATCATTCTCACCCACTATCACCTTGTTATTTCCCTGCTTCTCTTCTACGTACAAAATTATGGCATTAGGTTCAATTTCATCCTACAATGGCTGCAAGTCTTCGTAGTTCATACCAACACAACTTTTCCCCACTAACAAGAGTTTATCTAGCTGTTCTGATCTTCCATTTCTCTCCACAAGCAAAATCATCTTTGGTTTTCTTTATCTATGGATGTTAGGTAAACAAAAAGATCCTCATCATCAACAATAGTTAAAGGTTGCTCACATCCTACCACCACCAGCATGTAGCTCATTTCTAGTTTTTCCTTACGTTCATCCAAATCAAGCTTCTTATACATCTTATCTTCTATCATTGACAAAGTCATATCCTCCACTGATGTCTTCACAATTATACTAAATATGCGGCCTTTGAATTTATAATGTATGCTGACGAGATTGCTCATTGTATCCCGTCAAAAATTGAACAAACTCAACAAACCGAATACAGTTATCCAAAGTCTTACCAGTTGTTTTGAGTATTTTCTTGTTATCCACAGTTATACCACTTGTTCCGAGTTTTTCCCAATTATCCACAGTTCTACCAGTTGTTTCAATCTATACAGTTTCACTACAATTATCAAAAATAAATTGAATTAGGTTTTAGGGTGCATATCGATCTACGTCCCATTCTACTGCTTATACACTCCTATTTAACAACTGAAATGAATTTTATACCAATTTACTATACTAACTGACCAGAAAGGAAACAATGACGTTGTTTATTACTCCTAATTCGAATTACAAACGAATTGACCTAGAAACAAAACGAGAGCTCGAGGCAGAGAGCACAACTTACATGCAAATAAATCGGCTTTGACAGACTACTAGACATTGGGAAAGGACTAGTCTATGGCGAAAGACAGCGTCCCTCGACAAGAATCGGGAGAGAGGGGAGGAGTGTAGGGGTCAAAATTGGTCACGATGAAATCAACGGCTCAAGTCCCCGAAAAATGCTTCTTCCGAGGCTTCAGCTCATGAAATTTTTTAAAAAGCGATCAAGCCACAAGGAACAAGTCACCGTATGGTGACTCGCACCCTGCAAGCACGGGTCGCCACATGGTGACCTGCACTCGAGAAGCATGGGTCGCCATGTGGCGACCCACACCCTGCCAGCATGGGTCACCATATGACGACCTGCACTCGGGAAGCATGGGTCAAAATATGGTGACCCGCGGCTTGCAAGCATGGGTCACCAAATGACGACCCACACTCGAGAAGCATGGGTTGACATATAGCCAACCGCACCCTGCAAGCACGGGCCGCCATATGGCGACTAGCACTTGGAAAGAGTGGGTCGCCATATGGCGACCCACACCCTGCTAGCTCGGGTCGCCATATGGCGACTAACACTCAGGAAGCATGGGTCACCACGGGGCCCCATATGGCGACCAACACTCAGGAAGCATGGGTCACCATATGGCTACCTGCACTCGGGAAGCATGGATCCCCATACTGTGACCCGCACCCTGCAAGCACGGGTCGCCATTCTGCAAGGACGGGTCCCCATATGGCGCTGAGCACACAAGGCACGGTTCACCATATGGCGACCTGCCCATCAAAGTTACAGGTCGCCATATGGCGCCCTCATTTCTCTCAAGCAGCTTTGAAGTACTCTAGTCCCGCTCTCATGACCTCCTACTTCTAGCTAGGATCTTGCTGCCTCTCGATTCATCCTGATTGATTTCTCGTTGAGATTTTACGATAAAAATAAGTAAGACTCGATAAACAACTTCTAGCTCGACAAATGCAGCTCCAAGGTTGCCATATGGTAAGATGGATCACTCCCTCTAGCTCCTCTCTCGAGTCTTGATAAAGCATTATTCGTTTCGATCCAATCAAAGTTATTGTTGGAACTTTACGATAAAAACCGTGAAGACTCATTTTCGCATATAAAATTTGAATGGATCGTATGAAACGGCAACGGTTAACGAAGAAATTTCCTAAACCTTATGAGATGATTGTACTCCCTTTAGATCGATGTCATATCAAGAACCCCTTTCAGAGAAATCGTAAGAACGCTTAAAGCCGAAAAATGGTCTGAGATGCTATGATGGTTTATATTTGTTCACGAGAGAAGATAAATGTTAAAGTTCGAAGATAAATACGAGGATTCGGCGGATAAATGGAAAGATCGAGAGAAAAAGGGAAGATTCCCAAAGTGTAAAACTCTACCAGTGGCAGAAAAGGAAGCGCCAAACCGCCCTGAAGAGGAGTATATAAGAGTAGGTGAGGTTGGAGACAAAGAGATAGAATTTTTTAGCATTCATAGCAAACTTAGAGCAATAGGTATTTATTTCCATTTCTGATATCAAGATACGACTCAATTAGGGATTTGCAGTCTTAGGTTACTAGAACTAGGAACTCGCCAATAGCTCTTGTGGCCAAGGCTCTTTCCTTCTTGTAAACACTTAAAATCGTAGATTCGAAATAAGATTTCCTTTGCTCTCCTTTTATTTTATCGATTCTTTAGTATTTCGTTTGTTCTCATCGTTTGATTGCATTGCGTCCGGTTTAAAGCAAATTATCCAAGATCTCCTGGGAAAATTAGGGTTTTCTGACTTCCTAAAGTTTACGGAAATCAACGGTGTAGATTTTGGTTCCCACAGTTTGGCGCTAGAAGGAGGAGAACTTACGGATTAATCTTTCTCGCAACCACTGAACGCCCATTCAAGCATGTCAGCTAATGATCTCAACAACCAACAGCCTCGCGATGACACAAGTCGTGACAACGTCGACAATACTCCTGCGACAAACATTTCCGCGGTTAATGCTGAGCCCAACACCGCGGCAGTCGAAGAGATGAAGAAACTGATCTCCGCCTATGAAAAAGGGCGGAAGAGCAGGTTAAGCTCATGGGATCTCTCGCTAAACAGTTCAAAACCCTAACTGCGAGAACCTGAGTTATCTTTCCTCGCGGGACCACTAGGCTCCAAGGAAGAAGACTCGATTTTGCGACTCCTTTGGACTGGTCCGGGAACGTGCATGAAAAATAGTCAGAACAAGATCCAGATGAAATCACTCCTGCGGCAGTACAGAAAAATCCGGGCGACCTTCAACCACTGGAAGAGGACAAAGAAGAAGGAAAAATCGAGCGCGTTAACGTGGATTCTAGCAGTCAGTCCGAGCCTTCGGACCAAGACGCTGACGTGCATCCACGAAGGAGAAGGAGCAACAGGGCTCAGGAAGACTTGCTCAACAAACACATGACAGAGGAGGAAGAAACATCTTCTGGGTATAATAGGAGAAGCTGGCTGAAGAACAGACTCGGAAAACTCGAAGTAAACACCGACAAACTCGGAAAACTACTAACGATGAATCCAAGATCCGCGATCTTTGTATTGATCTCATGAGAACAATTGCGGAAGTAAAAGCAGTGAAATCTCAGATTCACCATGCGACTAGCTCCGCGCCTGAGATCGACCAACTGCTTGAGGAAGCTCGTAAAACTCCCTTCACGCCCCGTATCGTAAACACCAGAGTATCGGATCCAGGAAAAATCAAGGTACCAATGTACAACGGTACGACTGATCCCAAAGCACACCTACATGCCTTTGAGATCACGAAGGGAAGGGCCAAGTTTAGGGAAAATGAAAGAGATGCCGGCCAATGCCGCCTCTTTGTCAAAAATATCGATGGAGCCGTGCTCGAATGGTACTCCCGCCTTAGGTGAACTCCATTAGAAGCTTCCACCAACTCGCTTTGGAATTTTTCAAGAAATACTTGATGTTTATCAACCGAGAAACTTCCAACGTGGACCTATGGAGATTGTCTCAAAGGGAAGACGAATCACTCCACGACTTTATCAACCAATTCAAACTCGTTATGGCGAGAGTCAGCGGGATCAGCAATAAGGTAGCCGTGGACGCACTTCGAAAGATGCTCTGGTACAAATCAAAGTACAAGAAGTGGATCACCCTTTAAAAACCGTGTACAATTCAGGACGCATTACACAAGGCCACATACTACATCATGATTGAGGAAGAGATCAAGGTGCTGTCGCAAAAGCACAAACCGATGAAAACTTCTTCGAGAGATCTGGCTTCAGATCAAAAGTCGAAAAAGAAGAAAACTGCCCATCGCGAGGGAGAAGAAACTGAGGGGGCGCATAACTATTCCATCAACTCCGTCTCAGAGCAGGGACGAACCTCGGGCAACACGTTGACCCAAAACTCCAATTACAATGAGAGCGTCTTCTGCGACTTCCATCAGACTCGCGACCACTCGACCGTTAACTGTAAAGTTCTCAGAGCAAGATTGGCAGCAAAACTAGTCGCGGGAGAACTCTCCGGGGTAACAAGTGTGAAGGACCTCATCCGCGACTCTGATTGTCTTCCAAACAATGACAAACCTCGCCAAACTGAAAAGCTCTTCGGGAGATAAATGCGGAAGGAGGCACGATGAGAAGGGTAACGATAACAACCGTTGCAAGATTAACATGATCATCGGAGGATCACAGTTTTGTGGTGACACGATCTCCTCGATCAAGGCTTATCTTCGAAAGGCAGAAGCAAGCAAGAACTGGCCAACCTGGTCTCCGTCCTCGGATAACCAAAATAACTCCATCACCTTCGAGGAGGAGGAAGCTGGCAAAATAGATCAACCTCACTACGACCCACTCATCATTGACCTCATAATCAAAGATCTTGAGGTCGCCAGAGTCCTCATCGATACTGGGATCACAGTCAACACCATCTTCCGCGATACGCTTAAGAGGATGAACGTCGAGCTGAAAGAGGTCGTACCAACACCAAAACTGTTGACCGGTTTCTCTGGCGTAACCAAAATAACTCTCAAATCGATCAAACTCCCGGTCATGGCAAAAGAAGTGAAAAAAATCGTTGACTTCGCAGTTGTTGACTACCCCGCCATCTACAATGTAATCATGAGCACTCCCTGGCTCAACGCCATGAAGGCAGTCCCTTCAACCTACCACCTAGGAATTAAGTTCCCAACTCAAAACAGAACTGCCGTGATCTAGGGTAGCCAGAAACAGTCACGACTCTGTCTCTTAGCTGAACACAAGCTAAGACAGATCATGACTACTTCGATGGTAAAACCCAAACGAGCAAAGAACACTCAGCCACCGACTGAAAACGTCTCTCAAAAAGACGATCCGAAATTGTCACCCCAAGCAACGGCTCTGAACGAAGAAAGCAAGAAAATGGCCAAGCCTAAGGCAACAACCCAATTGGAGGAGACAATCCCAGAAAAAGACGTTGACCCTGCCACAGTCACCGCGACTAAGGTAGTCGACGAAACTACGGCCGAGTAGAAACACTCGCCGCCAAAACACTAAACTACGAGATGGCTTGATCCTCAAAAGGGGTACGTAGGCAGCTTGTCCAAACAACAAGTTCAGCTATCAGCCTCTCTAAAAAGGGGGGGGGGAGTGAGTGCGTATACATACACTTGTATACTCCCACATTTTAAATATTCGCCTTGTATTCAATATTTTTTTTTAAAAAATCAATAATCAGAATACGCAAATTTTGCAAAGTCTCTTTTAACGTATGAACATCTAAAACTATTCTGAACTATCCAGTTAGGAACCAAAATTTTCGCTACAATCACTTACTCGTAAAACACCTTCGAGTACAAGGCGAATATTTAAAATGTGGGAGTATACGAGTATAAGTATACGTACCCACTCCCCTCCATTTTTAGAGAGGGGGGTAGCTGAACTTGTTGTTTAGACAAGCTGCCTACGTACCTCTTTCGAGGATCAAGCCGTAGTTCAGTGTTTTGGCGGCGAGTGTTTCTACTCGGCCGTAGTTGCATCGACCACCTTAGTCTCGGTGACTGTAGCAGGGTCAACATCTTTTTACGGAATTGTTTCCTCCAGTTGGATTGTCGCGTTGGGCTCAGACGTTTTCTTGCTTTCTTCGTTCAAAGCCGTTGCTTGGGGTGACGATTTCAGATCGTCTTTTTGAGAGATGTTTTCTGTCGGTGGCTGAGTAGTCTTTGCTGTTTTGGGTTTTACCATCAAAGTAGTTGTGATTTGGCTTAGATTGTGTTCAGCTAAAAGACAAAGTTGCGACTGTTTCTGGCTCCCCCAGATCACGGGCAGTTCCGTTTAGAGTTGGGAACTTAATGCCTATATGATATGTTGAAGGGACTGCCTTCATGGCGTTGAGCCAGGGAGTGGCCATGATTACATTGTAGATGGGGGGGGGGGGTAGTCAACGACACAGAAGTCGAAGATTTTGGTCACTTCTTTCGCCATGACTGGGAGTTTGATTGATCCGAGAGTCATTTCGGTTACACCAGAGAAACCGGTCAACGGTTTTGGTGTTGGTACGACTTCTTTCAATTCAACGTTCATCCTCCTGAGTGTATCACGGAAGATGACGTTGAATGTGCTCCCAGTATCGATAAGGACTCTGGCGACCTCGAGATCTTTGATTACGAGGTCAATGACGAGTGGGTCACAATGAGGTTGATCAATTTCGCCATTTTCCTCCTCCTCGAAGGTGGTGGAGTTATTTTGGTTATCCAAGGGCAGAGAACAGGCTGGCCAGCTCTCGCTTGCTTCTTCCTTTTGTTGATAGGCCTTGATCGACGAAACCGTGTCGCCACAAAACTGCGATCCTCCGATGATCATATTAATCTTGCGACGATTACTGTTGTTTCCCTTCTCATCATGCCTCCTTCCGCGTTTGTCTCCCGAAGAGTTTTTGGTTTGTGGAGATTTATCATATTTTGGAGGACGATCAGAGTCGCAGATAAGGTCCTTCACGCTTGTTACTCCATAGAGTTCTCCCGCGACTTGTTTTGCTGCCAATCTAGCTCCGAGAACTTTGCAGTTAACGGTCGAGTGGTAGCGAGTCTGATGGAAGTCGGAGAAGACGTTCTCATCGTAATTGAAGTTTCGGATCCACGTGTTTCCCGAGGTTTGTCCTTTCTCAGAGCCGGAGTTGATGGCATAGTTATGCGCTCCCTCGGTTTCAACTTCTGTTCTGAAGCCGGATCTCTCGAAGAATTTTTTATCAGTTTGTGCTTTTGCGACAGCACATTGGCATCTTCCTCGATCATGATATAGCCCGTGCCTTGTGACGCGTCCTGGATGGTTCGCGGTTTCTCAAGGGTGATCCACTTCCTGTACTTTGACTTGTACCAGAGCGTCTTTCGAAGCGCGTCCACTGCTATCTTATCGCTGATCCCGCTGATTCTCGCCATAACGAGTTTGAATCGGTTGATAAAGTCGCGGAGTGATTCGTCCTCCCTTTGAGACAAGCTCCATAGGTCCACGTCGGAAGTTTCTCGGTTGATAAACATCGAGTATTGTTTGAGAAACTCCAAAGCGAGTTGGCGGAAGCTTCCGATGGAGTTCACCTAAGGCGGGAGAACCATTCGAGAGCGGCTCCATCAAGATTCTCGACAAAGAGGTGGCATTGGCCAGCATCTCTTTCATTATCTTTGAACTTAGCCCTTCCCATCGTGATCTCAAAGGCCTGTAGGTGCGCTTTGGGATCAGTCGTACCGTTGTACGTTGGTACCTTTATCTTTTCTGGATCCGATACCCTGGTGTTTACGATACGAGGCATGAAGGGAGATTTTTGAGCTTCCTCGAGCAGTTGTTCCATCTCAGGTGTGGAGCTAGTCGCATGGTGAATCTGCAATTTCACCGCTTTTACTTTTGCAATTGTTCTCATCAGATCAATACAAAGATCGTGGATCTCGGACTCATCCTTAGCAGTTTTCCGAGTTTGTCGGTGTTTGCTGCGAGTTTTCTGAGTCTTCTGTTCGGCCAGCTTCTCCTGCTCTAACCAGAAGATGTTTTCTTCCTCTTTTGTCATGGGTTTATCAAGCAGGTCCTCTTGAGCCTTGTGGATCCTTCTCCTTCGTGGATGCACGTCCGCTTCTTGGCCCGAAGCTCGGACTGACTGCTGGAATCCATGTTAACACGCTCAATTTTCCCTTATTCTTTGTCTTCTTCCATAGGTGGAAGATTGTTCGGATTATTCCGTGCTGCTGCAGGAGTGATTTCTTACGGATCTTGTTTCGACTAATTTTTCTGCGCGTTCGTGGACCGGTCCAAAGGAGTCGCAAAATCGAGTCTTCTTCCTTGGAGCCTCGTGGTCCCGCGAGGAAACACAACTTGGGTTCTCGCTGTTAGGGTTTCGACATGTTTAGCGAGAGATCCCATGAGCTTACCCTGCTCTTACGCCCTTTTTCCATAGGCGGAGATCAGTTTATTCATCTCCTCGACTGCTGCGGTGTTGGGCTCAGCGTTAACCGCGGGAATGTTGGTCGCATGAGTGTTGTCAACGTTATCACGACTCGAGTCGTCTTGAAACTGTTGGTTGTTGATGTCGTTAGCAGACATTCTTGACTGAGCGTTCTGTGGTTGCGAGAAAGATTAATCCGTAAGGTCCCCTCCTTCTACCACCAAACTATGGGAACAGAAATCCACACCGTCGATTTCCTTAAACTTTAGGAAGTCAAGAAACCCTAACTTTCCCAAGAGATCCCGGATAATCTGCTTTAAACCAAACGCAACACAATTAAACGATGAGAACAAATAAAATAGTAAAGAATCAAATATAATAAAAGGAGAGTAAAAGAGATCTTATTCCGAATTTGCGTTTAAGCGTTTACAAGAAAGAAAGAGCCTTGGCCACAAGAGCTGTTCGCGAGATCCTAGTTCTAGTAACCTAAGACTGCAAATCCCTGACCGAGTAGTAGCTTGATATCAAAAACGGAAGTAAATGCCTATTGCCCTAAGTTTGCTATGAATGCTAAAATTTCTATATCTTTGTCTCCAGCCTCGCCTTCTCTTATATACTCGTCTTCAAGGCAGTTTTGCGCTTTTTTTTTCTGCCCCTGATCGAGTTTATCACTTCAGGAATATTCCTTTTTGTCTCGATCTTTATGGTTATCTTCGGAAACTTTTCATTTATCTTCTGATTTCTCGATATTTATCTTTGTGTGAATAAATATAGATTGTCATAACACCACTGAGCTTGGTTTCGTATGAAAATGTAAGCGGGCCTTTTAGTCGTATTTTAGGTTTCTCGGGCCGTTTTGCCAACTTTGAGCGTTTTTCCGTTTTCTCCAGAAGACCGTCTTTGAAACAATGTCGATTTTAAGAATGGGTTCAAACTTCTCGTATAGCTTAGACAACTTTGGAGTTAAGCCAACCATTGCTGTTTTACACGATTTGAACTTCATACAAAAAATGAGTCTTCGCGGTTTTTATTGTAAAATTCCAACGGTAACTCCGATCGAGACGAAACGAAAAGAATTTTATCAAGATTCTAGAGAGGAGCTAGAGGGAGTGATCCAGGTTGCCATATGGCGATATGGGGGCTATATTTGTCGAGCTAGAAGTTGTTTGTCGAGTCTTACTTGTTTCTACCGTAAAATCTCAACGGGAACTCCGATTGAGACGATACGAAAAACATTTCGATCGCGACTCGAAGAAGAATACAAAGAAGTGACACAGATCGCCATATTGTGACCCAGTCTTGGAGATCTAAGGTCGCCATATGGCGACCCGGTCTTTGAAGGGTTAGGTCGCCATATGGTGACTTGGACTGTGCGAGTCTAGGTCGCCATATGGCGACCCGTACTGTGCGGGTCTAGGTCGCTATATGGAGACCTAGACTGTGCGGGTCTATGTTGCCATATGGAGACCCGAACTGTGCGGGTCTAGGTCGCCATATGACAAGCCAGACTATGAAGGTCTAGGTCGTCATATGGCAACATGGACTGTGCGGGTTTAGGTCGCCATATGGCAACCCGGACTGGGAGATTCTAGGTTTCCATATGGCTACCCGGACTGCGTGTGTCTGGGTCTCCATATGGCGACCCAGGTTGTACGGTTCAGGTTGCCATATGGCGACCTGTGATCTGCATATACGAGTCACCATATGGCAACATGTGCTTTGCTTGTACAGGTCTCCATATGGTGACCTGCGTTCTGTGTGTGCGGGTCGCCATATGGATACCCATACTTTTAAAGTGTTGGTCGCCATATGGCGACCCGTGCTTGCAGGGTGCGGGTCGCTATATGGCGACTCGTGTTCGCCGTATGGTAACTTACTTCTTGTGGCTTGATCATTTTTGAAAATTTTCATGAGCCAAAGCTTTGGAAGAAGCATTTTCCGAGGACTTGAGCCGTTGATTTCGTCGTGACCGATTTTGACCCCAACACTTACAAAAAAAAAGAGTAGATACTTACAGGTGTACCATCGATCGATTATGAAGAATCTACATCGATCGACCATGGATCATGACCATCGGTCGACATCAACATCATGACATCGATCGACACTTTATTACAGAGTCCGGTATCGAGTTTCTCTCTTAACTATATACTTATGATTTAAATTTTTCTATCCAATCCGGGGTGGATTAACTAGGGACAATGTAATTTAAGTTTGGGGGAGGTTCGCTAACGCAATTTGATTTGTTTTGAATTTTATTTGCTATATATATATAAGTTTTTCAAAAAGTTTTATTGAGTCAAAAAGAGGATTATGATCAAGATTTATTATTGACTAACGACAATTTAGCACCATTCTTAGAAGGTTGTTTGCAGAGATTACTAGAGATACCAAAGTGGATCATCTTGCCACTATATCACACTTTCTTAGAAAGTTTGAAGGAACCGAAGCTGATTTCCAACACTAATCATGACACTATTATCTTGCTTTGGGGCTTGGTATAAACTGGATCGGATTCCTTCTGCAAGTCTGTAGGTACAAGTCATTGCACCTTTGATCCCCTTCTCTCTCTCTCTCTCTCTCTCTTCAGCATCTACTTACAAACTTAAAAGATTGACATGATTTCCAGAGATGTAGAGGGGTAGGTACATTACCAATGACCCCATTATTCTAATTCAGAGGAATGATCACACATTGTTGTAAGCGAGGGATAGATGAATTACCAATGATCCGACTATTCACCAACAAATTTTCCCCCAAAAGCAAAAGAAATAGAAAAAGAAAAAGAAAAAGAAAAATAAAAAAATAAAAGAAGAGGAGATCTAAAAAGATTCAGAGAAGAGAGAAAAGAGGGAAGAAAGGGATCATAGGAGACTTTGTGCCTAGTTGTTCAGATACTTGCAGAGGTAAGAATCTATGTGTCATTTGATCGATACTCCCAAGGTAAAGCATGCACTTTTATTTTATGCAAATAAATGAAATCAGTATAGGGGCGAGTCAAACTAGTATTTGCTAAGTTGTTGGTATAATGGATTTGGTTGCTATACTAGGATAGGGTACATAAATTTTCTCTATGATTGACTTGATAGGATGTGGTTGCAACAAAGTCGGGTGATAGTTATACTTAGATATTATGTGAGTCTCCACTTTTCGAAACCTCTTTCACAGACTTCGTTTGCTTGAGGTTATTTATTACCAGTTTTAGACCATGTTATAGGCTCTATTTAGAGTCTATTATGTGTGTACAGGCTATGTTTTAGAGTATTTACAAGTCCAGGAACGTTTTGGAGTTATATTAGATACTTGGAGATTTTGGAACATCTAGAGGAGAAGAATCCGTTGCTGGTCATCTAGGGAGTCGACAAAGCCATTGATCGATCGAATACACTTGGCTTCGACCGATGATTAAATCCCAAGGTCGATCGATGTAGCACAGTTGCCATCGATCGATGACAACAGATTTCAAAGCCCAAGTCAGAATAACGAAAATACCCTGGACGAGTTTTGACCTAAATTTAGGGTTTTATATTTATGTCTGGAGAAGACAGAACATACAACAACTTAAGACATGACAACATTTTTATTATTATTCTATTGTATTACGGTTAGGAGAGAAAGAACAGACTCATTCAGAGTCCTCCTGGAACTCTTTTAGTTTTTCATCTATTTTATATTTCATATCTATTTCATCTATGATTTTTATGACAAAGATCATGTTTGAGTAGTTATCAACTAGATTTAGGGTTGAATGATAACAATCATGGATTAGCCTAAAATTAGGATTGCTAGGTTAAGTTAACATCCATCAATTGAGTTGTGCTTAGTGCTTGTATTCTAGAGTAGCTAACTAGAATCTTGATGACATGACATGGACAACTATGAGAGTAGGTTCTGTGCCAGAATCGATTTTGTTGAACTAGGCTGTTAGGCGCATGCGAGAGCTGGTCTAATAAGTCTGGTGGACTTATCAAATCTCTCCCACACTTCCTTCTGATTTCACCGTCGACCGACACCAGGCCTTTTACTCGCATACGAGAGTTGAAGTTAAAAAGTCAGAATAGTTAACATTTGAGTTCTAGAAAATTTACATTTTCGTGCTTCATATCCCCTGTAATTCATTTAACTTGAAATCCTAGATCTAGCATATTTACATTCATATTTACATCTAGTTAATTAATAGCATATTTCCATATTTGCATTAGTAGCATATTTCCATATTTGCATTAGTAGCATATTTCCATATTTGCATTATTAGCATATTTCCATATTGCATATTACCTCTTGATAAGAAATATTTCCTTAAATTGATTGTTTACCACCAATATATATATTTACCTAGCTTAATCTTTAGAAATAAGAAATCTATTGTGTGCATTTGCTATTTGTGGATTCGATCCCCAAGTACTACACATAATCTATCTTGGCAAGAGTATTATTGTGTGTGTTAAGATTATGGTTAATTTGATAGTTAATTATTTAGGATATTTATACCCTGCTAGAACAATAAACAACACAGTATGTCAATTTCAAAGAGTAAAATAAAGAAAAAACAATGGGAGAGAATGAGAGAGACAAATTCTACCTTGGAGAAAAAGAGCAAGTGAGTAAAATCTCAATACTTACTCCACCTACTTATAGGCAAGAAATTTTACTATTCACTCTCAGACTTTTAGCCGATGATTCCGTCTAATTTGCACAACCAGCCTAATCGCCCGCCATAGCCTCACGCTAAAAATCTCACGGCCTAATGATGAATCCCTTATGATGAGATCCTTGTTGTCCCTGATTCTATGAAGGTAGATCTCCTGGTTTGAGAGAGAAATGGTATGAATCTGATGGGGATGGATGAAAAACTGAATTGGTGTCTTCAGATATGATCTATAGACTGATCAGATCTTGTATAGAATTGTCTAGATCAAGAGAATGAACTCTGAGTATGATCAAAGATAGTTTTTTTTGCAATCAGAGAATGAACTCTATGCAGATTCAATATTCAAATGATGAACAAGAGATTCACAGATTTTAGAGAGAGTTTTTTTTTTTATAAAAGAGTGAATAATTGTTTCTGAAACAAAATGAGAGTTTAAGTAAAAAAAGAAGAAAAATGAAAAGTCTAAAAGACAATAAAATTTTAAAAATGAAGAAAATAAAAGGGAAAATATCTTATGCAAGTCCAAAGACTGAATAATTGAAGAAATGACTTGGTTTGGCTTGATTTCCAATTTGATTTGCGTCTGGTTCAGAGTAAATCAAAGCAGCAATTGATTTCTTTAGCCTTCTGGTTTGTGATCTGGTAACTGAGTCCTTAGACAAAAGGAATGGATCTTTGTCTTCACTGATTTGGGCTGAGAAAGAGATGGCTGATCCATGAGAAATAGTGGGCTGAATTTCATCACCATCATCTAAGCCCATCATGTCTTGATCCACCTTCTGGTTCAGCTCATCTAACTCCTCTTCAGTGTCACTCCCATTAAGCTCCATTTCAGCTACTGGTTCAGTCATGGTTGCATCACCTAACGAGCTGGGAGGCTAATTGTTGGGGTCAAAATCGGTCACGACGAAATCAACGGCTCAAGTCTCCGGAAAATTCTTCTTCCGAGGTTTCGACTCATGAAAGTTTTCAAAAAGCGATCAAGCCACAAGGAACAAGTCACCATACGGAGACTCGCACCCTGCAAGCATGGGTCGCCACATGGGAAACTGCACTCGAGAAGCATGGGTTGCCATATGGCGACCCGCGCCCTGCAAACATGAGTCGCCAAATGGCGACCCGCACTCAAGAAGCACGGGTCGCCATATGACGACTTGCACTTAGAAAGCCACTACAAGAAAACCTGCGTTTACTGACAACAAGTTGCGACTGAAAGTGCAGTCGCAACATGTTACAACTACGTACCGACTATTAAGTGACTGATTTGTGACTACGGTAAATTCAGTTGCATATCAGTCGCGAAATAGAGACCACAACAATTAGCCGTTGCAGATCAGTCGTACATTTTGGGACTGTTTCGTGACTAATATTCTTAGTCTACATACAGTCACAAAGTAGTCGTATGTTTTGGGACTGTTTCACGACTATTTTTCTTTGTATGAAGTTCGTTACAAATTAGTGGCCAAAAACCGGTCCAAAACACGTGGTTTACATTTTTGGTAGGTGTAACTATATTTAGTAACACAGTCGCAGATGAGTAGTAGATTGAGTGACTGTTTAGCGACTACAATACTCTGTCAGTCACAAATTAGTCACCAAAAACCGGTGTAACACACATGTATAACATTTTCGGTAAGTGTACCTATATTTAGTTAGGCAGTCTCTATTCGGTCGGTAATCAGTCGGAAAAGTTTCTATATATATACTCCATTCACCCATTTTCTTCTCCTTGCTCATGGAAAAGAACACATAAAAACAAAAAAATAAAAAAAAGTTTTATTTTGCATTAAAAATAAAACAAAAGTTATATTTTACTCAAAAAAGAAAAAAAAAATGAAAATTTTATATTGTATAATGTCTCGGGAAAATTCTCGAAAGAGTTCATAGCGGGGGTGGAACAATTTATGCCTTTGCAAACAGTCAGCCTTTAACACAGAGCAATACGTTTTTCTGTCCATGTAATGTTTGCCACAACAATAAATTTCTCATGAGATAAAAAAATTTGGAGACATTTATATAATAGAGGATTTACGCCATAATATTATATTTGGTATAAGCATGGAGAAGAAATTGATATGGCATTAGGAACGAGTTATGTTGACCCGACGCATTTAAGTGGTAGTGAAGAAATTGTAAATGAAGATAATTATATGGATATGGTGAATGATGCATTTCGAGATGATGTGAGTTTTGATAACTATCAACAAGATGATAGTTATCAGAATGTAGTAGACCCGCAACGCAAACATCCAAAGAAGTTCTACGATTTGTTTGAAAGAGCACAAAATGTTTTGTATGATGGTTGTCGTGAAGGGCAGTCGCAGTTATCCTTAGTTGCTCGAGTCTTGCAAAACAAGGCAGATTATAATCTGAGTGAAAAGTGTGTGGATTCGGTATGTCAAATGTTGACAGATTTTTTACCAGAAGGAAACACAACAACCGAATCACACTACGAGACCGAAAACTGATGCGCAATTTAGGGCTCCCATATTATACAATTGATGTTTGTATTAACAATTGTATGATCTTATGGAGAGAAGATGAAAGGTGGGAAAAGTGCCAATTTAGTGGTGCAAAAAGATGGAAGCCTAGAGACAAAAGATGTAGAGCCAAAGTACCATATAGTCGTATGTGGTATTTACCTATAGCTGACAGGCTGAAGAGAATGTATCAAAGCAAGAAGACTGCAGCGGCAATGAGATGACATGCTGAGCACCAAGAAAAGGAGGGAGAAATGTGTCATCCATATGATGTGGCGGAATGGAAACATTTTCAAGATATACATCCCTGGTTTGCCAAAGAACCTCGTAATCTCTATCTTGGATTATGTACAGATGGATTCAATCCATTTGGGATGTCTCATAATCATTCGTTGTGGCATGTGATCTTGACTCCATATAATCTATCCCCTGGTATGTGTATGAATACAAAGTACTTATTTCTTACAATCTTGAATTCTGGGCCAAATCATCCGCGAGCAAGTCTTGATATCTTCCTCAAACCTCTAATCGCGGAGCTAAAAGAATTGTGGTGAACTGGCGTTGAAGCATATGATGTGTCCTTGAATCAAAATTTCAATCTAAAAGCCGTGTTACTGTGGACGATAAGTGACTTTCCAGCGTATGGCATGCTATCAGAATGGACAACCCATGGCAAATTGGCTTGTCCAATTTGCATGGAAAATACAAAAGCTTTTTATCTGCCTAATGGAAGGAAGACGTGTTGGTTTGATTGTCACCGAAGATTTTTTCCTCATGATCATCCACTAAGGAAGAATAGAAAGGACTTCTTGCAGGGGAAAAACGCAGTAAATAAATTTCCACCTGATTCTTTGACTGGTGAACAAGTTTATTATGAGCGGTTATCGGGTGTCAATCCACCAAAAATGTCTATTTGCGGAGGAAACGGTCACAAAAAGAAGAAGGTTGGTTATGGGAAGTACCATAATTGTCATAAGAAAAGCATATTTTGGGAGTTACCATACTAGAGGAACCTAATTCTCCGACATAATCTTGATGTGATGCATATAGAGAAGAATATTTTTGACAACATCATGAATACTCTTATGAATGTGAAGGTTAAATCAAAAAACATAATCAAGTCAAGATTGGATATGGCAATATTCTGTGATCGTCTACATTTACATGTTTATGATGCTGGTCGAGCTCCCTTTCCTCCCTACACATTGTTCTCTCTCTGAAACTCCCTTCTCACTCTCAGTCGCGTTTCAATCCAGCTCTCTCTCTCTCAAACCCTCTCGTAACCCTCTCGTAAACCTCTCTATTTTCTCTCTCTCAAACACTCTCGATGGCGACGAAGCGAAAGCAAACTGGGAAGTCAGCGGCGAAGACACCATCACCGCTTCCCTCACAGTACAAGTTTGTTCCGAGGTATACAGTACCTCCGCCACCACCCAACCACCGATCTAGACCGTCTGTGAGTGACTACCCGCCTCCGACTCAGCTGTTCCATGCGTCGATGGCCCATCTTCCAGCTGCTTCAGAGCCGGTACCTCAAGCTCCACCACCACCTCGACCTGAACAACCTCCACCGGGCCAATCTCCTGTGAGTTCACAAGCTCAAAACTCCGACAACACAGAAGGTCCAGAAGCCGAGTTCAGACAGGAACCACTTATAATGGAACCAAATCTCTCTGAAGACCAGATGATGGTTCTAAATGCCTTTCTTGCCCAGCCAGTCCGAGAGCGCTACACTCTGACACTTTCTCCCACCTTCGAGCCTGGAACCACATGGTGAGCTTCTGTTCTGTTAACTTTAGTTAAACGCCTTGTTTTGTGTTTTGTATTCTGAAAATGAGGAGTTTTGTGTTTTGAGTGAAAATGATTTTTATCTCTATAGCTTGGTTAAAGTTGATAGATTAAAATCTTATGTATGTTTGTTTGAAGAAAGTTAAGTGAATGTTTGAAAATGAAGAGTTTTGTGTTCTGTTATAGCTTGGTCTTTTGTTTAAGGTCTCGGGTTAAAGATGAAAATTTTGTCTATGTTTGTTTGGTCTATGTTTGTTTAAGTTCTCTGGTTTAAGATGAAAGTTTGGTCTTTTGTCTATGCTTATTTGAATGTCTATGTTCGTTTGTTTAGCTTGTTATTTAGCTTTTTAATATTCTCGGGTTAAGCTTAAGGTGTTTTCTCTATATGTTTGTCAATGTTTCTGTGTTTCTGACTTGTCTCGGGTTTAGCTTGTTATTTGTTTAAGGTTCTCGGGTTTAGCTTGTTAATTGATTAAGCTTCTGTTTTCGAGATTTTTAGCTGTCGTAACAACATTTTGAGATATAAACGTGATCACAATGTTTCTGTGTTTCTAACTTGTCTCGCCTTTAACTTGTTATTTGTTTGTCAATGGTTATGTGTTTCTAACTTGTCTCGGGTTTAGCTTGTTTGTTGTTAAGGTTCTCGGATTTAGCTTGTTACTTGTTTAAGGTTCTGTTTTTTTGAGTTTTATTTTAAAATGAAACCACTCTAGTCTGTATATAATTTATGTTTTTTCTCTGTTTCAAGGTTTGGTCGTGACAAGGGAAAAATTACCCGGAAGATCACAAAGATCTTTACGAATAAGTTCGATGATCCTTTCTACAGCTGGAGTGTTGTTCCTCAGGACAGAAAGGAAAGGTTCTTTGTTGAATTTGCAGTTAAGTTTTCTCTTCTAAACTTCCAAAATAAATCTTCTTTAATTTCATTACTAACATCAGATCACTCTTCTCTTTTGTAGAAAACTCACACTTGGCATTCATCTCTAACCGGTGTGGTTCAGGCAAAATTCGAGGAGGTATGCCAGCGGCGTATGAAAGGCATGGTCAGCACGTGTAGGACGTCTCGGAAGTAACCCACATGGATTACCAATACACAATGGCGGAAAATGACAGCTTTTTGGACACTGATGAAGCAAAGCTAAGAGTAAGACGACTTCAACGGCTAGATTGTCTGACCGTAGAGGACTTGGTCCTCACAAGCACAATTCCGGGCAGAAATCTTACCTACAAATTGAACAAGAAATGTCAAGTTCTTTTTTTTATGTCCAAGTAAAAATTTCTTATGTTTCATTAACCTCTATTTTGTTTACCATTTCAGGTCGAGGAATTGGGAAGACCTATGACTGTTGGTGAAGTTTTCATCAAGACTCATACAAAAAAGGACGTCTCCTTTGTCGACAAGAAAGCTAAGCAAGTTGCAGAGGCTTATCAAAAGAACAAGCAGGCTAGGTTGACTGAATTTGAGACTGAAAACTCAGAGGCTTCAAATGGTATTTCTCGTCCTACACAGCTCTCTATTGACAACGATAATGAGCTCTTCCTTCGGGCCAGTTGTTTCCTTTTCTCTGGTTTTGTTGTCTTTACTAATTTAATAATGTTTTCTATCAATTGTTTACTTTGTTTTAATGAAAACTAGTCAGTTGCATGATATTGTTTTTAATCTCTGGTTTGTTTTATGACTGATGATATTGTTTCCTACCAATTACTTATTTTGTTGTTTGATTAATAATGATATATCTCTGTAAATTTGACTGATGATATTGTTTTTGTAGTCGAATTTCACAAGTCAAAGAGGTAGACCCTATGGAATAGGCAGCCTGGAGAGTACACTTGTAAATGGAAAAAGGAAGTATACTGAATGCTCATCTTCATCATTGTTTGACCTCCAAGAACAGCTGGCCAAAGCTCACCAGAAGATTGAAAAGCATGCAGCTCACAATGCCAAGCAAGAAAAGAAGATCAAGGCGCAAGCAAAGAAGATCAAAGCGCAAACTATTGTGGATAAGTATCTTAAAGCAACTGATCATAGATTTATGGTCTTTGTAGCTGCAAATCAAGATGATGAAGATGGTGAGACTAGCGAAGATGATGAGACTAGTGAAGATGATGAGTAGGTAGTTTCTAGTTTCTGTTTTTTGTTTGAGAACTTATGATAAGGTTCCTCCTCTTGTAGGAGTTTATGTTTATGATGAACCTTTATTGTATAACTTATAACATATTTTCTAAATATTTAGTTTCTGATTTTCAGTTTAGGTTCTTAAATATGATTCATAGATGCTTTCAAACAAAAAAAACAAAAAAAAATAGCAGACATCAATCAAGAACAATCAAACCAAATCGACAATACAATGTTGTTATTCAGTCGCCATATTAGTCACTAAACAGTCGTACTTCAGTATAAAACAGTCTTTACTTGGTGGTAATCAAACAATATTTGAGTCGTAAAAACAGTCACAAAACAGTCACAAAACAGTCACTGACACAGTCACTAAACAGTCGTGAAATTAACGACTGACTAGGAACTGACCTTTTACGACTGAATAAAGACTGATCTTTTATGACTGAATAGGAGCTGATATATTATGATTGAATAGGGACTTACCGTTTACGACTGATTAGGGACTAGTATTTTACGACTGAATAGAGACTGATATATTACGATTGAATAGGAACTGACCTTTTACGACTGAATAGGGACTGATATTTTACGAATTTTAGCATACAAATTATATTGTCACTATTTAGTAGTTCAGTAGACTCGGATTAGTCAGAATATAATACCTCTGATTTGCGACCAAATTCGATTCATTTGGTCTATCCAAAGTCAGTCGTAAATCAGTCGTGAAATGGCGATTGATTTACGACCAATGATTTTTGCGACACGGTGTTTTGCAACCAATGGGATCAGTCGCAATTCAGTCGTTTTTACTAGAAAAGGAACTGATTAAGGACTGTTTTTGAAGTCGGAAAATGTCTATTTTCTTGTAGTGAGTGTGTGTCAACATATGGCGACCCGCATCCTGCAACCACGGGTCGCCATATGGCGACCTGCACTCGGGAAGCAAGGGTCGCCATATGGTGACCCGCACCCTGCAAGCACGGGTCCCCAAATGGCAACACGTTATTCGTTTCGTTCCAATCAGAGTTACCATTGGAACTTTACGATAACAACCGCAAATACTCATTTTCTCGTATAAATTCGAATGGATTGTATGAAATGGTAACGGTTAGCGACGAAATTTCCTAAAACATACAAGATGTTTGAACTCCCTTTAGATTGACGTTGTATCGAGAACCCCTTTCGTAGAAATCGTAAAAACGCTTAAAGACGAAAAAACGGTTAAAATCCCGCTTACGATTTCATACGAAACCAAGCCCAAAGATGCTATGACGGTTTATGTTTGTTCACGAGAGAAGATAAATGTTTAAGTTCCAAGATAAATACGAGGATTTGGCGGATAAATGGAAAGATCGAGAGAAAAAGGAAAGATTCCCTAAATGAAAAACTTGACCCATGACAGAAAAGGAAGCGCCAAACCACCTTGAAAAGGAGTATATAAGAGAAGGCGAGGCTGGAGACAAAGAAATAATTTTTTTTAGCATTCATAGCAAACTTAGAGCAATAGGCATTTATTTCTGTTTTTGATATCAAGCTATGATTCAATTAGGGATTTGCAGTCTTGGGTTACAAGAATTAAGAACTCGCCAACAGCTCTTTTGGCCAAGGCTCTTTCCTTCTTGTAAACACTTAAACGTAGATTCATAATAAGATTTTTTTCGCTCTCTTTTTATTTTATCAATTCTTTAGTATTCTGGGAGATCGACGGTGTGGATTTCGGTTCCCACAAGGAGCATGAACTGCGGAATAGAGAAGGAGGAATTGAGTTGGGGAGGAGCTGCGGATTAATTTAGTTTTGAAGCTTTTTATTTTTTTAAACACCCGACCAGTTCTCCCTCCATAACCAAATCACAACCTTTTATCCCTCCTTAAGACCCGAACAAGGTTCAATTTTTTTATTTTTTAAAAATAATCTGAGGGAATTTTCTTCATATCATATTTCATTAATAGATCAGGGGTATAGATGATTATAGAGACCCATAAAGGATTGCTCCATGAGATGGGGGCAGGGAAGATGATGTTCTGATTTTTGTAACTAGGTACTATCCGCAGGAGTTTTATATAAAAAAAAATTGGTCATTTAATATATCTTTATTTTTTATATATATTTAGTTTTGTTGAGTTAATATCATGTTTAATTTGCTAATGTTGGTTTGACAATTCTAGACAATGTATCAATATTTGACTTTGAAATTTTCAGAAAACTAATATAAAATATACACACATTTATAGGTATCACAGGAATTCGTTCAGATCTTTATCACCGGATAAAAGAACATTATAGTTTTTCAGTTAATGTTCCAATATTATGATCTGATCATAGAAAAGAAAATACAATTGTTCTTCTGAACCGAATTGCTAAGGTTATAAGAAATAAATAAATTTTAAAAGCGTTGGATTCTAATTTTCTCTCTACTCTCTCTTTTCTCTCTAAATGCACGTGAAAAAGAGCGATCTCCTCCCCACCGGCGCTTGGCCTTCGGGTTCCGGCGTTGGTTGGCTTTCCTCTTCCCTCAACCTGTTTTTATCTTTGCTTCTCTCCCTAAATCTATCTCTCTGTAGGGTGGTACAAAAAATATCCGAACCCGAAGTGTTATTAACCGAACCCGAACGAGTAACCCGAAAATCGAAAAACCTGACCCGTTATCCGATCCGAAATATAAAAATACCCGAACAGATCTTGTAGGGTGGTACAAAAAATATCCGAACCCGAAGTGTTATTAACCGAACCCAAACAGGTAACCCGAAAAATCCGAAACTAATAGTCAATACAAATATTTTGAAATATATATAAGTATTTCAAATTTCAATTATTAAATTCAGTATTTGTGGTAATATGATATATAATAATAAATAGTAAAACTTTAATAAATGTTTTAAGTACACAATTATGTATAAATAAGTACTTTATAATTTGTTCATTCAAATAACTAGTTTACTCTCTATAAGGCAATATATATTGTTTTATAAATGATGTTTGTTTTCATGTTTGATTTAACATTGTTTTTTATTTATAATTTTATGTGTGATAGATTAATTTTTATTTAATTTAGAACTTTTTTATGGTTTCCTTCAAAATTTTTGTTTTTTACTTCGGTTATATCCGAACCGAACTGATATAACCCGAATCCGTATGATATATGGTTACTTTATGGGTTTTAGGATGCAATACAATTTTGAACCGAACCCGAAGTGTTATTATCCGAACCCAACCCGTACTAATAAAATTTTAGTATGGACCTAGGAGCATAAACCCGAAAATCCAAAAACCCAAAAAATTTGACCCAAACTCCAACGGGTACCTGAACGCTCAGGCCTACGTACAGGTGTTACATGACTGTCGTCAGCTCGTGTCGCGAGATGTTTGATTAAGTCCTATAACGAGCGAAACCCTCGCCTTAGCTCAGACATGCTTTCTATTACAAAAAATAAATAAATAAATATCTTCTTTTTTATATAAAATTTATTTTATTGAAGACCCTAGCCGTCTGAGGCGATTTTTCTCTCCACAACTTTCCTTTTTCGTCATCTGCAAGGTTCTCTTCTCCAGGCCGCCTCCGGTCATGAATCCTGCTGCTCCGACCTCAGAGTCTTCTCAGGACACCCCCCGCCCCTCTTCTCCTGGCAGTCGTTTGGTCAGGGAAATTCAAGCACACCAGTGGTCTTGAATGTTGAAATAGATGGCAACATTGCTAAGGTTTCTATCTTTGATGAAGTTCTAAATCAGTCTCAAACCCGTTGGACAAACTATGTGGTAGGACACTTTGTTGGAGAGGATGCTCCAAATATCGAAAAAGTTCCCGCCACAGTTAACAAAATTTGGTCAACTCCATCATGAGAAGCAGGGTCCATCGTCGGCATTTTTTGCACATCGGATATATTCCAATGATTGTTCAGAAATGGTGCCCTAAAACTAATAATCTCAAGCCAGACCTTATGTCCATGCCAAATTGGGTGGACTTCAAACACGTTCCTGATCATCTATTTTCTGAGATTGGCCTCAAATTCTTGGGAAACATTATCGGGTCTTTCCAAAACTACATCCGAATACACAGAGATGTATTTGTCTAGATGTTGCTAGAGTATTGGTGGTTGTCAATCTTGAAGAGCCACTGCCTACGATAATTTCACTCAATATGGAAGATGAAACTTTGATCCAAGTTAACTACCCATAGTTACCACCTAGGTGTAATACATGCAATTCGTGGGGTCACAAAGAGTCTGAATGCACTCAAATGAAAATGGGATCAGTGGTGATTCAGTCACCGAGAAAAGGTACATCGAGTTTAGGTTCAAAAGAGGTTTTAAAGCCAGTTGAGAAGGAAACGATAGAAGCAGAACCTACTGCGCTGGTTGGGTTCAAACAGACTGAGAATGATGTGATAGTGGAAGATACCGATGATGAAAGCTTAGCTCAGGCCAAAGGGGAGCGATACTGAAGTCAATGGGAAAGATTGGACGCTTGTGACAGGGAAAGCTTCTCCACGTATCTCACCTGGAAAGAAATCATGTAAGTTCAAGAAGATAAGTCATGTGGAGGCTGGGAGTTGTAGAGGATGGATTTCGTCATCCCACAAGGCCTGAAGAATAAACGGTCTGGTCCATTAAAGACATGGCAGCAGCTTGGCTAAACGGCTCCGACCGTCGGTGTCTCGACGCGGCTCGAGAATACTTTTGGTCGACCATCCATCGACCAAACGCATTCGGCTCAATGGCTAGTATCATCAATGACAATCTTTCGACCCAACGAGTTGAAAGCCCACCAAGACGATGCAAATTAGGTCACAGAGAGGTGTCGAAACAACTATATAAGGAGAAGGAGATGCAACGTAAAGGGGAATCCGAAAATAGACATACACACTAAGGCGGCTAGATTAGGGTTTTATGTTTACTCCCTTTCTCGCCGTGTAATAGTTTTCCAGGAAAGCTCTCCGAGCTCCGGTTTCCTGTTTTATCTCGCGTCTTTCTCCTTTGTAACCGACCGAACGCTTTTTCGACCATTAATAAGACGTCTTTGCTAAACCCACGTTTCATTTCTTATTACCGTTTTTGGATCAAATAGCTGGCGTCCACCGTGGGGCCTTTGGCAAAGTAACGCCGACAAGAAGGCGACGAGCCACGACGGTTTCTCCTCAGGGGAAGAGCAAGACACCCATGAACCGACTCCCACTCCGGTTACGGCAACTCCAGCGCCGCTACCCCCTGCCTCCATCGACACCATCATGGCGCGCCTCGCGCAACAAGACGCAACTCAGAAGGCGCCGACCGAACAAATTGCGGCCTTGGCCAAAAATCCTTGGTCCCCTCGCCGCGGATGTCAAAGCTACGACGGCTCAGTATCGACGGCTCAGTATCGACAAAAAATTTTCAACACTTACCAAGCAACTGCTGCCGCTTCAACACCACCAGACGCCAACAATGGTGATACGACGCAAACCCTCGGCGGCCTCGACGCGCACACCATAAACGAACTCGACGAGCTGAAGCAATCTGTCCTTGACATCAACTCCAGAATCCATCATGTGACGACTTCGGCGCCGCAAATAGAGCGTGTCCTCGCTGAATCCCTCTGGACGCCGTTCACACAGAAGATAGCGGGATTCCGGCTTCACAAGATAGAAAAGCTCTGTCTTCCAACTTTTGACGGCATCTCCGACATGTCCCTCCATGTCACGTCGTTTAACATTGCGATGCGGCGTGTGAATTTTTCCGACGAAGAAAAGGACGCCGGTTTTTTCCAGCTCTTCGTTGAGACTTGAAGGACCGGCCCTCAGCTGGTTCACCGGCCTCCAAGAAAACTCCGTCGACTTTTTCCATGACCTCTCCACTGCTTTACTCAAAAACTACATTATGTTCTCTCGACAGGAAGCCACTGCCTCAGACCTCTGGAACCTCACTCACGCCAACAGCCAAAGCCTCAGCGAGTTCATGGAAAATTTTAAAAGTGTCGTCTTAAAGGTCGACGTTCCCGACCACATAGCAGTAGAATCCTTGATGAACACCCTACACATAAAGTCGCAGTTTCGCGCCGATCTCAACCGGAACCCAACGAGGTCTGTATTGGACGCTATCTCCCGTTCCCATAACTTTATCCGCATGGAAGAGGATACCAGGGCAAAGGCTGCCAAAGCAGACGTCCACCCGAGCGAATGATATGCGTCTGGAGCCTCAACAGCACTCCTCTGGTGCAAAATCTACTCAAACGAAAGGATACATAAGCACCGTCGATGAAGAAGAGCCCCAAGGTTCCATCATCGTCGTGCGAGAGAAAGGATGGAATCACTGAGATCGAGACTCCGCCTAGAAACCATCAAGTTCCTCCGAGCCGACAAGTTCAAACCCTACTGAACCCGATAAGTGGTGCTCGTATCACAGAGTCAAATCACACGACACGAAGGAGTGTAAAGTCCTCTTTGGACATTTCCTCGAATCGATCGACAACGGTAAATTTGAGGTAGAGCCCCCCACGTAAAAGCCATAAAACGCTAAAAGTTGGGAGTAAAAACAAGAAGAAGAAAGCTCAAAAGTCTCAAACCAAACCTCCCCAAAACGAAGGACGGGCAAGTCCCAGAAGAGCTCCCGTGAACAACTTGGCTCTTGAGACCGACTCCACCGATGAGGAACAGCCAAGGAATCGGAAATGGGTGGAAGTAATACTCGCCCATCCCAGCGATTCATCAGACGACAAAGTTCCGCTCGCAATCCCAGATCTGCGCTCCTTATTAAAGTGAAAGACCGCAATGCGACGGAGCAGGGCAATCCGTCGACCTGTGCGGACCTTCGCACAACTATCAACAAATCTAAAGCGCGAAAAATCAAGGGAACGAGCCTCAAGTGTCATATAATTGACCTCCGTGATCAACTCAACTCAAAATCCGACGATTTGCGTATCAAACTCAATCGCTCCAAAAATTCCTACTCGCGACGTCACCTCGAAGCAACGAAGCAATATCCTCCAACGGACCCAGAAGTTACAAACATCACTGACGACCTTCGAGCACGATTGGAATCCATAAGAGCCGCACGTACCCCGCGTCTCAACATTATCATGGGCGGTTCACCTCCTTTCGGGGACTCGGTTCGAGCAGTCAAAAATTACCGGCAACAAGCAACTACTTCACAAAAGTGGCCTTCGCAGGTTGAGAATGATCACTTTCTCGGCCATCGATACCCATGGCCTCCACACGCCACATAACGACCCGCTCCTCATTGATATTGGAATTGGCGAGTGCTAGGTCACAAAAGTTCTCGTTGATACTGGCAGTTCGGTCAATCTCATCTTTTGAGATACACTCGACAAGATGGGGATTGACTTGCGGGACATGAAATCCTCCTCGCGCACCTTAACTGGCTTCAACAGAGCCTCAGAACAAATGATTGGCACAATACGTCTCCCGATCTATGCAAGTGATGTAACTAGAACCATCAAATTCTCCGTCATCCGTGCCAAAGCACCCTACAATGCAATCCTCAGTACTCCATGGTTGCATTCCATGAAAGTCGTCCCATCGACTTATCACTAATGCGTCAAATTCCCCGGAAGGGACTGCATGACCCACATAATCAACGGAGACCAAAAATCCATGAGAGAACTACTAATCGCCATAGTCAAATTACAGCAACCACCTTTTCTCATCAACTCGGTCGCCAAGCTAACCCGTAAAATCCACCCTCAGGGGGAAGAAATCTTGGATGTACCCCTTGATGAATCCAACCCATCAAAAGTCGTATGCGCTGGAGCCTTTCTCTCCGATGAAATGTACTCAAAGATTGTCTCTTTCCTTAAGACGATCACCTCGACCTTCGTTTGGACAACCTCCGAGATGAAGGGAAACGATTCCGCGGTGACTTCTCATGAGTTGAAGGTCGATCCAACGTTCAAACCTATTCGAACGATCTAAGGCTGTAAACGATGAGGTCGACAGGCCGCTCGATGCAGGCTTCATCACCGAGGTACGATATCCCGAATGGCTAGCCAACCTTGTCGTAGTGAAGAAAAAGAACGGGAAGTGGCGCATCTGCATCGACTTTACAGACCTGAACAAAGCATGCCCAAAAGTAAGCTACCCGCTCCCCCACATCGATTGTCTGGTAGAATCTACAGCTGGCAACGAGGTCCTGACCTTTATGGACGCCTTCTCGGGGTACAACCAAATTAAGATGCATCCCGAGGACCGCGAGAAGACGACCTTCATAAGGATAGAGGGACTTACTATTATAATGTAATGACTTTCGGCCTCAAGAATGCGGGAGCAACTTATCAGCGCCTCGTCAACCGGATGTTCGCTAATAAACTCGGCGACACTATGGAAGTTTATATAGACGATATGCTGGTAAAATCGTTCCACGCCAAAATCATCTCGATCACCTCCGGGACTGCTTCAAGACGCTCAACGAATATCAGATGAAGCTCAACCCGGCGAAATGCACCTTCGGCGTTACCACGGGAGAATTCCTGGGATACATCGTCATTGAGCGAGGTATTGAAGCCAACTCCAGCAGATCACGGCCATACTTGACCTTCTGGTCCAAAGAACAGTTGCGAAGTCCAGTGACTGACCGGACGTATTGCGGCCCTCAACAGGTTTATCTTCCGGTCTACCGATAAGTGCCTTCCTTTCTACGAGCTCCTAAGAGGGAATAAGATGTTTGTTTGGGACGAGAAATGCAAAGAAGCATTCAATCAACTAAAGCATTATCTCACTACTCCGGTCCTATCAAAACCCGAGGCTGGCGACACACTATCCCTGTATATAGCCGTCATATCTTCAGCGGTCAGCAGCGTCCTCATCCGAGAACACTGAGGCGAGCAAAAGCCTATCTGTTACATCAGCAAGCGAATGACTGAACCGGAGATGCGGTACACAATCTTTGAAAAATGGCTCTCGCTGTTGTGACCTCGCGAGAAAACTTTAACCCTACTTCCAATCGCACACAATTGAGATACTCTCTAACCAGCCCCTCCGAACTGTAATGCAGAATACCAACCAATCAGGACGACTAACCAAGTGGTCCATGGAACTCAGTGAGCACGATATCGTATACAAGAACCGAACAACAGTCAAGTCGCAGGTCCTCGCCGATTTTCTGATTGAGTTAACACCAGAACTTGAGCAAGACCTGGTCCTACCTAGCAAAAACTGGATACTGCACGTCGACGGTTTGTCTACGGACAAAGGTTTGGGGGCAGGCGTACAACTACAATCACCTATGGGCAAACTCAACAGGCAATCATTCAGCTTTGGCTTCGCTGCGTCAAATAATGAAGCCGAGTATGAGTCTCTCATCGCCAGACTCCGCTTCGCCAAAGCAGTCAAGGCCAAGCGAGTCAGCACCTACTGCGATTCTCAACTCATCGTCAGCCAGTACCTCGGTGACTATGATGTAAGGAACGAGCGGATGGAAGCATATCTCAAGCTCGTCCAAGAACTCACGCAAGACTTCATATTCTTCGAACTCGCAAAGATTCCCCGCGGGGAAAATATAAGCGCAAATGCCCTCACCGCCCTCGGAAGTAATCTGCATAATCAAGTGAAGCGAACGATCCCAATACACAAGATCTAGAAACCGAGTATCAACAACATGACCGAGCAAATGGCCATCACCGCATCCGTCACCGACGAAATGCAAATCGACGAACCAGATTCTCATGTGACAGAAATCCAATATCAAGATTAGCGAAAGGAGTTCATCGACTACCTTGCCGACAACAAACTCCCCCCCCCCCCCCCCCCCCCCCCCCCCCCCCCCCCCCCCCCGAGAAATGGGCCGCACGACGACTCAAACGATGCAACGCGCATTATGTCGTTATGGAAGGAGAACTCCACCGATAGACCGCAAAGAAAGTACTCTTAAAATGCATCTCCGGTGACAAGACAAGACTCGTCATGACTGAAACGAACACAGGCGCAGAAGGCAATCACTCAGGTGGGCGAGCCCTCGCATTAAAAATCAAGAATCACAGCTTTTACTGGCCAACAATGAATGACGATTGCGAAACTTACGTTCCGAAATGCGACAAGTGCCAGCGACATGCGTTCTCAATCCACAGCCCGACAGAATTGCTTCACACCCTAACTGCACCATACCCATTCATGCGGTGGGGCATGGACATAATAGGTCCAATGCCAAATTCTGGGCAGAAAAAGTTCATTTTGCTCATGACAGATTACTTCACAAAATGGGTGGAAGCTGAGGCATATGCAACAATCACCGACAAGGAGGTTCAAAAGTTCGTTTGGAAGAATGTAATCTGCACGCACAGACTTCCATACGAAATAATAACCGACAACGGATACCAGTTCATCTCGCACAATTTCAGAGAGTTCTACGACAGATGGCGCATTCGCCTCAACATGTTGACGCCGAGGAATCCTCAGAGTAACGGTCAAGCCGAGTCCACTAATAAAACCATCATCGACGGATTGAAGAAAAGACTCGATTTGAAGAAGGGTTGTTGGGCCGACGAACTGGACGGCGTCCTATAGTCCCACAGAACAACTCCCCGTGGAGCGACGAAAGCCACACCTTTCTCAATGACCTATGGAATAGAAGCAATGGCACCCGCCAAAGTAACGTGACCAGCTTGCGCCGTTCCAAAATGCCGCAAAACATCGAAATCAATTGCGATATGCTTCTCGACGCGCTGGACGATATCGAAGAGAAACGCGACCAAGCGTTACTTCGAATTGAAAACTACAAACATCAAATCGAGAATTACTATAACAAGAAGATTAAGTCTCGACCTCTCGATCTAGGCAACCTCGTCCTCCAAAAAGTATTTGAAAATACCAAGGAATGGAAGGCCGAAAAACTCAGGGCTAACTGAGAGGGACCTTACAAAATCACTGAAGTAATCAAGCCCGGAGTCTACCGTCTAGAGACATCAACTGGGGAAGCAGTGCCACGAGCTTGGAACTCAAAGCACCTCTGACTCTTTTTCTCCTGAACACACTTTCATTTCCAAAAAAAAAAAAAAAAAAAAGTAAAGTCGCCCAGTAGACACTTTTACTAGAAACAAAAAATCAAGTAAATTCGCCCCGTAGCCACTTTTACTCGAACAAAAAAATCGAGTAAATGCGCCATGTAGCCACTTTTACTCGAAAAACAAGAACTATGAATGGCTTTAACCCCCACGAGGGGTACATAGGCAGCCTTGACAGGTTCAGCTATAACAAAACTGCTCCTTCAAAGAGGTATGTCCCTAGAGTGAGCGAGCGAATGCACACCACTCATGTGATACCGACACGAGTAGGCTCCGGTCTCTCGACCGAGCGTACTGGCACTCGCACCCTGCCATCGAGTATGTCTTGATCAAAAATACTCTCACAGGGACTCGATCGTATCATGGCATGAGCCGATATGATCGAAATGGCGACTCTCGAAAATTTCATAACTTACCAAGAAAGGTATGGCCGACCAAATGCTTGGAAGTTTTTTTGAAATCGATCTAGAACCATTGCCATTCGAAAAGCCCGATCCTAGGTTGTCCACTTTTGGCGCTTTCCTAGCCGATGTCTCGGTTAGGGCCCAAATGCATAAAGGAACTTAATGACCTAGAACTGGATAAAGAACAGTCGGGAAATTGATTAAATTGGGCACATAAACAAATTACGTCGACCAAACAGTCAAAAATTCCGATGATTCTCGTTCTTACGAACGACGACACTTCGACGAATTAGCTTAGTTATTTCGTCTGATAGTTCAACCAAAATCAGGACGACGGAACGATTCATGATTTACTTCAGCTTGGGACTGCTCCGCCACCGATTAAGTAAAAAAATGATGAGAAACTATTCTAAGTCCTAAGGGAATCTGGCGACTTACTGAATAAAATCACAAGAAAGAGAAATTGATTAAGCATATAGAAAGCAAGAGTACTGGAAGCAAAGCATCGACAAGTTCGAAAGAAAGACAATAAAGGCCTCTCGAAGACCAGGCAATATACAAAACAAAAACAAAAAACTAAGTACGAAGGAGACATGGTGTAATAACCCTCATGAACCAATGAATTTTTGGTCGAGAAAAATTCCGCTAGACCAGTTTGGAGTTAGTCTGATCAGAATTAAAATAAAAACCGACTCGGTGAATTAATGTCTCGATGAGACTGTCGTGTGGTCGAAAGACCTTCCCTTGATAGATCTGGTTGAAATTTAATTATTATGGTCGAGTTATGTTCAAGCTGGACGAGTATATCTGAAAGCAAGACAAGAACCAAAGGACGAGAAATATTTATTCAAAACTGTTTGGAAATATCGACAAGCTTCATAAAGTGCTGACCCATCTTATGCCTTGCACCAGCCTGCTTGTTTACTTATCAAGTCATATGTCATGCACCTTCCTGCTTGTTTGCTTCTGTAGTAATTGACACATGAAAGTCACAA